>PVJI01000043.1:0-348583 GCA_004026765.1 Micronycteris hirsuta
AAATGAATCAAATATAAAACTAAAAAATTTAAGTTAAATTAACACGAACATGTTATTAAGAAATTTGGGGTAAATTCTAGAAGACACAGCTAAAGGAATTTTTGTAGGGAGTAAGAAAAGATAGGGCAGGATTTTGCCATTTTTCATTACAAATACCTCAGCTTGGACTAGGTATTTTAATCTTTTATTAAAAGTTAAAAAAGTTACATCCTTCTACTTTCAACCTTTATGTTTCATACTTTTGTTGTGCAAGATTTTATTGCACTTAAAAGGTAATCCCACACATTATATGTTATTTTTGTTTTATGCAGTTGTTTGTTGAGATTTATCCATATTCTTAGTATTTATTTTTCTCACTAGTATTTCCTCTTGTGTTTCAGACTTTCCTTTTTTCCCTGATGTACTTGCTTTACAAGTTACTTTGATAAAAATATATATTGGAAGTTAATTCCTTTAGTTTTCCTGAAAACATTTTTAATTTTTTTGCTTCAATTTTAAAAGAAAACTTTGCTGGATGTAGGTTTATAAATTGAGAATTTTATTCAGTGCTTCTGGACATTATTCATTGTCCTGCTTTCATTTTTGGTGAGAAATCAGCTTTTGGTCTAACTGACATTTCTTTGAATGTAATCTATTATTTTACTCCCTGGCTGCTCTTTTTTGGGGGGGGGGAGGGATGCAATTAGGGAGGGTGGAGTATACTTTTAAGATCACCATCTTTTTAACTTGATGTTTTACTGTCTCATTACAATGTATCTCAGTGAAGATTTGTTTCTCTTTATCTGCTTAGGATTCATTGGGGTTTCTGAATCTGAAGATTCATGAGTTTAATAGATTCTGGAAACGTTTCAGCTATAATATCTTCAAAATATTGCCTCTCCCCATTACCTCCTTTTCTAGGACTGTGATTAATTGTAGTTCAAAGTTTTCAGTCCATGTTCTATGGCTCTTGACTTCTACTCCATATTTTAAATTTCTGTACCTGTTGAATAGCATTCTGGTTATTTCTTTCACCCTATTATTCACTTCACTAAGTCTCTTTTCAGCTGCATCTGAACTTCTGTTTAAATTCTTACTGAATTTCTAATTTTAGTTTCTAAACATTTTATGTGTCTTTCAAGAAATGATTTCTTGCTGTTTTTGATAGACTGTTATTCCTTTTCATATTTTTTGATAGCACTTTTTTAAAGCATATTAAACAAAGTTATTTTACATTAGTTTTTTTTTATTATTCTAACATATCCAGTCTTTGTACTGATCGGTATAATTCTGAAGTCTGTTTTTTCTTCAATTTTGGTGATGTTTTTAATGAGAACCCAAGTGCCTTGAAATTTTATTCTTAGGAATTCACTAAATTCTGTGTTTAGTTAAGGTGTGCTACTGAGCAAAGAACTGTTTTTGCTTCTGCAGCATGTATGGGGGGGCTTTCCAACCTGAGAACCTTTAAATTGAAAAAAAAAGTTTTTTGAACTCAATAGAAATTTAACTCCGTACTATGGTTTTAGAAATTTCAGGAGATAATTTTTTTTTCCCTTTACCCAAGGCAAGTCTGAATAAGCAGATTTCTTATAATTTCTTTCCATGGGGCTTTTTCTTCTTCTTTTTCTATTTTGCTCACTAAGAGTGTCACCCTTGCAGGGGTCGTGCTTTATACTGGGGTATCTGACCTGACTTCCGCCAGGGGCCCCGTGCTTCTCTGCAGATGCCCCTTTCCCCATTGGCCGCCAGGAATTGACATATTTTCAGTGCGGCCTTTGACTGCAGTGCTGGCTCACCCTCTCAATTCAGGCTTTCTGGCAATTTGCAGCCTCTGAGGATTTTCCTAACTTTGTTATTTAATGACTTGAGGGATTGTTTACTTATTGGAATTGAAAGACACTGTAGACGTGTTTGAGGGAAATAAAATCAGGGCTTTCATGGGTCATTAGCCAGCTATAAATCTGTGAAGACCTCCCACTATATGAAATTATATGAACATAAATTATATAGTTTATCTGACATTTTGAAGTGTATTGTACTAGGAGAAAATTCCTGGCTATTAATTTGGCATATTGAAGAAAATAAAAATAGTTTTCTTCCTTTCATTCTTGATTTTTTTTTACTTTTTCTCTCTCCCCCTTTGTTTTCTCTGTTGACTTTCTTGTTTTTTATTCCTTTTCACCATTCCATATCCTTTTTTGTTTTTCTAGTCTTCTTTGACATGTCCTTGATCTTTACTTTTCATTTTCTTGTCTCTTGATTTTTATGTTTCTTTTCTTTCTTTGTTTTCTTTCTTGCTCCTCCATTTCTTTCCTTCACCTTTTCTTTCGATCATTCATAGAATTTTTCAATAAAGGCCAAAAGATTATTCTTGGTCTAACACAGTATAATTTCTTAATCATCTCTTTTATGAAAACTTAGTTTCATCAATACTAATTAGAACAATGAATGTGCATCATTGGAATGAGATCAAATTTATAATGACTTTCATGTAATAAGTGCTCAATAAATGTTTTGAATGCAACTTCATTAAAAATTCTAACTCTTCTATGGCAAACACATGGAGAGATAAAAATGTTGCCAAGCAGACTGTACCTGTGACTCCGTCGAGCCTAACCCCAGCTGGCAGGGAAAGTGGTGGAATGTTAATTGACAGCAGCTGGGTGACTGGCATGCATGCAGCCACAGGAAATGGCCAAGGATCTCTCAGCAAGTGTAAAGCTTCCATTTATCAAAGACCCCAGAGACTGTTTAATGAGAATGACCTCTGGTTAAAATTAAAGTGAAGGGGGAATAAAGATAGTAATTTGGGGACTTTGAGTCTTAGCATATTTTCCACCTAAGAGCCACTGACTTTGAAAATGAAACTCATGAGATTCTCTGAATAGTAGCGACTTGGCCTGAATGTTCTGGAGAACCCCATTGGGTGGGCTCACGACTTGTTGGTTCATTGGGAAATGTTGCCATGTTTTCCAATGAGATACAGAAAACAGAGGTAAATCCCCCAATTTAAAACACTCATCATATCAATGTCTTGGCCCATAGAAATCAGGTGGTAAGGACTGCATTTGCCTCTGAGTAGGCTGAGAGTGATCGCTTCCTCACTGGGTGGAAAGAACTCTCAGTGGGAGCGAGGGGAGATCAGAGTTTCTGTGGATCCGTAGCTGGTGGCGCTTCTGCAAAGGCGTTGTGCTGTATGAAACACCCTAAATTGGGACTGAAATAAAGTGACAAAGCTAAACTACAAGTTCTAAGACACATTTTGTGGTGGTGGGGGGGAGCAGTTGCTTTTTGGTTCTTGGGATTTCGCCAAGAGAAATCAATAATCTTCCGTTCCACTGCGGACAACTGGATTGTGATACACTGGTATGACTTTGAGCATGTCTGAAATGTTAAAGCATGATCTGTGTAACTGTATATTAGTGTGTTGTTTTTTCTAATTTTCCCTCTTTAATGCACACCTTTACTTTCTGGAGCATTTTAAAGCAAATTCCTGACATTATAGTACAGTATTTCATCTGTAAATATTGTGGAATCCTGGCTAGTCCTGAGAAAGGTCAAGGTTATAACCAACCAATGAGTCCATAGATAGAGAAAGCCACAGGACATGAACCTGGTTCATGATACTTCTGCTCACTTGCTGATGCTAACATGTTCCTAGCGATTTCTATGTATGTGTCAGGAACATTTTAAGTACTTTACATTTTTAACCCCATTTAACACCTGTGCCAAATTTGGAGGGAGTTGATTTCCTTGGGGACTATCAACCAACTCTACCGCTATGTCCACCTGGGCCTGTTTTTTCTTTACCATGAGCCTCAGAAGGGTGGAGGTGACTAATCTGGATCCTTTTGTTTTACCTACATAGGAAAAATCTATTTCTCTGGGTAAAAAACATTTATTCAGAGCATAAAGGGCTATTTTTATTCTTGGAAACTGAAAGTCATTCCTTCATCAGAGTAATATTTGAAGTCATCTTTACATTTGTTACTCTTAAACAGTATTTATTTCAGGTATTTTCTTTTCATGTATTTTCTGTTTCTTTGTAATGATTACAAAGAAGTACAAAAAGATGTGTTGAACAGACAGACTTATTTGGAATTAATCAGAAGGTACAAGAAAAGTGAGTACATCAGAAGGGTTTATTACTATACCCATCTACTATAAATTGTCATCTACTATGGTAATCTTTTAGGTTGGAATAGTAAGTTGGAAAAAGGAGGTTTTTCCAACTCTATAACCCAAAAACATTTGACCACTTGCATTTTGACTCAAAAATAAATTTTTAAAGTTATTTGGATATTTAAAGGAACAGATGAAGAAATTATATGATATTTTAAGTATATTATTTCATAGTTTAAAAATTATGAATATAAATCCTCTGAGAATTCAGGTGTACATAGGAAGAATTCTTCATCAGGTGGAGGTCCTAAGCAGGGCTCTTCCTCCAAGATTATGTAACTATTTTTGTTTGTAAGTGTGTGTGTGTGTGTCTGTGCTTAAGGTTTTACTTTTACATTTAATTTTTGGTCCTTGGAAATATCTCCAAGTAGTCTCATAGTTCTTAGTGTCTATAGTCCTGTTCCAATATCACACACTATTGTAATTCAGATAACATCAGAATAAACTTTTGAATCTGATATGGGAATTCTGTATCAGCATTACCTAGAAAGTTTTGAAAAATTCTGATTCCCAGACACATACAAGATCACTGAATCAATCAGACCCTCAGGAGATTCAGTCCAAGATGGATATTTTTGGAAGCTTCCCCTGATGATTCTGATATTCAGCCAGTTAGTGTAGAGCTAAATCGTAATGTTTAATGGCTGTATAATATTCCATGGTATAGGTATATATGATATTGCTATTATAAACAATATTGTAACAAACATTCTTGATCCACACATAGACACTTGCCCAGCTATTTATTTGGAATAAATTTCTAGATAGTTTCTGAGTCAAAGGGTGTTCATATTTTTATGCATTTTAATGCCTACTGCCTGTTGACCCTCTAGAATAGAACTGCTTTGCATTCCCTCTATTATTGTAGGAGGGCACCTATTACCTCACATCCTTCACAATTCTGGGCATTATATTTAATATTTGCCAATTGTATAATAAGAACTATCTTATTGTAGTTTTAATTTGCATTCTTGTTGTTATTTATATATTTATATGTACATGGACACCAGCTTTTGTTTGGACTCTATGAAAATTATTTCTCCTTGGCAGAGGTATGTCTCTGTGTGAGTTGAAACTTGAGGGCGTCAGGAAGAATGAGGAGGAAGTGTATCTTCAACTCACATTGGTGTATAACTCCGGAGGAGCTGGGATTTGGAGCCGTGATGCCGTGTTGCACCGTGTTCCTTAGTCGCTCCATGTAGGGGAAAGCACTGCTGGCAATTACTGAGGCCCAGAGGTGCCCGGGGTGGGGCAGGGCTGCGAGGGAGATAACATGTGAGAGGTGGGCTTTTCTGTACGCACGTGGACCTCAGATGGTTGTTCTGAAGTGGGAGAAGTCATCTAGGAGAAAACACAGTAAGAGTTTGGAGTGGAGCTGGAAGGTAGAAAAGAGGAAGTCTCTAAAAACATCAAAAAGTGTCAAATAGGAGACTGGATTTCTTAAAATTACCTAAGATACAGGTTTGAATTATTTTGTCTGTACTCTTTTGTATCTCAGGTTTAATCCTGTGTCATATATATTGAAAATATTTTCCTCAATTTGTTGTGTACCTTTTTAGTATTTATGGTGGCTTTTCTTTTTTGACATATAGACATGTTCTTCTCTCTTATGGTTTCCACTTTTGGTGCTCAGCTACTTCACAGTTTTTCCAGATAAAATTTTTAATTATTTGGTTAAATTTTTTAGACGGCATTGGAATTCTGTGGAATTTATGATCAATTTATGTAAAATTGACATTTTTGCAGTGTTTAATTTTTCAATTTTAGACATATTACATCTGTGCTTTTATTTTTTATGTTTCTTTGGAAAAATTTCTTGTACTGCTTTTGTTTTTTCTATATAGGTCCTATATATTCCTTAAGTTTATTCCTAGATATTTTATAGTTTTTGTTGTTCTATATTGTAATTTCTAATGGACTAATATTGGAATATAAGGAACCTATTGAGTTTATGTATTAATTAGTAAAAGGCTGGTTTCTTATTAGTTTAATTGTCTTCCATTTGGGGTCCTGCCTGGGTAGATCAGTTGGTTAGAGTGTTGTCCCAGTGCACCAAGTTTACGGGGTCAGGGCACATACAAGAATCAACCAATGAATGCATCGATAAGTAGGACAACAAATCCATATCTCTCTCTTTCTCTTCCTCTCTCTCTAAAAATCAATCAATAAATAAAGTTCTTTCAGTTGTTTTTCTTGGTCTTTCAGGTAGGCAGTCATCAGCAGTAAATAATAATGATTTTGCCTTTTCCATTTCAAAGTATTTATTCCTTGTTTTGTTAGCTTCCCTGATTGTATTGACCAGAACTTCTAGGATGATTTTAAATCATAGTGGTAGTAGGATTCATTCTTGTCTTACGTCTGATTTAAAAGAAAATGTCTTTGAAGGAGTACTTCCCGAAGTCCCCTTTGATATCCTTTAAAAAAGAGTTCAGTAATAAAATATTTTTTGTAAACATATAGTATATTAAAGGTCTTCAAATATTTGTGATAAATATACTTGTTTAAATTTGCTTAAATATGCTTATCACTTCCTAATTAATAATGAACTGTAAATCCTTTATTCCTTCTTCTTATTTGTTTATTTTTTTAGCACAATAACTACAACCCTACCCAACCAGTGTTCTACAGGTTTAAGCATCCTGGTGGATTTTGGCTTGAAACAGCTTTTAAGACCACTTTACATAAATGCCTTTGATTCCTATTTTGCTAGTAATTAAATGATAAATCTTGCCAAATACACTTTTAGTATTTAAGATGATAAAATATATTTTCTTTTGATTGATATGATAAATAATATTGATAGGTTGTTTGATATTAAATGATCTTTGAATTCCTGAAAGAAAACATTCCATGACCATGGGGTTTCATATCTTTTATATTCTTCTATATCTTATTTGCTAATATTTTATTTAATATTCTGGATCTATAGTCACAAATGATGTTGACCTCTACATTTCTTTGACATGTCAGTATCAGCCTCTGCCAGTTTCATAGAATGAATTCAAGTCCTTCCTATTTTCTCTATGCCCTGGATGAGTATCATAACTCAGAAATTCTCTGTTTCTCCAGTATTTTGAAAGAACTTGCTAGGAATTAGTAATGGTTTGAACATGCTGGGTCTGATGCACATTTTGGGAGTAGTTCTTTGAAGCCTTTTCAGTGTCTTTCATGGTATATGCAGAGTCTCTCTTTGTTTTTGGAGTAGGTTGATTGCATGGATGGATCCAGTCAATGCCCTGCTTGTATCCATGTGCTTCCCAATGTGGCTTTCCAGCTCCTCCCGTCAAGATGTGGATTCTCCTGTGTTCATAGCAGCACTGTGTATAATGGCCAAGTGCTGGAAACAGCCTAAGTGCCCATCAGTAGATGAGTGGATCAAAAAACCATGGTACATTTACACAACGGAATACTATACAGCAGAAAGAAAGAAGGAACTCCTACCTTTTGCAAAAGCATGGATGGTACACAACGGAATACTATACAGCAGAAAGAAAGAACTCCTACCTTTTGCAACAGCATGGATGGAGCTGGAGAGCATTATGCTAAGTGAAATAAACCAGGCAGTGAAAGACAAATACCATATGATCTCACCTATAAGAAAAATCTAATGGACAAAATAAACTAATGAACAAAATAGAACCACAGGCATGGAAACATGAAGCAGACTGTCAGTGACCACAGGGGAGGGGGAGGGGGATAATGGTGGAAAGAAGGGGGAGGTCTAGTTGAAGAGCGTGTATGAATGACTCATGGACATGGACAGCAATGTGGGGATGGACTGTGGGAGTGGGGGGGTGGGATGAGTAGAGGAGGGCGAAGGGGGAAAAATTGGGAAAACTGTATAGAATAACAATAAAACAACTCTTAAAAATATACACTTAAAACAGGAACATTGTATTATATACAAATTACCTCTTAATAAAGTTAATTTTACAAGAAAATTTTAAAAAATGTGGATTCTCTTTCTTTGCATCTTTGATCTGGGCTGACCTTGTAACTTGCTTTGGGGATTGGATTCTGATAGAAGTGACAGTGTGTCATTCCCTAGCTTCGGCCTCAAACAGCCTTGTCTGATTCTGCTCTTTCTCTTGGAACCCTGCCACCTCTACGTGAATTAGCTAACGCTAGCTTGCTGGAGAATGGAAGAGTACATGGAGGAAATGGCAGTGTTCCATCCAAGACCATCCTTGACCAGCCTGTCGCTGTTCTTCTCCTAACTGTGCAGGACCCCAGTGAGATTAGCAGAGCTGCCTGGTTAACCTACAGCTGACTGCAAACTAGTGAGCCGGCCCTGCAAGGCCAGGAGAAACACCCAGCTGACGCGCAGATCCATGGCCCACAATAAATGCTTACTGCTTTAAACTACTGACTTTGTTAGGCAGCAATAGCTAACAGTTATGTTTCTTAGAAAATTGTTCTTTACAAGGAGATTTTAAAGTTTATGGTGATAGTTTCATATGGCATTTTCTCATGATTTTTTAATATTTTCTTCTTTTCTGTAGTATTACTTGTTGCCTATGTGTAAGAGTGTGTGTTTAGTTAGTTTTGTCTCTTTTATTGGCTTTTTCAAATAATCCCCTCCTGAATATTTTACATATCTATAAATTTTATATGAAAAATTACCTATTCCCTTTTTTTAAACATCATTTGTGTTATTTTTTACTTTAATTGAAATGCATTAAGAGTATACGTTTTCGCCTCAGTTCAGCTTCGGCAGAACCTCACATTATAATGTTGTCATTCTTGTTGTATCTAAATTGGTCATTTTTAGCCACTTCAATTTCTTGTTTCACTAAAAATTATATAAAAAACTGAATTCTTAGTTTTTAAGTGTCTTTTACTTTTTCCACGTGTCCTGTAGTTCTGACTTTCAATTTTAATGCACTATGGCTAGAGAATACGGTCTTTACAATTTTGAGAACTTGAGATTCTTCTTTTTTGTGGCTTGGGATGGTGTTACTTTTTGAAACTAAACCCCCTGATTTTCAAACAAAAGCTTATTAGCCTTGTGGATTAATAAAATGTGAGAATATTTATAGGTTGGGTTTGAGTAATACACCGAGTAGTTAATGTAATATTATACATTAACTACTAAATTCTAAAACTGGAAGGTGATCATGGGAAGTCAGTGTAAGAAATACTGATGGAACTGCCAGGATAGGCAGAGAGGGGAAAGAAGTCCCAGGTAGCCTCAGGCTTGGTTGATAATGTTGCCTCGATGGTTCGGTTTAGTTAAAGAAGAAAGCGCGAGCAAGTTCTTTTTCTCTGAGTGGGCTTTTACACAAAGAACGGAGACTCAGGACCGTATACATCCAAAGACACCTTGAGTGTAGTTCCAGCCTCTGACCCCCAGTCATCCCTAGCCCATGGGAACATAAGGAATATAATTTTTGTCACTTGGAGAAAGACAGCAACTTTGCCAGTAGGTATAACAGTCATGTAGGGGCCTGCATGGGGGTTCTGTCACCTAGGATGCACTGGGGAGAAAGCTAAGAGTTTCCCCTGGTGAGCAGCTGGTGGGAAGTCATGGTTACTAAAGAGAGCAGCCAGACACTAGTGGTCTAGGATGCCTAGCTTCAAGTGACCTAATAGTGCTTTCTGATGATGTAATCAATTAGAAAACAGGATATCCATGCCTAAATTCAAGCTGCTGCCTTATATTCAAGGTATATTCTTGATTTATGTTGCCATGGTCCTAGTTGATATTTTTGCAGCTAATCTCATCTTTGTCAGCTAAAGATTGGATGTGAAATTTTCATCAGAAAATAAAAAGAGTTGCAGTTCTTTTCACTGTCAATAATACGATTACTTTCTTCTTGTCACCTCTGACATTAAAAACACATGTTTTATCCAGTTTTGCTAGGTTTTAAAATGAAAGGTTAGGAGAAGAGAAGAAAGTTAGTGATGGCTTATTAATGAGCTGGGCAAATTGTACTTGTCGAATTGATTATTTGAAGAAGGAAAAGTACTTTGGAAGAAGTAAGTAGTGTGGACCAGTAAGTATATCCTCATGAGACTCTGAAATAGGTAAACAGAAAGTAAAATTTTTCACTCTGCTCCCCTCTCCTCCCCCCTTTCCTTCTCCCCCCTCCCCCCTCCCTCCTTCCCCCTCCTTTCCCTCTCCCTCTCCCCTTCCCCATCCTCCTCACTTTTCCTCTCCTCTCTTTTCTCTTTTTTTCGGAGGAATATTTCTTTGAACATTCACGGCAGAAACCACCAGGGGGCCTAGTGGTGCACAGACTTGGTAAATTGGAGTTGAGGTTAACATGGCTGCATCCTTTCCACCATGTGGTAAGATGCCAAGATCCCATAACAACCACAGACGTCTGGTTTTTCTTCTTTTTTATTGCTAGATGCCCATGAAAATGAAAAAAAAGAAAAAGCCAACACATTTCGACAAAATCCTGTATCTGAGGTCTAAAGGGCTGAATTTAGGCCTTTGCTTAATAACAGTTACATATATGATGCCAATTCTGGAAACAAGCCTATTTTAGTTTCAAGTCTAACTTGAATGGCATTTTTATTGTAGGTAATTATGACCTACCTGACAATGAGTAACTAGCAACTTGTGAGCATTGTTGCTGATTGTATCTGTCAGGGTTTGGTGTAAGTTACAGAAATCAGAGGATCCGGTCCTCCATGTTCCTCTGAGGGTTCCTTTTAATATTTCTGAGTGCCCTCCTTCCCTACCCACCAGGTTCTTCAATTTCTTTCTTCAGGGTTTTATAATTTTCTGAGTACAGGTCTTTTACATCCTTGGTTAAATTTATTCCTACATTGTTTGTTTGTTTGTTTATTTTTTATGCAATTGTAAATGGGATTACTTTATTAGTTTCCCTTTCTGATAGTTCATTATTGGTGTATAAAAATACATCTGATTTCTGGATATTTATTTTGTGTCCTGCTACTTTTCTGAATTCATTTATTAGTTCTAGTAGTTTTTTGGTGGAATCTTTGGGGTTCTCTGTATACAGTATTATGTCATCTGCAGATAAGACAGTTTTACTTTTTCCTTTGCAATTTGGATGTCTTTTATATCTTCCTGTCTGATTGCTGTGGCTAGGGCTTCCAGTACTGTGCTGAATAAGAGTGGTGAAAGCAGATTGTTGCTCCTGATCTTAAGGGGAACACTTTCCGTTTTTGCCCATTGAGTCTGATGCTGCAGTGGTTTGTCATATACGGCCTTTATTATGTTTAGGTGTGTTCCTGCTACTCCCACTTTGCTGAGAGTTTTTATCATAAAAGTGTGCTGAATTATATCAGATGCCTTTTCTGCATCTATTGATATGATCATGTGGTTTGTATTCTTTATTTTGTTTGTGTGGTGTATCACATTTTTTGATTTATGGATATTGTACTAACCTTTCATCCTGGAATAAATCCCATTCGATCGTGGTATATGATCTTTTTAATGTATTGCTGGATCCAGTTAGATATTTTGTTGGGGATTTTAGTGCCTATGTTCATCAGGGATATTGGCCTATAATTTTCATTCTTCGTAGTGTCTTTATCTGGTTTTAGAATTAGGACAATGTTAGCCTCATAAGTTGAGTGTGGTAGTCTTCCTTCCTCTTGAATTATTTGGAGTAGTTTGAGGAGTGTTTTTAATTCTTCTTGGAATGTTTGGTAAAATTCACCTGTGATGCCATCCGATCCAGGGCTTTTGTTTGTTGGGAGTTTTTTGATTGATTACTGCTTAAATTTTATTAGTTGTAATTGGTCTATTTAGATTTGTTGACTCTTCCTGATTCATTTTTGGAAGATAGTATATTACTAGGAATTTATTCATTTTATCCAGATTGTCCAATTTGTTGGCATATAGTTGTTCATAATATTTTCTTACGATGCTTTGTATTTCTTTGGTGTCAGTTGTTACCTCTCCTCATTCATTTCTGATTTTATTTATTTGAGTCCTCTCTCTTTTTTTCTTAATGAATCTGGTTAAAAGTTTGTCAGTCTTGTTTATATTTTCAAAGAACAAGCTCTGGTTTCATTGACATTTTGTTTTTTAGACTCTATTTCATTTATTTCTGCTCTGATATTTATTATTTCATTTCTTCTACTCACTTTGGGCTTTCGTATTTTTTCTAGTTCCTTTAAGTATAAAGTTAGAGTGCTTATCTGAGATTTTTCTTGTTTCTTGAGATAGATCTATAATGCTATGAATTTCTCTCTTAGGATTCCTTTTTCTATGCCCCATAGATTTTGGATTGTTTTTTTCTCACTTTCATTTGTTTCAAGGTAACTTTTTATTTCTTTCTTGATCTCATTGTTAGTCCATTCATTGTTTAGTAACATTTTATTTAGCTTCCATGTCTTTGTGTGTTTTAAGTTTTATTCTTGTGATTATATTCTACTTTCATACCATTATGTTCAGAGAAGAAGCTTGATATGATTTCAATCTTCCTAAACTTATTACAACTTGTTTTTTTGTCCTCACATGTGATCTGTCCTAGAGACTATTCCATGTGCACTTGAAAACTATGTATATTCTGCTGCTTTGGGGTGAAGTGCTCTGAAGATATCAATTAAATTCATCTGGTCTAGTGGGTCATGTAGGGTCACTGTTTCCTTGTCGATTTTATATCTTGAAGATACAGCCATTGGTATTAATGGAGTGTTAAAATACTCTAAAATTCCACCTTTCTCATCATGATACAGCAGGTAACTTGCATAGCTTATTTCAAATGTAGAAATTTAGCTGCAAGGGAGTCTTGGAAATGTAATTTTTACTTCCTAGTCTTGGCAGTACAGGAAGGCACCCAAAAACAAGGAGGAAACAGAACGTGGTTGCCAATAGGCCATAATCAAAACACGAAGGTAAGAGGAATGAATTAACATGCATTTATTCCAGGACTTTGTGCATTACATTTCTGTTTTTGCCTGGAATACGTGTCTGCTACCCTCATTTCCTACCCTAGTAGATATTTACCAGCAAAGAAAACAAAGTATAGAGAAAATGAACTAGAATAAAATAGAAAAAATAAGTGTTGTTTTATGAAATGTCTGTGGTTTTTTTTGTATGAGTATGTATGTGTTGCGTTGCACTCTAAATTCTATTTTTTAGTGTGGGTCATAGTCAAACGGCTTGAAAAAGATCTGCTTATATGTAACTCCCTCAGTTCTCTGGTATTCTAAGTCCACTTGTGATACTTCTGAGTATTGCAGATAACTCTGTAATTCACTCCTTATAGTTCCTATTACACACACACACGTTCAATATTTGTGCTCCCCATTAGACTGGCTCCCAGAGGAGAGCTCAGATGCTGTGCTTATCTTTCTTTCTCTTACCTTGCCATGAGGTCTGTCACACTGTAGCTTTTTTACACATGAATAAAGAAGAAAGGGATTGTTACGGACTTTTGAATCACTTAACTATCCTGAGGACTAACGAATAGACTTAAGATTCAGAGAAGACTGAAGAAGCGCATAAACCTGAGAAGAGATTGGCAACGGGAGAAACTGAAGCAAAGTAAAAGATATCCTAGCACGGATCAACAGGTAATATAGAGCAAGAGCATCATGGAACCCAAAGAGGAGAAGCTGACCAGATCAGCACAGGGACTTTTCCGCTGGCTTCACTGCAAAGGCTTGTCGCCAGCTCCTTAGTGCAGCGGAATTGGAAACGTGTAAGAAACACATTCCAAATGGATGTGTGTAATTCACTGAATTGACATCTAAGTGTCAGTTCAGTTGTTTTTTAACAAGTCTTTATGTGCTTCGGGTAAGTGTGAATTAATGACCTCTTAATGGTTATGTGTACATTTCTGTGCTGGGTATATCTACATAACTGTAGAGTGAAGAATCTTGTGAGTAAAGCTGAACTGTCCCTTACTCCTTAAAGCGTTCCTTTGGAGGACCTGTGTATGCAACTGCTGTGCTGTTTCATGAAATGTACTGGTGGTGAATTGGATATTAGTGTGATAATGTATCAAAATAATAAATGAATAAAGCCAGCATATATTAAATGCTTATTATGTAGCAGGAATTGTGCTAAGGACATTATGTCATGTAATTCTTACAACAACTCTGGAAAGTTTTAACCACAATTTTTTATTTTTTAATTTTTTTTGTTGTTGGTCAAGTACATTGTAAGGATCAGAAAAGTCAGGCTCAGAGAGAGGAACTAACCTGCTCGAGGCGGTAAAGCTGGTGTGCGGCAGTGCAGACGCAAACCCGGATCCGTCTTACTCCTCAGCCTGTGTACTTAACCACTCTGGCAAAGCGAGCGGTGACTAATTGTCTAATCCTTTCCCCAGCCCTTAATTATTACTTTCTGCTTCTTTGTGGCCTGAGCTTTATTTTAATTTTTCCTGTGGTTGATGGTCCACATTCATATACTACAATTGCAAAAAACTTACGTGGATGGCCAAGAAAAACTTCCCCTTCAGATTGCAATCACTGGGAAACATTTGCCTTTACTCTCTAAGCTCTCATTTATGGTTGGAATGCGTAAGTAGTCCTGGTTACTCTGCTTATTCATTTACTTAAAATTGTTTAGTGCTTATCTTGTGTCAGGCAGAATTCTAGACATTGAAAATATTAACCAAGTACCTTCTCATTGAAGGAGATAAACAATTAAATTGAACTTTGATATATATAATATGAAAAATGGTAATAAGTAAAATAATAAGGAAAGCAATTTGGGGAAATAGTGACAGCCGTATATGTATGTCAGTGTGTAATATATTTTTTTAGGGTGGTCAGGAAAGACTTTTATGACAGGATGACCTTGAGCAAGGACATTAAAAAATGAGAGAGAGAGAGAGAGAGAGAGTCCTGTGGGTATGTGTGGTAGCATTTTCTAGGCTGAGGACCAGCTGCTATAAAGGCCCTGACGTAGAAGTGTACTTGGCTTCTTTGAGAAACAGTGAGGAGGTTAATGTAAGTGAAATAAAGTGCGTGATGGGGAAATCGTAAAGATAAGGGCATGAAACTATAGGGCCTTATGGGACTTTACCTTTATTCAAAGTGAGACATTATAGAGTCTTTATCAAAGGAGTTGTATGATCTGATTTACTTTTTTGGAAGGATCACTCAAGTTGCTGGACGAAGGCTATAAAGGAAGCAAAAATGGAAGCCAGACCAGGGTTGAGGCTATGGCAGGACACCAGGTGTGATAGGGGTTAGATTAGCATGGTGAGGGTGGAACTGGAGAAAAGAGGTGGGGTCTTGGACACATTGTGAAGATAAGCCTGTAGGATATGGAGTTCAGGTGAGTGGACAGAACTGGAGATATTTAAGGGCAGTTGTCACACAGAGCTGGAACTGAATGAGATGTCTGAAGAGGGAATGTAGATAGAAGGAAGAAGAGGTCCTAGAATCAAACTCTGGCACACCACAATGATTATAGGTTGGAAAGGTGAGGTGGAGCCAGCCAAAATAACAGAAGGAATGGACAGTGATGGACAAGGAAAACCAAAAACTGGCAACTTGTGAAGAAAATGTTTCATGAAGGAGTGAGAGAGATGAGCTGCATCAAATACTGCTAGGGATGGAGTAGGATGGGTTGGATGATTGAGGGTTGACCATTGGATTTGACAGTGTTGATGTGGTTGACAATCGGTGACAGCTGTTTAGGGAAGTAGTGGCGTTGAATGAATGGGGCAAGAAGGCATGGAGATAGCAGGTGGAGTAGCTCCTCCTCGGAGTTTTACAAAGAAATGGGCTGGAGAAGGATATTGATAAAGAAATTTTTAAATTTGGTTTTTAAAAAGAGAAGAAATGGAGCATGTCTGAATGGGGGTGATCCAACACAGAGAAGTTAGCCTTAGATATAGGAGGCAGTTTGTCTACCTCTGAAATGGGAGGGAAGGCAATATCCAGGGTCATAAATGCAGGTAAATTGATAGAGTTAGTGGAGGGGTGCATGTAGATTTACCCTTTTGGTAGCTTTTATTTTCTCAATAAAATAATAACCAAGGTTAGCAAATAAGAGTTAAGGAGGAGGGCAAAGCATTGCAGGCTTGAGAAGAGAGGGGAAAGTATGGAATTGAACAAAACAGGAAAATGTAGGAGTTCTAGGCAGTACTGAGGACTCAGAAATTCAAATTAAGACAAGTCAGTATGGTGGTGTGATTTTCTCCACCTCTGCTCAGCTGCTTGGGTGCAGGCCTGGGGGAGTAGGTAAAGAGATGGATTTGCCAGGACTGTGGTTAGCCAGGCAAGCACAAGAAAGCTTTCCAGGCAGAAAAATTACAGACAGACAGAGGGGATGGGAGTTGGAGTAAATGTGAGAGGATAGTTATAATGATTTTTTCATGGTGTCCAAACTGGGTAAGAAAGGAAATAAGAGTCAACAGATTGATGGACAGTAAATAGGTGACAGGGTCAATAGGTTGGATGTCCTGGGGGGCGGGGCTGAAGACCTAACAGAGTTGAGGTGCTATAGAGAGAGAGGGAAATATGGGAATGTGGTGGTCAGAGAACAGAATGCTGGAGACTGAGATTATAAAAGGACCCGATTATTGGTAATGGTTCATACTTGTCTAAACCGCAACCTGGCTGTTCTTGAACAATGGCCCATAATGTTAGAAGTAGCCAGGCATTCCTTGGTTGCAGATAACCTACTACTTGGTTATTAAAACTATTACTTTAGGAAATATTGTATTATGAAAATAATATTTTCAAAGAGCATGAACTTAATATGATTGTATTACTGAGTCTTTTTTCAAAAATTTTTTATTAAAATATTTAAAAAAATATAACGACTTCCTTTGGACCCAGGAATTCCATATTTGGAAGATAATTAGAGATGTGTACTAAGATGTATATTCATACTGTTCACCACAAAATTAATTATAATAGCAAAATTTGGGGAAAAGCCCATTGGTCTTTAAAATATTTTATCCCATATATTGATTAAATATATTATGGAATAGTTATACAGTAGAATTTTACAAAGACACTAAAGTACTCTATGGAAAAATATTTTTTGGCATGAGATATACTCCTATTCACCACACACCACTAAGAGAAAAGCAGGAGTTATATTATGAGACTTTTGATAAACCATATAAGTCTGTTTACATAAAAATACTGGACAGAAATAATAGCAGTAGCTAACTGAGGTTGGTGGCATTATAGAGGATATATTCTTCCTCTTTGTGAAAGAGGTCATCTTTGACATTCTAGAGTTTTAATTGAGCATGCACTACTCTTGAAATTAGAAGTTAAAACAAACAATAGTTGTTATTTTTAAAATTCTACATTTGTAGTAAACTATATGTGTTAACAGATATGACCTGTTTACAACCGGGTTTTTCCCTTAAGCTTGAGCAGAACAATTTATCCCAAGTTATCCTTAGTTTGATGGGGCTCCTAGGCTTATCAGTAGCTAAACTTTACATTTTTAGAATAGTTATTCAGTAACTACAGAATAGTTATATAGAATCACTATTCTATTCTGTATAACTATTCTATTGAATAGAATAGAATAGAATAGAATAGAATAGAATAGAATAGAATAGAATAGAATAGAATAACTATTCAAATAGTTATTCTATTTCACCTGAGAGACTGTCCATGGCAATGAATTTTTTCACTCTTCTCACTACATCTGTTTCCATCTATCTCTTCTCATGCAGCCTGAAACAATAGTGAAGCAATATAGATTTCAAGTAAATTTTAAAGGTACATCTACAGAAAGAAATCCTCTTGTTCCTCTTCTGGTCATAAAAACATGTTTTTCATCTCAGAAGAAAAACCATCTTATCTCTAGCCTCAGATATTTAGCTGATCAATGTTTACTGATGGATTTCCTGAATGTGAATATAATGGGCATCTTTGCCAACAGTGATTGCAGGCTTCCAGACCATTTCCAAAGCGGGCTCTTTTTAAGAGATCTATCTCACTGTCTTTTCTGGGAACAAAGCATTTAAAAACTGTATTTAATCCAAACCAATCATAGTCTCATTTTTATTTAAAGAAAATCTAACAATATCTTAACAACCTCATTGGGTCGTCATAAGAATCCACTGTTTTTTTGTTAATGGCCTGGTTTGTTTCTGATTTCTCTGTTGCTTAATATCCTGGGTCACAGAGCCAAGTGCATGCTCTCAGCAATCAACTATATTCTACATACCCTAGGAAATGTGAAACGTGTGTCAAATCTACTGAAAGACTGTACCTCTACCATGGAGTCTTCTTCATTTGGATACCTACTTTTGTTTATCAGTGTTAAAATTCTATTTCCTTGTACAATCTAAGGCAGGTTGAGTAGTTCCTCTGAGTCTCTTATTTTAATTTTGGATTTTCCAAACTGAACTTCCTCATACCTATGTACACTTCTAGATTTAGATACGATGTAAAAATTTTACTGTTTTTGTGGTTTGGTTTGATGTTTTTCCTATATTATAAGCAAGATTGAAATGGCAGAATTTTCTTCCCATCAATGGCCAGTGGACAAATAATGAAATCAAATTTACATAACACTTACTGGATGGCTATCTACAATAAGACACTGAATGTTTTATAAAGATGATGTCAGATTAATAATTCTTTTCTTTGGCAATCTGACTAACCCTTGACTTTCTTTGTGTGCATGTGTGCATGCACACATGTGTGTTTCTACGTGTGTGATTTTACCACCAGCTGTACACACTTTTCCAACTATAAAAAGAATTGCTGAAGTACTAAATGCTTCATTTCTCTGAATTCCCTTTGAATACTTCTCCAGATGTATTAATTTTAGCAGAGCCATAATCATATATATACATCTTCTCAATGCAACCTACACTGTTATCACTTAGTGAAAACAAATTGTGGAAAAGACAATTCTGAATAAGTGAAAACTTGAAATTACAGAATATTTAAGAAGCTTGTTTCAGGGGCATTGAATCAAGACTGCTTAGCGGTGCTCTGCAGGGTTTTTTCTTCACTGAGCAACCAGGTGAGTTATTTATAATCAATTTCTCAAGTGTTTGTTAATTGTTGTCAAAGTGAGGAATGATGCTTTAAAAAGTCTTTATTTCTTTACTTGATTTCTGTTGGCTCTCTGATGTACTTATTAAAATGCAACTTATATTTCCAGTTTTAACTCTGATTGTAAAGAGCTTAGAAGTTGTCACTCCTGCCTTTACAACAAGGAAGAGCTGAAAAAACTAAAAATTAGCACTTTTTGGACCCACCAGAAAACTCAATAAATCACCACCTTGAAATCTGAAGAGACAGGCGAATCCAGAGAGTCACAGCTGAGATCTGCTTCCCCGGGGAGCTACTGTGATCATAGACTGGTATGAAATTCTTAAGTGGTCATTTTGATTTTTGAGCTGGAGGCTGACTGTGGACTACGAGAGTTACAACCTCTTTGAGGGTGTAGTCTTAAGAAGGGTGTCTCTACATTTCATGGAACTTTACCGCAGTCTCATGGTGAAGGGCAAAGAAAGATTCCCTTGTAGCTCTGACAGGGAGAAGGGAAAAGCAACTATTGTGAGATACGACCAAAATTTCCCCATCACAAAAGCCTACTCTCCAGGGCAGGGAGAAACACTACCAGAGTCTTAACATACCTGGAGGAAGGGCATCTCTTGGATGATATAACCCCTGCTGCCTATCTTCCCTGCGTCACCTAAGCAAGATGGAGGAGATAGGAAATGAACGTTAGAGAAGGTTCTAGCTCAGGGACGCAGGCCTGCTGAAGGACAGACTTAATCACTTGGCCATCATACCAATGGGGCTTCAGTGGATTAGACTGAAAGAGCTGTAAGATTCAGAGTCTATCTGAATGGAAGTTCTTAGGGAAACCCAGGACAGACATAAACAAAGGCTCTAAAAGAATTTGAAGACCTTGGCATCTATAGCTACAGCAAACACTAAACACAGCCCAACTCCTCCCCAGATAAACACAAAACCTCACACTAAAGGCCTATGTACCTCAGTTCCCAGTACCCAATACTGTATGCTTTCAACACAAAATTATAATTTACGGTAAAATGCAAGAAAAAAACTCTCTGAAGAGACAAAGTAAGCATCAGAACCGGACTTAGATATGACACAGATTTGAAGTGATCAGATAGGGTATTTTAAATGATTGTGGTTAATATAGTAAGCACTCTAGTGGTAAAAGTAAAAAAAATAATATGCAAGGACATATGGATAGTGTAAGCAGAAAGAGGGAAACTCTAAGAATAAAAAAGAAGTGGAAGTGAAAACCATCATAACAGAAAAAGAGAATGCCTTCAGTGGACTTGTTAGTAGACTAGACACAGATGAGGAGAGAATCAATGAGCTTGAAGAGATGGCAATGGAAATTTCTCAAACTGAAATACAAAGTGAAAACAAGAATGGAAAAAAAAACAATGAAAACATAATATACCAAATTTGTGAGAGAATTCAAAAGGTGTAACATACATGTAACTAGAATATCATAGAGCAGAAGAGATATTTGAAGTAGTAATGACCGGCAGTTTTCCAAAGTTAACGGCAGACACCAAACCATAGAATCAGAAGCCCAGAGAACAACCAGCAGGATAAATGCTAAAAGACTCACTTACACATTTACTCACACTGCAGACAAAGAGAAAATCTTTTTTTTAAAATTCTCAACTGAGGACATTTTCCCATTGCTTTTAGAGAGAGAAGAAGGCAGAGCGAGCAAGAGAGAGAGAGAGAGAGAGAAACTTCAACGTGAGAGAGAAACATTGATCAGTTGCCTCTTGTGTGTTCCATGAGGGGGCGCTGAACCTGCAACCTAGGTATATTCCCTGACCAGAGACTGAACCCGCAACCTTTTGGTTTACAGTGTGACACTCCAAGCAACTGAGCCTCACTGGCCAGAGTGAGAAAATCTTGAACGGACCCAAAGGAAGAACTCTTACCTACAGAGGAACAATGACAAAAATTGCAACAGACCTCTCATCAGAAATCATATGAAAGTGAAGTACTTAAAAGTAGTGATAGAAAAAACCCCTACCAATCTAGATTTTATATCCAGTGAAATTATTCTTCTAGAGTGAAGGAGAAATAAGGCTTTCTCAGGAAAACAAAACTGAGGGAATTAATTGCCAACAGAGCTGTCCTACAGGACATTTTAAAGGAAGTTCTTTAGGAAGTAGGAAATTGATATTGTCAGAAACTTGGCTATAAAGAAAGGAAAAGCATCAGAGAAAGAATAAATTTCTTTTGAAAGAAATATAACTGATATGTAAAGAAAACAGATAAAATGGAATTATACAAAATGTTAGTGAGTATCAGAGAAGACAGAAAAAACAGGAAAAATGAAACAAAAAATACAATAAATATAAAACGGTTATAAACATGATAAATAAATTTACATTATATACCTTTGGTTAAAGTAAAATATTTAGAACTTGCCCTTGCCTTTTTAAATGGACTTTTTCATTACCTTCTAGATCTCAGTTTCAAATAGGTCAGGTGTGAATGCACCTGTGTGTTTGTGGGACACTTGGAGTGATAGTGCCCTCAGTTTGGGTTCTTTTGCCTATTCCTGGGCCTCTTTCTCCTTTGCTGCTCCTTTGTGCAATTGACTTGAATGGAACCCATGTTAGACCAGAGGAAAGCCTTGGACCAATTTTGGAGGAGTTCTTTCTGCCAGAATTAGTGTTTTACTCATTTCTTTGCCCCATAGAGTCCTCAGGAAAGATGTCTCACTCAGAATTATCTGATAAGCTAATATATGTAGCAATGACAAGCAGCCCTTGGGGAAATATTCATGTGATTTATATCCTGGAATTCTATGACACCATCAGCTCATGAGAAAAGCAAGCAAGTTCTGGCTCCCTGCCTCCCCCACTGGAATAGTTTAAGTTCAAGGTGGATTTAGCAAATCTCAGTTTTGCTGTAAAGCACATACCATAAAGCTTCAAGACCTGATATCAATCTAATAAGTAGTCATTGGATAACCACAGTTAATTGACATAATGGTATTCATATAGAGGAAGTAAAAGTATTCTCACTGGGACACGACCTTCAGAAAAATCTTGATGCTATTTCCAATCATGCCTTTCCACCTCCTCTTTCTCTATGAATATTCTATTTTAATCAATTCTTACTGTAAAATTAACATATGCTTATTTTGTCACAGTAAAAATATGCACATGATTCACTCCCATATTTATTTGTCACTTAATTGGGTCCATTCTGCATGCCCTATGTAAAATTAGCATTTAACTTGCTCACAAAAAGTGTGCTTTCCAGTACAGAAAGATGATCGCCTAGTGTTACAACATGGAATCGTATTATCTCAGCCTGCAGAGGAAGAGACACATCCATGGCGGCTGGTGCAGACTCCTTGCTAAGAAGAAGGGAAGTGGCCAGAGAGAGCCCACACGTGGTGAACAGGCAAGAGTGCATTTCTTCTGGACTGTGCTTCTGAAACGAGATGGCCAGTGTTAACCCAAGCTGCTGTTATGCACTTCAGCATGTCCACGTAGAACAAATCACGTTGCCATCAGACAGACACTTGGGCTTTTCATAGTGGTTGAACTCCCGAGAAGGAAACTAAGGACACATAGCAAAATATTATGAACTTTGGAGTAAAAAATCTGGGTCCCAATCCCCTATGACTTGCTTACAAGTAGGATGATTTGGGATGAGTCACTTAGCCATCCTAAATCTTAGTTTTGTTCATTTCTAAAACAGGGATGATGCCTGCTTCTTCAGAACATTTGAGATATCTATAATAGAATTTTGTACATAGAAACCTCTTATATAAATACATTTTAAAAGCTCCAATTAGCTTTAATTTAGCTTTGATTAAAATTAAAGTGAGGCCCATAAATTATTTTAAGTAAGAAATTTTAAGAAACAGCATGTTAAAAAGAAATAAAGCATGACATTCTGGAAAAGGAAACACTCTGGGACAGTTAAAAAATCTGGTTGACAATGGGGACAGGTTATGAATAAGTAGAGCACAGAAGATTTTTAGGGCAGTGAACATATTCTGTATGACACCATTATGATGGCTACATGTCATTATACATTTGTCCAAGTCCACAGAACATACAACAGCAAGAGTGAACTGTGATGTAAATACAAGTGTGCCATTCTGGGGGAGGGCATGTTGATAGTGGGGAAGGCTATGCATGTGTGGTCAGGGGTATTGGGAAATCTCTTTACCTTCCCCTCAATTTTGCTATGAACCTAAAGCTTCTCTAAAAATAAACTCTCAGTAAAAATATAATCAAAGCCCTAGGTCAGTCATTAGATTTTTTTTTGAGAAAAGATAGCAAATGTTTAAATACCAATTACTTCAAATTTTACTTTAAGTCTATATCTTGTTATCGTGAAGTTGAGTTTCTATTTACATCTGTTTGCAAAAATATTTTTTAATGCTTTAAGGACTATTGAATTGTGACTATGAATGCTTGTTATGGGAAACTATATTTGTTAAAATGTATATGTGGAAACCCGTTCAGTTAAAATAATAACCATGTCTTATTAAGAGGCTGATATCACCCACCACACCAACCTAGCGAAAATTAACCCACTAACTCTGTTTTGGCTGGTTTGTTGTACAAAGTAACTGCACCGGTATATGACTGAAAGCCCTTTAGGCATTTCCTTCTTGAAACATTTACCCTATGTATAAAAGTGGCTAAAACATGTGAACTCTAAAATGCAATAAGAAACACAATTTTCCTCAACATAGGTAAATATTCTTCTTAATCAGTCAAGTCTGCAACCTCTTCCTTATTCCTTGAAACTCAGTTTCCACATAGCCCATGCTTTGGCCAAACTTCAACAATTCTAGATTAAATATTTTAAATTTGAAATAGAGAAGGACAATCCTACTTTTTCTCATTATATCCTTGCTTCCATGGGCTTATAACCTACCTGTTTGGCTGTTTGCTGGTTTCGGAGCCATTCTAACTTAACTGAGAGAGGAAGGACAAGCGGGGCCTTATATGCAGATTCTGGGCAGTCACAGTCATCCTACCTTTACATGAAGTTTCCATTAGCTCTGGGTTTGCTGCTGACCCCTTTCTGATAGAACTCTTCTGTCCTGGGGACGGTGTGTGTGTGCGGAAAGAAAGTGAGGAAGAGAGAGAGAGAAATAGAAAGAGGGAGAGAATGATAAAGCAACTAACTAGGTCAAAATGTTAACAATTGTTGCCTATGGGTGTTTTTTGTACTCTTACATTTTTTAATGTTTAATGTTATTTCAAAATAAAAAGTTAAAAATAAAAAAGAAGCATGCCCCAAATTCCATGTAAGAATCTTCTCCAACCTCTCAGGCTGGCTGGTAGGTTGCTTTGAGCATGGAAGACCTGTAAGAGATGCTGCTGCCTAGCTTCCTGTGTGAGCTCTGAGTCAGCTGAGGCGCCAGGTACATGCAGATGGGAAGTCAGTGACCTAGAAAGAAGGACGACTTAGCTAAAAGACCTACTACATCTCTGGTCTTCAAAAAAGTTGGAGGATATATCTACGCTTCTTAATCCTGACTTTATGAAGGTTATAACAACTAGAAAGTTCTAAGAAAGCCAAATGGACCTCTGCCATCCAACTTGAAACCCTAATGAAGTTTTCTTACAGGGAAGAGAGGAATAGTTGTGTGCATGTGTGTTTGGGTAGGGGTATGGCCTGAACCATTTTTCCACAACAAGCCCAGCCTTGTTCTTTTGGTGCATAGTCTCAGTGCTCACGTTTTCCTCCTAGTCTCCCTCATCCCTGCCATACTTTCCTTTTAGGAATGGTTCCTGGCTCTGGAGGGTTCCACCCTAACATGGCCCAGGTACTTACGCTCTGAGTAGCCATGAAATTTCATCTAGGAGCATGAGTCAGCTGGGGCCCCAGAGGGGACACATGGTGCAACAGCCTGATGCCAGGGCCTGGGTACAACACAGGTGACCTGTGAGATGGCAGCACAGCAGCAGGTGACCCGGTGGGCAACATGATCTTCTCTGTGTGCACACCTTTCTAAGCACTCTCCCTGGAGAGCTTTAGGCAGGGCTATCTGCCTCTTTTCCTTAGGCAATTCTATTAGTTGGCAATCAAACTTGGGCTCAAATTTGACTAATGCTTTAAAATATAGCATACTAATAAAAAATTGGGATATAGTAAGACAAATATATATATATGGAAGAGATTGCCATTGAAAAGATAGTTTATTACTCACAGTTCCCAAGAGGAGGGGCCACTCCATGTCACGACCAGGGTGGGGTTGGGGGGACACATGGGGAAGCAGCAGGGTTGTTTAAGAGGCAGAGGGAAAGGGAAGAGTTGTTGGCAGGAACTTTTATTGTGGTTTGCACAGGGATTTATAATTTGCATCAGGAGCATTGTCATATCCTCCATCTAACTGGATAAATTGTGCTCTATGCTCATCGCATCACTGGTTTCCTGATGCACCACAATATTAAAAATGATGGAAAAGGTTCTAGTTATAATAGTTATCAGCAAACCCAGAGGCACAGGAAACTTTTATGTAAAGGTAGGATTGCTTTGATTGTTCAGAATCTGTTTAATGGCTACTGAGGAGAATCCTGAGCTTTCTGTGCAGTTAAAAGCAGGTGGTTCAGAGACTTAAGATGGCAGATGACACATTTGTGGGCCTCAGAGAGTCAGCTATATATGGACGAGAGTTTGAGCTAAGTGAACTCTGTACCCTGTTCTGCTATAGGGACCATAAGATAATACCTGGAACAGCTCAAGAGGAGGAAACTATAGGCCAGCAGACCCCTCAGTCCAAGTTTTGCCTTCCATCTCCTGAGAGCCACAGAGAGCTGGGCACCACTCTGGTCACTGTAGAGCCAGAACATCGGCTGTGTCTCCACAGAGATCAGTTGCTGCTGACAACAGCCCCACCATGCCTTAAATTGGATGGCCAGAGAGCTCTGGACAAGGCTAGCTGGGAAAGTGCAGGTGGAATGATCCACACTAGAAAGTGATCAGAGGCACAGAGGCACTAGAAAGTGATCAGAGTGCTGTAATAGGAGAGGGCAAAGGGAGGGTGTTCGTGGTGGTGTCCCTAACATGGCATATTTTCCCCTGGTTTTCTGGCATTTACACACCTGCTTTTACTTCTGCAGCACTTTATACCGAAGAGAAGGCTGAATGGGGTGGGGAGCCCCAGTCTAGCTGCCTGCAGGGACGGCCTCTCCTCCTGACTCTGAGTCCTTGCCTTGGATCCTTCCCACGTCCTCATATTTCCCTGATAATACCTAATTCATAGCTGGCCCTCTAGAGAGTCTAAAGAACATTTAATATTAAATGTCTGCATTGGTCACTTCTGTGAAATTGGTTGGGGGTTTTGCACCGTTGAATCATTTGTTTTCCGGTTGGGCCACCTAACAGGGCACTGGCCGTACTGATATCTAAGTTTTCATTTTCCCTTGTGGGGTCTGGCTTCAGCCTTGTGATACCTCAGAGTAAATCCCCCCTGAATTTCTTCTGGCCACCCAACTGCCAGATAGAACCAAGACTTAGACATCCTGGGTGGCAAACTTTAATAAATAGATTTTATTAATGCCTAGATAATAAAATGTTAAAGTGTCTTCAGTTGCATTTAAAAATGTCATGTATTTTTTTTGCACATGTGAACTATGAAATAATGGCAATAATGATGTGTTTAAAACCACTAAATCATGTAGCTGGCTGAAAGTGCTCCATAAAATGGGAGTGGGAGTAACAACTGTAGAGCAAATTGGATTCGGAAAGATGACCACACAGGGACCAGGAAGGCTCAAGAACATGAATACAGTTCATTTTAATGCAGTTTCCCGAGGTTCCAGAGAACATATGTAGACAAAAATAGTATGAAGTTTCAGATATTTAATAATTGGTGTAGAGGTCAAATAGGATGGCCTGCTGTGACGGTCCTTCCATAGCAAATCAGTGTTTGACAAGTTCTCTGTGTAAAGGAGTCGGGTAGGCCCTGAGGAATTCAGAGTTAATTTGTTCTAAGGGGTTTTTGCATCCCATTCAATTCTTTCATGAACCCTAGTGAGGTATGCAGAGCGAAGAGTTGTCTTTCCATCTCACAGATGAAGAAATTGAGGTTGAAACCTTGGGGGTACTCTCAAATTTTAACACACATATGTATAAAACAACTGGAACTTCTATTAAACTGCAGATTCTGCTACAGTCGGTCCAGAGTGGAGCCTGAAATTTTGCATTTCTAACAAGTTTCCAGACGATACTGATGCTGCTCTGTGTGGTAAAATCTCACGGGACATGGGTGGTTCCTAAAGGTGCTGGCAGGAAAAATCAATGTTTCAAGGCACAGTGTACAGTAAATGGGCATCGCATGTTTGCTCAGTTAGTATCCTGGTGCTATAGGTAATATTTAAAAAGATACGTAGTGCAGACCTCCATAATAGAACTTACCAGGAGGAACTGTGTCTTACCGGGCACTGTGCAGCTTCCTTGAGCAGCCTGTAGGTTCACTGGGGAGAAGTAATGGTGGCGGTGGCGGTAAGGGGGTGAGGTGGTCATAGGTAGTGACTCAGATGCTGATCCTGACGACAAGAGATAAAATTTATTGAGTAGTTACCTTGTGTCACACGTTGCACTAAGTCCTTCACATTACTGTCCTTAATGTTTACCATAGTTTTGCTGTGCGATAAATACTATCATTCCCTAACCTACAAAAGAAGAACTTAAAGGCTAGAGGTAAGTAGCTTTTAGCTGGTCTTCAAGCTCAGGTGTGTTTCATTCAAGACGGGACTATATCTACTGGTCTTTGTCTTTTGAGAGCTGACATAGGACTGGAGAAGGGAGGATTTTGTTCCTTTGAAATGGTATTTTGGGCCAAGAAGAGTTTGGGCTTCCTCATAACTGCTGCAAAAAGAGAATGGGCTTCCCTGATGGAGGGAGTGCCCTGATTCTCAGAATTCTTGAACTGGGTGGGCAACTGGACTAACTCAGTGGTTTTCAAGTTCTTTTACAGAGTTGCTTCAGAGGTGACCTGAATGGGGTTAAGGAGAGGCCCAAATGGCAGGCTCTGGACCCTCCTCTGCTTTTACTAGAGTAGCACTGTTTTATTACCTGATTTTTATATTGGGGGTTCTTTGTAAGGTTGTGTTGGTAAAACGTTTCTGATTATTATAAAAATGTTTGCAGTCTTTGGATCAAGTGATCGCTAAGATCTCATTTAAAAGTAACTTTGTATAATTCGGTCAAGGTCTTGTGCCAGTGAGTAGCAGAGCTTGGACTAGATTTGGGTAAATTGGCTCTCTTCTAAGTCATGCTGTCCTGATGCCCAGACCTAGAACCCCCTTCCGCAGATAAATCACTGTCAAAGTTACTGCTCCGAGGCCCAGTAGTTTAAGGAAAAGAACTGAAAGTTGGGTGACTTTGCGCAAAACCTGACCCCTCCACTAATTAGCTATGAAACCTGGAACAGTGCTTTATTTATCCTTCGGATGTTTATTCTGCCCCACCACGGACCAGGCACAGTTCGGCGCACTGAGAATATGGTGGTGAACAAGGCAGAAACAGTGCCTGCTCTCATCAAACTCACATTTAAAGAGGTGATATGGATAACAAAAGTAAACAGATAAACAAGAAAATTTCTCCTTCTAGGAACCTCCACACACGGAAAAAGAAAATAAAAGGGTAAGAACTGACGGAGGAAGTGAGAACCTTAGAACGAGGACTTGCCTTGGGCTATAGCAGAGGCTCACAGATAGTTTTTTGCTTTTCCGTCTTCCAGCAGGGGAGGATGTTCTCTCCGACTGAAACAGAACAAGGAGATGCACCTCCCCTCCTGGTTGGATCCATCCGTTTTGAGTTGGCTGAACCACACTCAATGGGGAGGAGCAGATACGCTCAGATCAGGTGACTCCATCTTCAGAGGGCCTGCTCGGGACACCAGGGCACTCAAAGATGCTTCAGTAGGAACGAGAAAGCCCCACGTGAGGCTCTGAGGTGTTCTGGGTCTCCCTCCTCCTTGGTGTTCACAGCCTGCACAAGCTGTGAGCAAATTGCCTAAGAAGTCAACATCGGCTTCCAGGTGTTTTTGCGGTTTCCTCCTTCTTCCTTGTCTTGTCAGGAAGTTTGCTTTAGTAAAAGGAACACTCCACCCAAAGACCTGAGTTCCAGGTAGAGATTTGTCACTAACTAATTGGGTGTCCTTGGGGAGTTCTAGAATGTTAGAACACAATCAGATCATTGGGAAATTCTTCATTTTACAGATAAGGAAATGAAATTCCAAGCAGTCAGCCTTCATTCAAGGTCATTTGGTGTGCGCAGTCAGGTTTAGAACCTCAGATCTCATGATTTCCAGTGCAGTGTTCTATCACAAAATGTTCTTGTTCCTTCTCTGGGCCTTAGGTAGCCCATCTGTAAACTGAGGGGTTGAATTGGCTCAGGGGCCTAACCAGTGAACAGATGAACTTGGTCTGGTCAGTATGGGGTTGTAAAGTCTTAGAGGTGAGTCCTTGGTGGGGGGGGGGGGTTATCACATCTGCAGTTTGACACAGACCCTGCCATTCCTCTTCACCATTCTCCGTCATCTGTATGGCCCTCGTTTGCATGAGTCTAGGACCCTGGACCAGAGGATCTCAAAGATCCCTTCTAACCTTGAACATGCCTGATCCTGAGTCTTCTCCTCTCATGCCTGTAGACAGCAGACAGGATTTCTGATGGGAAAAGAGAAGCCTTTGGACTGACTTTGTCCTTTTCTGGCAGAAATACCGCCCATCAAATCAGAGAGGAGTGAGAAATTACAAAAGTTTAGTCATCTCAACCCAGAGAGGCCAAAGTCTGACTAAAGACAGCCTCAGCTTATTAAGTTTAACTCCTAGACAACCACCCAGCACGACTGGGAGGGCTAACCCCGTTAGACTTAGAAACGGAGGCCCCCTTGTAGCTGTAACTCCACCCTTTCAGGGAGACCCCTGCATCACACATCCAGAAAGTATGTGAGGCTGGAACACCGTGTTTTCTGCGATGGCAGCGTCCCAGTGGATCCGATCTGAAGCTTAGTGCTGGGAGGAGCCACGTTGGCTGCAGATATTGGCCTTGAATGAAACAATGACTATGCATGCTTTAGGGAATTTTACTAAGTATGAGATCACCCTGGCTGTGCTGGGCTTTCTTCACACAGCCTGTTATCTATAACAAGGGAGTTAGGAAAAACAATGATTTTAAATGTCCCAGGGAGCCTTTCTCCTGCCCCGCAGAGCGAAGCGCCTTCTCTGGCCCTGCCATACCCCTGCCCATGGAACACTGGCCTTGGATCCAGGCAGGATTTACCTCATGTCTCTCTGCAGGAGAAATGTGATTTGCATGGTTTGCTCTGTCAAGAACCGGAGTGGTCCAAGCAACAAAACATCGGTTCTATCGTATCTCATCTACCTGATCTCTTCATTCACCCATTTACTCATTTTATTCAACAAATATTTATTGAGGGCCTACTATGTATTGATACTATTCTAGTGCTTAGGAGACATGAATGAACAGATGAAGAAAGAACATCTTGTGCTCACAGTGCTTACAGTCTATTTCTGCAACAGGCGGCTATTCTGTGCGGATCTTTAAAAAGAGCTCCGGTTTGTGAGTACCTTAGCTACCTGACAGCCTCTTTGATGGCATGTTAAGGGATACTAAGGGTCAGAAACACTTTTTCCCCCGTTCACTTTTCTTCTCACACCCACAATGGCTATGAGGAGCAAAACTACGATTTTCCAGAATCTATGGCTCTTTTCTTCCTCTAATCCTGTAACTATTGGAGAGCCTCAAGGCTTAACTGTCATAGCCTCAACTCTCACCCTTGACTTATGAATGCCAAAGATAGGATTTTTAACCCCCCTGATTTATATCTAGAGCTTAAAAATACGTCTTGGATGCCCGTGCGAACACTTGGGAGGTCCATCAATGAACTGGTCTCTCTACAGCCAGCTGTCCATCCTGGTTTTGATATCTCTGTTATCAACACTAAGTTTTCTTCTCTCATTTTGTACATTTGAAACCTTGTCTTCAGTCACTTCTGATATCTCTGGTACTCAGTCAGCTAATCTACTGACTTCTTTCATCCTGTTCCTTGTGTCTGTTTCTGTCTCTCTCTTGTCACTGCCCCTGCCCCCAACCCCAGCTCCTCTCCAGCTCGTTCTTGGATCAGTACATCAACTTCCCAGGGAGCCTCCCCGACTGCAGCCTCCCTGCTCCAGTCTGTCCTGCACGTGGACACCAGATGAATGTTCCTCGCACGTTGCTTTCATCTCACCACTCCCTACTACCAAACATAAATCCCTTGCCAGGTTTCTGAGGCCCCTCGTGGTCTCACTTCCCTCTGCTGGTCCAACAGCTTTTTCCATTCTCCTTTACATGTACTCTCTGCTCTCCGTGAGGTGGGTCTCTGAATGCCCTTCAAACTTCCAAAGCTCACTCCATGTACACGCTTTTCCTCGGCCTGGGTGGCCTATTCTTCCTTTAGCCCACATAGATGACACATCTGTCATTTGGAGTCTAACTCAGATGTCATCTCCTCCACAGAGTCATCGCTGACCAATTAAGAACTCTCTTCCTGTGAACTTCCACAGGTCTATAGTTTGCCTGTAGTGTTTAGCAATCACTTACATTCATCTTTAATGGTTTTTCCATTGTTTCACATATTAACCACAACTCCTCAAATGAATCAGAGCCCCTTGACCAGGAATTACAGACTATACTGCAAAATATGTACTCTATTTTACTGCACTATATCACGCCACATAACACTATGGTATCAAAAGCTTAGATACACTGATTTTGTATCTAAGCTTTTGAGCCTGAGGTTTTGGGTTGATTGTATTTAGGTAGATTCTACCCCACCCTACATTCCTCCAGGAAATAGGATGCTATTGAATTTCAAAGTCCTCTCATAACTTCGCCATGTCAAAGATAAATAGCTATTGATTTTTATTACATATAACTAGCCATGTTCATCCCATCTTTGAGAATCCTTATTTATTAACAACAAGAAGCACAGATGCATTATACATTTTCAGGCAAAAGTTTATTCTGGTGTTCTTAGCCATATCTTTTATATTCATTTGACAATATTAATTAAATTCATTGATTAATTAAACCCCTCACTCTTTTCTTAAAATCCCCTTGTCACTTGATGTCAGAGGAGAAAAATAGTTTCCTGTGAAGGAGCTAAGATTTTATAATCACTTACACAGAAGAACAGTCACTTTATGCCGGTCAACATGAAAAATAATTTGCCTGGGAGAAATGGGAATATGCTTGTTTATTTTTTGGCAATATATGCAACTTCAAACTCAATAAGCTAAAATCTGTTCCTTTCAGAATATAAATTGACTGTCAAGAATCTGTGTACCAAATGATTATGTTGCTGCATATTTCTCTCTTAATTCATGCACACCACGTATTGTATACCATTACCTCATATGCTGTAATCATCATGTGTCACATGCAAGATACATAAAATACATCATGAACGTCCCACTAGATATCAAAGCTGTCCAAGTCTAATTAACTTATTTTACAGACTGTTTCTAGTTCTTGTCTCGGAACATACAAACATCAGAAATCAGAAGTCAGTCTAAATGTCTGAACACCGTATTGTAGTAAATCATAATATCTTAGTTTGCTATTCTTTGGTTATCTGGATTTCTTTCAAACATACTTCTTGTTTTTTTTTAATATCACTTTGGAGCAATTTAAAAGATGATACAAATAGCGACTCCGTTTCATATTGAATAGGTTCGTGAACTGTGAATTATTGCATGTGGATCAGTCACCATTTTAATCCACTATAGGTTTTTCCAGAGTCAAATGCTCGATCTTTCTTCCCCACAGAGCAAAAGTCATACTCCTTTTAATTCAGGAGAGTCCATAGGTGATAGAAAAATCTGCAAAAGAGAACAGAGCTGATTTTCTTCACAAATCTCATGGATATATTGAAATGCTAGCTGTTTGGGCTCTGAGCTGCTTCAGAGGAAGTTAATACCCTGAACTTGGACAACACAGAAGAAAAGCGAGCGGTGTGACTCAGCCTCCATTATTTTTTCAGTGTGGGGTGATTGTATCCCCAGAGCTCAGACCACAGAGAACATGAGCTCTGACCCACGGCTGTGTGCATGTCCCTTACTCACCCAAGGCACAGCCTCGTAAACACATTCCTCCACCCCACATGCAATCACCTCTTCTGACATACGCCTTCCCTACCCTCTACTTTTCCCATGTCCATGAGGGTCTGCACAGCATAGGGTAGCACAGGCCTGGGCTGCTGGGGAGACTCTGTGTCGACAACGTGTCCCTTTCCAGTCTTGGGAAAAATAAAAAATTTTCCTCTCGTGAAAACTCGCTGCATTCAAACAACAAGATGTAAGAATAGGAAGTAGTCCTTACTCCTTGGAGGCCCTTATCCATTCTTATTTTAACACATTTCATACCACACAAATCTCTAAGACATATGCCAGGGACCGCAGGTTTCTGGGCAAACTGCACGTTAATTAAATTATCTCGTGATGCGGTCCTTAACAGATGGTGCGCGAAACACGAGAAAACTTGTGAGCAGTACGAAAAGTATTAAAAGGCAGGACTTGTGATTCTTGACACAAAACCCTCAGGCCAAGGGTGAGAGCTTGTGTGTTTAAGTAGTCTGAGGTCTAGGATGTCACTCGGACACCTGTTGCCGTCCAGGAATCAGTGGCTGTGTATCGGGGTTCACCGACCACCTTGCCCGAGGTAGCTGGCTGTCTTCTTGTTCATTCTGGTCAGGACTGCTAGAGAGATGCCCGGTCTCAGGGCGGAGGAAGCCCTGAGCCTTCCCAGAAGGCTGCAAAGGCTAGGAAAACGCTAAGAAATCCTGCCAGCTTGGATTGTAATTTCAGCACTTTTATGACAAATTCCTGTAATGTTTATTCATTTTTCCCAAATTTTCCCAGAAAAGGGTATATATCTGCCTCCCAGGGTTTTGCAAGTAATGCTGATACATTTTTGTAGCAGCTGTCATTGAACGCTACTTTTCTCCCAGTTTTCATCATGAAGTTAGAATTCATTGAAGTGGGACACAGAAGTTTTTTTTCCCTGTGGGCTTGAGACCATATTGAGGCAACAGCCATAAAGGAAATGGGTGGGGAATTATTGTTAACTGTATTGGACTTGAGTTCTCTCAAACTGAACACATTGTCTTTCTAGAAAGTTGCTCTGAGTTCTCTAAACACCAAATTTTTCCCTTTTTCCTTTCTGCAAATTTTCTCTTCTCTTTTAACTAATCTGAAATATGAATTATTTTCATAATATTGTGTTTTTTAACTTCCCACTATATTGTCAGCATTTTCCCAAATCATTAATGGCATGGTTTTTACTAGGCACATCATATAATATAGTCATGTTTATATATTTAACTGTTGCCTTCTTGTTAGTTAACAAGATTATTTCTAACATTTCAATATTATTATAAATATTGGAATAAAGATGCTGTGGCCATTCTTATACATAAATCTGATTTCAGTTCTGTTTCTTTAGGGTTAACTTTTGGAATTGAAATCACTGGGTAAAGGTATATTTGCCTTATAAGTTGCATTCTTATAAAAAATGGCAGATAGTACAGTGAAACTCAACATACCCATCACTCAGCTTCAACAATGGTCAACTATTTATGAGCATCTTGCCTCTCCTCCATCACCAATCCAGCCCCCTGCCCCCGATGTTTTGAAGCACATCCCAGATGCCTGGCCATTTCATCCTAGAACTCATCCTTGACTTCTTTCCTTGGTCCCACACAGCAATCCATCAGCATGTCCCATTGGTTTTATCTCCAGCATATTCCCTGACTGTGTCCATGCTCTGCATCTCCGTGGCCACCATCATCCCTTGTCAAGACCACTCTAGTATCTCCTAATTGGTTTCCCTGCTCCTGCTCTTGCCTACTTATCTTAAGGTAAATATCTCATACTTCTCATAACTATTTTAAGACTACTTTCTATAAAACTCATCATAAATTGATCTTGTATAATTCTTTAAATTTTCCTGCTGAGCATATTTTTTAAAAAGAGATTGTAAAATGTGTCCAACCTATTTCAAAGAGGTTAACTGCAACAAACAACAAGTAATCTCTGATAGGGAAATGGGGAGAATATTTATAATTATTTACAAGGTTTGTCCAGTAGGCTTGTAATATGAAAAATAGAGACATTTATTGAAGAAGATACAAGATATAAGAAATATTGTTCATAGTACAATGACACCACAGTCCCCTTCAAAGTAGGCACTTTGGGACCTCACACAGTTCTCCCAGTTGCCATCAGCTGCCCTGTCATATTTTCTTGAATCTTATCACTGATCTGAAATCTCTTCCCTTTCAAAGGTAATTTTAGTCTGGGGAAGAGCTAGAAGTCACAGGGCACCAAATCAGGGCTATAGTGGGGCTGAATCACCTGGTGACTTGATAGTTTGCCAAAAAACACTGCATGAGACGTGATCCAGGAACAGGTGGGTTGTCATGATGAAGCTGCCAATCTCCAGTTGCCCATAGCTGTGGCCATCCAAATCGTCTGAATAGTTTCCATGTGGAATGTTTAAGCTTAATGCAAAATTTGATGCAGATTTAGTCACTCAGTCATTTTGAATGCGACAGCCACACAGTACACATGCTCACTCGATGGCATCTGCTAGTCAACAGCATCTACCGCCCCCACTGACTAGTACAGTGAAGTCATCATTGTTGATGCTTGTGCATTCCAGTCCACTCTCCTTGGCTGTCAGTTTACATCAATATTGTGCAAACTGTTCTCCTTATATTAACAATGACTGGACTTTTTCCAGACAGACCTCATATATCTAGATTATGAAAACAGATGGATTGCTAAAATTAGTCACTATGTGATATCTAAGATTAGTATATCTGGGAGCCTTCTAAAATGACATATATAGAATAATATATATTTAATTATATATAGACCTAGATTATGAAAACAAATAGATGGAAATATATGGCTAAAATCAGTCACTAAAAGCTATCTAAATTTGGCGTATCTGGAAGTCCTTAAAAATTATATCTCTATAATACATATATATTAGTTTGAATAGTTTTGTCTGGAAAGAGGTGGTTAAATTGAATAATTCACTAAAATTTCTTCTAGCTACTAAATTCTTGGAGTCTATGACATTTCTTTTTTTTTTTAAGATTTTATTTATTTATTTTTGGAGAGAGGGGAAGGGAAGGAGAAAGATGGGGAGAGAAACATCAATGTGTGGTTGCCTCCACCATGCCCCCCACTGGGGACCTGGCCTGCAACTCAGGCATGTGCCCTGACTGGGAATTGAACGAGCAACCCTTTGGTTTGCAGGGCTGCACTCAATCCACTGAGCCACACCAGCCAGATATGACATGTCTTGATGTAATATAAATTTCCAGGTAAAAATTGAACATTCAGCAGGGGTGTCCAACCTGCAGCCCGCGGGCCACATGTGGCACAGGATGGCTATGAATGCGGCCCAACACAAAATCATAAATTCACTTAAAACATTATGAGATTGTTTTTTGTGATTACATGTCGTGATGTATTTGTGGCCCAAGTCAACTCTTCTCTTTCCAATGTGGCCCAGAGACACCAAAAGGTTGGACACCCCTGGTTTATTGCTTCTGAAGACACAATAAAGTTTTAAGGCTGAGGCCAAAAAGAGTTCGATTAAGTGAATGATGGTGATGCTTACATAATTGCTAAATAAAATATGTAGATTTACACCTTGTATGTCCTGTGGTTATTGAAGCCACTGCAGTCATGGAAGATGTAGGGGGACCAAGATGTGATAATTTGTTATGGTTGGTGGAAATTTGAGTACATTGACTCCTCACACTAGAAAATAGTTTCTGCTACTTCCAAAGAGTTCAGACTGTATCAGATGGTTCCTAAACAACACTTGCAATACCTGTGTCCTTAATCTGCACGGCAGCAACTCTATGCAGACTCCTTTCAGCTTCTGCCGCTGCAGTGGTACAGCCTCTCCATCAAGTGGGCCCTGCGGCTGCTTCCTGCCCCCTCACCTCTTGCACACACCTACGTCCCAGGAAAGCCTACTCTAAGCCCATTCTTAGAAGAATAAAAGAGAGAATTCCTTGTGGGGAAAAACTTTGTGAATTGTTAGGCAAAATAGTTTCTAGTGCACAATGTCACCGATGCCATCTTAGAGGCAAGTTGCTATCAGTGAGTGACCGCTAGTTCGGGAGAGGTAGGCTCGTATTTTCTGAAAAGAATGTTCCTACACAGAAAAGTAGGCCCAAGAAGTTGTTCATTGCTTTGGAATATACAGTATTTAACAAGCATGTGTCACTTGGCTACAAGCCTGGAGGATACACACAGATATATGTGTATATATGTGTGTCTGTGTATGCACATGTGTGTATGTGTGTGTGTATCAAGCCCCTACCCCTTTCCTATGTAGAGCTCCACCATCCTATATTCTCCCCAAACTCGACTTCTGTCCCTAAGATCCCTTAGTAAACTCTTTGTTTGATTCTAGAGTTTTCGGCCTCTTTGTTTGGTCTCTCAGCCCAGTCCTTCTTTGGAGGTTGGTTTCAGTACACCTGGGGACGTTTTTCCAACGTGGGTAAATGCTCTCCCTTTCTTTTCTTGGACACAGTTCTGAGAAGCATTTTGTAGCTTTCTTGTCCACCTGCTAACACATCCTGTGCTGACTCTCTTTCCCTGTGCCGTGCCCTCTCCCCACCCAGATGGCCTCCATGTGGGGTCCCTGCCCGGGGGTAATCCTCGCTCCTGGAGTGTGGGCTGGACCTAATGACTCTTCTTTTTTATTATTTTTTAAATTTTTTAATTATATTTTTTCCCTTACCATTTAGTCCCCTTACACCCCTCTCCCCATCACAGTCACCCCACTGTTGTCCATGTCCATGTCCAAACTACATGACAACAGTGGTAGAGTGTCAATTCTGAGATTAGGTTATAAGGAGACTCTGACTTTGGTCTTGTTTGCCCTCTCTTGCTCTCTCTCTCTCCCTTGGAAGCCCCGGTTCTGGTGAAAGCCACCTGCCATATGGTGAGCAGCCCCGTGGAGAGGCCCCCTGGCAAAGAGCCAAGGTCATCACCAATAGCCGGAGAGGATGTGAAGGCTACCAACAACCGGGTGTGGGTGTGGGAGCAGATTCTCCCCCCAGACCTGTGTTGAGGTAGGGGACCGCAGTCTGGTGGGAGGCCCTGAGGTTGGGGCATTCAGCTAAGCTGCTCCTGGTTCTCTGACCCAGTGACACTGTGAGATAAGAAAAGCCTTGTTATAAGTAGCCAAGCCTGGGGCTGTAGTATGGCATTGTAATACAGCGATAAATAGCAAATGCATTCTATTCCCCGTATTACCCCAATCCCTCACTCGTGCTCACTGGAATCACAATCCCCAATAAAGTGCCATATATAGAATTTTGATTCACACTGTGTTTTCTGGGAAACCTAGGCTAAGACATATTTTCATGTTCTCTGGTATTTATTTGTTCATTAGCTCATTCTTTATGTTATGTGCAAGCCTCTTTTAATTGTTTTTATAATTTAGCCTAGGATAAGGTAAATCCTTTTGATTTGCTGACTCCCTCTTTTCTCAGCCCAGGATAATTTTTCTCAGTGGTGTTTTTGGCTGTTGTTTCTGTACCAGGTTCTCTCATTAGGAATGCTTATAAGTTTTTGGCATGAATGTCCATTTCCTGCTCTCCCTGGCTGTTATCTTCTCTCTCATCTATCTTTTTTTCTCGCTTTAAAAAAAAATTCCTTTGCTTTCTGAAGTAGGCCCTCATGTTGGTTTTCCACATTTATGACTCAGTTTTCAACTATGTTAGTTATTTTCATTACTAGCTCCGAATGATGGTGACTTCTAGAATTGATAAGGACATCTTTTTTGAAAAACCTTTGGATATCTCTAACTAAAATTTATATTTCCTTGTGGTTTAGATAGAGACAATATGGTAAAAGCCTAGAACCCTGGGAAGCTCAGGAGAAGGGCAAATGAACACGGAAGGAGGTGGCAATGACTTAAGGACAATGTGGAGAGAGGGGAGGGGTGCTGTTAGCTTGCTCTAATAGCAAGCACAACCATGTCATGTCCAGTCTGTGTTTCCCATGAGATTTCACCCTAAGTGCCACCCGGACAGTACCGTCCACCTGCGTGGACAATACCATCCACTTGCAACCCTTAAGGCTGCAGGTTGCCTTTCTGTGATTTATTGTCTCCTTCAAAGCTACACTTGATATTCATTTGAATTAGGTTTTATTTACGTCAGAATATTTAGGGTGGGACCACGCTACCATGATTTATTCCAGGTTTCACCCTCTCCCAGGAATGGCTTTGGAAGTAAGCGAGCAGTGTTTTTATTACACAGCTGGGGGAAAAAAATTGGTTCATAGGGAAGTTAAGAATTTATCCAAGATCAAAAATTGGAGAGAATGGCAAAGAACTTTTTTTCTTTTGGCAAAGAACTTCTAACATTCTGCTATATGCAGAAATTATTCATTTTGACAATTACAGTTTTGAAATCAGGTATACTTGAAAGTTTTAAAATTTAAATTGGGGCTGACTTTTGGTGAAGTCCTCAAAATTTATCTTCAATATGTCCAGTCTAACATTTCTGTATTTTCCCTGCTCTTTCCCTCTTTTCCACCTCTGCCTATCTGTGCTGTTTCAACCAAGTATCTTTTATCAAAATGTGGTCTACACAAAGGAGCTGAATCTATACCCTCACAGAAGAGAAGTATTTGTTAATATTTAAGGTATTCTCCTTAAAAATAATGAATAAAGAATTTCTAATTGTGGAACTTTGAGACTCTAAAAATCGGGATTGAGTTGGTTGGAGAACCAAGGTGAAGAGTGGGGAAAGAAGTTTGGAAAAAATTTGTTTCCCTGGCTCTTGGAACAGATGAAAGCTCTACTTATTTCTTTGTTGGTGAAATGAGCCTTGTAGCGACTAGCAGGGTGTGCTGGGGAGAGTACATCAGAAATAGTTATACTACTTGCTCAGATTTACCTATATTTCTTTTAAATAAATAATTTTTAGAGAAGTTTTAGGTTAACAGCAAAAATGAAGGGAAAGTTTGAGAGCTTCCATGTATTTGCCAGCTGCCCCCAGGTATAACCTGCTTCATTGCCAACATCCTATAGTAGAATGGGACATTTGTTAAAATTGAAGTTCATCGTTTACTTTAGGATTGCTTTTGGTGTTACACATTCTATGCATTTGGACAAATGTATAATGACATGTCTCCTTCATTTTAGTATCACACAGAGTAGTTTTATTGCCCTAAAAGTCCACTGAGCTCCACATATTCATCCCTCTCTCCCCTCAGCCCTTGGCAGTCACTGATCTCAAAACTGTCTCCATAGTTTTGCCTTTTCCAGAATGTCAATAGTTGGAATCATATAGTAGGTAGGCTTTTCAGATTGGCTACTCTCACTTGGTAATAACATTTAAGGTTCCTCCATGTCTTTTCATGGCTTGTTAGCTCATTTATTTTTAGTGCTGAATGATATCCCATTATTCTAGATATACCACAGCTTATTTATCCATCCTACTGAAGAACAGTTGGTTGTTTCCAAGATTTGGCATTAAGAATAAAGCTTCTGTAAATATCTATGTGCAAGTCTTTGCATGGAATAAATTTTTAAGTAGAGTGTGATTGTTGTATTATATGGGAAAAGCATGTTTAATTTTGTAAGAAACTGCCAAACTATCTCCCGAAGTGGCCGCACCATTTTGGATTCCCACCGGCAATGAATAAGTGTTCCTGTTGCTCCACATGCTTGTCAGCATTGGATGTCAGTATTTTAGATTTCGGCCATTCTAATAGGTGTAGAGTGGTATCTCATTGATGTTTTACTTTGTGATTCTGTAATGACATATGATGTGGAGCATCTTTTTATATGCTTATTAGCCATTGTCTGTTCCGGACTTTTGCCCATTTTAAAATTGTGTGTACCTTTTTTTTTTACTGTAGAAGAGATTTTTTGTATATTTTGAATAACAATCTTTTATCAGATGTCTTTTGCAAATATATTCTCCCAGTGTGTGGCTTGTCTTTTCATTCTCTTGAGGATCATGCTTTTACATATGGAAAATAATGTTTCTTTTCATGTACTTCCTGGATCCTGAGAAGCAGCTAACAAAGCTGAGGTGGCATGAAAAGAACATTACGTTCTGGTATCCATTGGGTATTCAAATCCTAAAATGCACAGTTTATTTCTTGTCTGTTTTGAGCTGCTGCATTCCATACATCTCATCACTAGCAGCTTATACCGAAGGACTGAGGAATGGAGTATGTGGTCTCTGAGATGAAAGTTACCCCTAGGGATTTCTGTTACACATTCCTCGGAACTTCAGGACCTTATTGCTCTTGGAAGTTTCAGATTTCAACTCTGTGTATAGGCAATGGCCACAGGACCAGCCCAGTTTCACAGGGCAGTAGCCTTACTAATAAGATGAATTAATTCCTCCAGTACGTAGTAATCAGGTTGTGGTTTTAATTTGCATTTCTCTGATAACTAATGATGCTGCATATCATTTCATATCCTACTTATATATCTTCTTTTGTGAAATTTAAATATTTTGTACATTTTACAACTGGGTTGTTTTCTTATATTGAGCTATAGGAGTTCATTACATATTCTAATATAAACCCTATGTTATATACATATCTCTTAACCACCTCTCCTTTTGCCCTTAAATTTTTTTCACAGTGTCTTTGATAAACAAAAGTTTTAAATTATATGTTCAAGTTATCAATTTTTTCTTCTATGATTAGTGCTTTTGATTTCCCTGTCTAAAAAAATCTTGCTTATCCAAAGTTCACAAAGATATTCCTTTATATCTTTATCTCAAAATCTAAAAAATCTATTTTTTTACATAGCTCTGTTTTGAGTTAAATTTTTCATGTGGTGTGAGATAAAGGTCAATGCTAATTTTTATCCACGTAGCTATCAGTTTTCCAGCATCATTTATTGACAAGACTATCCTTTCTCTTTTTTGACTTACATTGGTACCTCTATCAAAAATTAATGGCTCACATATATGTGGACCTACTTCTGGACTCTTGTTTATTTCAGTTTTGATTACTGTCTTGATTACTTAATTACAGTATACATCCTTTAAGTTTGAGAGTTCTGTTTTAAAATTATTTGGGTGAACTTCTAGTTTGTCCAAGATTGTGTAGCCCCATTCTACCCAGGTCTTTCCCCTCACAACTAAAAATCCCTGGGCATGACACAGCCATGAGCACAGGGAGTCTCTGAAAGGTAGAAGAAGGAAGATGGGTTACCTAGAGACATCAGGACTTAAGGAAGAACAAGGTGGTAAGTTTTGGAATTTCCCTATAGACTCTCATATATCTTGAACAGGGAGCTCAGAAACTTCTAACCAAGAACTACCAGCAGGCGCAGGCAAAGAAACTATCCAAACCCTCTCTCCAAAAAAAAGCAAATAACAAATAACTCTATTCCCCTTTGTCAGAGAATGGAAAAAAGTGTGGCCTAACAACAAAAAATAGTTTTTGGCAATGCCCACCCTACTTCATCCAAACACCAATAGAAAACCCACAGTCCACTCTCTCACCCCATAAAAACAGACTGTGTGTTCCAATTCCCTAGTCTGTCAGCAGGGCTGAGCAGGATGCTGATCTTCATTTCCCATCCAGTGGAAGCCAACGGTGCTCTGATTTCCACAACAGGGTGGTGTCTGCAGAGTCTAGTGGTGAACTGAGCCTTCATGCACACATAGAAGCAACAAGAATTAAGGAGACAATGGGAGGCAGTTCTGGGCAGTCCCAGGCAGTGCTTGTTACCACTAGGTTGAAAGGAGAAAGAGACAAATCCACATTTCTAGTTGGAGACTTCAATAACTCACTCTTAGCAATTCATAGAATTACTAAACAGAAAAATATTTTGACTATTCTAGGTTCTTGGTATTTTCCCTGTAAATTTTGAGCCAGTCTTTCAGTTTCTGCATAATAGCCTACTGGGATTTTGTTTATCAGTTGCAGATTTATAGGTCTACTTAGGAAAAATTGACTTTTTAATATTGAGTATTTCAACCTAGCATAGACTGTGATATCTTTCCATTTACTTAAGTCTTCAATTTCTTTTAGGGATGTTTTATAATTTTTAGTATAAAAGTCTTGCATATATTTTATTAAGTTTATGTTATATATTGTTGAAGATTTTATTTATTTAAGTTTTAGAGTGAGGGGAAGGAAAAGAGAAAGAGAGGGAGAGAAACATCAGTGTGTGGTTGCCTCCGGCATGCCCCCCACTGGGGACCTGGCCTGCAATCCAGGGAAGTGTCCTGACTGGGAATTGAACTGGTGACCCTTCGGTTTGCAGGCTGTTACTCAATCCACTGAGCCACACCAGCCAGGGCTATTTTATATTTTTGATAGTATTTTAAATATCTTCTAAAAATGAAAGTGTATTTGGTATTCAAGTTGTTTTTGCTAGGTATAGAATTTGGGGCTGATGATTTTTTTTTTTGTTTCAACACTCTAAGGATATTGTTCCATATATTTCTTGTCTCCATTGTTTCTGATAAGTCAATATTCATTAGTGTCATTGTTCCCTGATATATAATATGTCATTTCTTTGTCTTATTTTAGGATTTTCTCTTTATCTTTGATTTTCAGCAGCATCAGCATGGTTTTCTTCATATTTATTCTTTTTAGGGTTTGCTGAGCACTTTCAATCTGTAAATATAACTATCTCCAAAATAAGGAAGTTTTGGTCACTATTATTCAAAAGTTTTATGATCTCTCCTCTCTTTCTCCTCCTCTATAACTTCAAATACATGCATGTTAGACCTTTCGATGTGTTCCCCTAAGTCCTTGAGGCTCTATAATTTTTTTTCAGTCTGTTTTCTTTGTGTTCTTCATATTGGATAATTTCTGTTGATTGATAGTCAAGTTTCCTGACTCTTTTCTCTATCATCTCAAATCTACTATTAAGCTCATCCAGTACATTTTTAATTTCAAATATTATATTAGTCAGTCCTAGTATTACTCATTGGTTCTTTTTCATAATTCCTATTTCCCTGCCTTTTCATTCAGTAGGGCATATTTTCATTTGCCTCACTGATCAGAATTACACCTGGTTTAAAAATGTTTGTATGTTAATTCTAACATCTACATCATTTGGGCTTTGTCTCTATTGATTGCCTCTATTCCTGAAAATTGCTTGCATTTTTTCTGTTTCTTTGTATGTTGAGGATTTTGGAATGTATCCTGAACATGGTGAAAGTTAGGTTGTGAAGACTTTTGATTTTGTTATATTTCTCCAAAGAGAGTTGTGGTTTTATTTTGTTTGGTTTAATAGGCAATTAACATTTTTGGACCCAAACAATGAATTCTGTCTCCTGGGCAGTAGTTCAAATCACAGTTCAATTCTTATATCCTTAACTGGGTTGTTTGCAATCTGTCCAAGAATTAGGCAGATATTTGGGATGAGTATATGCACAAAATGCATGACTCTCCCTCTCTTGCACTTCACTTTTGGAATTCCACCCTCACTTTTCAGTGGTTGTGTTGGGCCAAACTTTGTGCTCTGTTTCTTCATTCCAGAAAGACTGGGTTTTTTCCACAAAGTTTTAGTCACACTGCTGTTTGTAGCCTGTCTTTTGAACTAAAGCCATAAGAAATGGGATACTCACCCTGTGCATTTCCTTCCTTGAGATGACAACTTCTCTCCAGAATCTGCCTGCTTTTGTTCACACTCCAGTCCTTTAGATAATTTTGTTGTTATTGTTGCTTCGTTTTAGGTATTTTTTCAGAGTTTATTGTTCTTAATAGTGGAAGGGTTAGTTAAGCAGGAGCCTACTGAGCCAAACTATAAGTAGACGACCATAGGATATTGCTTTTAAAAAATATATTCTATAATTTTTTCCCCGGCACATAGAATTCTAATGACCTTGTGTCCCGTGTTGTTGCTGAATTTAGTTTATAGTTCTAGTCACTTTTTGGGTAGATCCTTAGTGTATTTTACGCATGTGATCATTTTGTCTGTGTCGCTTTTACTTCTCGCTCTCCAGTCTGTATGTCCATATGCTCTTCATTTCTTTTCCTCATCTGATAACACTGGGGTACAACTTCCAATGCAAAGTTGAATGCAAGTGGTGAGACCAGATATCTCTCATTTGTCCAGATCTAAAGGTGACAACATTTGGTCTTTCAGTGTTAAAGGTGATGCTAGTGTAGGTTTTTCATAGAAGTCCTTCATCAGGACATTCTCTTTTATTCCTAGTTTGCCAAAAGCTTTTCATTATAATTTGGTGTTAAATTTTGTCATGATTTTTCTACACAGTTGAGATGATCATATGAGAAATCTCTTTTAATGTGATAATATGGTTAATTACACTGATTTTTAAAAAAATTATTTATGGATTTTTAGAGAAAGAGAGGAAGGTAGGGAGAGGGAGAGGAAGAGAGAGAGAGGAAGAGAGAAACAGAGAGAAATTTGTTGTTCCACTTATTTATGCATTCATTGGTTGATTCTAGCATGTGCCTTGACTGGAGATAAAACCCCTGACCTTGGAGCATTGGCACAATGCTCTAGCCAACTGATCTACCCAGCTAGGGTTATTACACTGATTTTTGAATGTCAAACCAACCTTACCTTCTGGAATAAACTCCATTTGTTCATGATACATTTTTCTTTCTATATACCGTTTGGTTTAATTTACTAAATTCTGTTTAAGATTATTGCCCCATATTTTTAAAGGAGATGGACCTGTGTTCTACTCTTTTAAAGTCTTTGTTTGTTTTGGGTATCAGGAGAATGATGAGCTCATAAAATTAATTGGGAAGTGTTTTCTTCTCTTCTGTTTTCTGAATGAGTTTTTGCAGGGTTGTTAATATTTTTTCATAAAAATCTTATACAATGTACCAGTAAAGCTATTTGTACTTGATGTTTTTTTTGCAGAAATATAATTATGAATTTAATTTCTTCAATAGCTATAAATAGCTTCAGCTTTTCTATTATTTTTATGTCAGTTTGGTAATTTATGGCTTTCATGTATCTATGGGCACAAATTATTCAAAATACCCTTCAGTGTCTGTAGGATTTTTAATAACATCCACTCTTTTCTTCCTGATATTGGAAATTTGTGTTTTTTCCTTTTATCTTGAAGAATGTTGAACTTATATCATTCAAAGCAGGTTTTTAGGAATGTTAAAAGTAAAGGAAAGGGTGTCACCTTGGGTTAGGCTGTTCCCTCCGGCCAAGGGCAGTGTTCACTTAGGGACATAGCTATTAGCAGTTAACATTCCCAGCAACTGGGAGATGGGTACATGGGTGTAGAAAAGGAGAACTTTGCAGAGAATAGCCTTATTCACTTTGGAAGAAAAAACACAATTTGAGTAAGAGATAAAGTTCGAGCAAAAGCAAGGTGTTGAATAGCAAGAGACTTGCAGATACAATATGGAATTTGACTTGGTGAGGGCCAAGGCGCAGAGAAGCAAATGTGGAAAGGGCCTCGAACAGTGCCCACTATCCTGGGTTCCCTGAGTTCTAGCCGCCTAGGAAACTCATAATATCCTAGGAACAGTGGTAACTCTCCCAACTAACTATATCAGCTTTACATCCTAATGCTGTTTATTTCATGCTGATGAGCAGCAGACTAATGGAAATGGATATTCACTTTGCCTAGTACAGAATAAAATAATTTAAAGCACAAGTCTCTGGTGAAAAATTAATAAAGGAAGCCATTAGTGGTAAAAAGTTGGAGGTTACTGTCCTGGAGCCTTAGGTGAAAGCATTTTGGTGCAAAATCAGCACTAGGAATATAGCTCTAGGCTCCTGGCTGAGAGAGTAATTCTAATGTATTCTCAGATCTTAAGTCCAGAGCTGAAAATGTGATTGACTCTGGTGATGTAAATTTGTTATTGTGTATTATAGAAAGGTTGTAAACAGAGACTTCTATCTAAAAAGAATAAAAAAATATTTGCATAGCTTTCTTCAATTGATTATCCACATGCAATTATATTTGTCATTCACAAATCATCCCAAAGTGAATGCCATACATGGATGTAATTTTTTAATCATCCGCCAGAATTCCAACCACCATTCCTATTGGAGACGTGCAGGTCTTTTTTTCTGCGGGTGTTTGCCCGGAGCAGAGTCCATTTCTGGAATTTAGAAGGTGTCCCTCCTTGCCTCTTTAATTACTTCAAATGTCTACCCTGCTTGCCTTCAGAATCTCTTCCCAAGAATATATCTGAAACTCAGAGAACAAATGTTGGTTACGAGAGGGTTATCCATCTCCTCCAGGTTGATTGGAAGGTTTACTAGAAATCAAAACTCTAACCTATGGAAAAATGCCATTTTTATTAGCTAGTGAAATATAATTTCTTACAGATGCTCCAAAATCTATTAAATCCCAAGTGCCCCAAAGCAGCCCTCTCTGCAGCTCCTTTGCTTCCTGGCGGCTCCACCTTGGCTGAGCTGCCTTCAGAGTTGCCGCATATAGCGAACATCACACTAGACATCCTCTCCCTTCCACATTCCAGTTTTCTCCCCCATTTCTCACTTCTGTCCGTACCCCATCCAACCAGTTTCACGTCTCCATGTCATCATTGGCTTCCCCCCGCCATGATCGTTTTACCACGAACTCACACACTCATTTTTCTATCCTGCTTCAACCTGCTGCCCCATCCCTGGAGCACACCCTCATCACCAATATCCCAAGTCAGTACAAGCGTCCTGACCTCCTTTTTAAAAAGACTTCTGTTTTTTAGTCCCTGCAGCATGATGACAAAAAATTAATTTTCTCAATCATATCACTCCCATGCTCTAAAATCTTCAATGAGGTATATATTTCCCTACAGCCCTCAATGTTCCGGTTCCAACTCACTTTCTAATCGTGTCTCATTCTTCTTTCCCTCTACACAGTCCACTGGTTTTGTCTACCTTCTAAGCAGGTCGTGGAATTCATTGCCTATCCTTGGCCTTCCTTTTACAAGGGTTTTCCATCTCTTGGGAAAGGAGGTCTCTACTGTTCACTTGTAAAAGATTTTTAGGTGGGAACAAGTTTTCAACCTTGGCTGCTTATCTCCTCTCTTCTCATGACCTCTCTGACACAGCGATCTCTTTCTTTCCTCTAAACAAGGAGAAATCCAATTCTCTGTCTACTTAGAATTTAAATATGTATTGCCTTAGATTGTTAGTTCCATTTCCTTAGTGTACAGGGTTAAAAGTATTATTATTAGCCATAACTAGGACCCTTCAAATGAAATGGATCCCAGGCTTTTCTTTGGTAGAAAACACAGGAGAAGCTGAGAGAAGGGAGGAGGGAGAAACTCTACCTAACGAAGGTCTTGTGGGCCAGCGGGATAGGCTGAAGAATCCTAGGAGAGAGGAGAGGGGAGGGGAGGAAGTGAACCAGGGTGAGGGCTGGTGAAGTGGTTGATTTGAGAGATTTGGAGGGAGGGAAAGTAGAGTTTGTGGGAGAGTTTTTATAATAGTGAAAGTCTTGCTGTAAGTGATGTGGCACAGAATTCCCTTTACACCTCAAGAGGGCTTCAGGAAATTCTTACATTGTTTTGCTGACTTTTGTGTCAGATGTTTTCTTATTTAGTTAAATTGTTTCTTTTTCGTGTGTGTGGTGGACTGAATGTTTGTGTCCCCTCCAAGTTCATATGGTGAAGCGCTAACCCCCAGTGGATGGTGCTTGGAGATGGAGTTGTTGGGAAGTTGTTAGGGTTAGATGAGGCTACGAGGGTGGGGCACCATGACACGATTCGTGGTTTGATGAGGGAAGGATGTGCCAGAGATCACTGGCTCTCTGCCACGTGAGGAAACAGAGAGAAGACCGCTGTTTGTAACCCAGGAAAATGGCCCTTACCAGGAACTGAATCAGACAGCACTTTGATCTTGGACTTCCCAGTCTCTAGAACTGTGAAAAATAAATGTCTGTTGTCTAAGCCACCCAGTCTCTGGTATTTTGTTATGGCAACGTGAACAGACTAAGACAATATGACATTGTGTTGTGACAGGCTTTCAGGTGGGAACAAGAAGGCCTACCTCTGTGCACACACACATACACATATTTTTGTGTCATCCGTAAATTATTTTGGAACAATAGCTTTTACTTCTCAGTACCCCATGCAATGCCAAGCAATACTGTGACTGTAAGGAGCGCACCTAACCTGACTGTTTGTCTTTGGCATTCTTGGACCTTTGTGTCCCGACTCACTCAATTCTAGTACACCTGTCACAGCCTCCAGTGGCTGCCCCAGTCCTGTGCATGTGTCCCAGTGACTGCAAAGAGATCCATTAGGGTTTGGGAAGAGAATAAAATGAAAAAACAAACAAACAAACACAAACAACTCCCACACACATATACACACATGTACAAGTTCATCCTTTAGTATCTATTTTGTGTTTGTTTTGTAATGCACACGCAAAATAGAATTGGTATGTAATAGAAACTGTTTGGAAATTACTGTATTAGAATTTAAATATCCTTTGAGAGGATCTAGTTCAATATTTCCATACCTGCATAAACTTCGAGGAGCTGACCACTTTAGAAACACAGATTTCTAAGTTCCATCTCACACCTACTGAATCAGCATGGGGTAAGTTTGGGACAGGAATCTGAAGTTTAACAAACTCCCAGTTCACCCTGAAGAAACCCATCCATGGCTCTGCTGTCCACTGAGATGCAACGTTCTCATTTTGTTGACGAGGAGAGTGGCTCTTGAAGAAGTAAAATCAGTTGCCAAGGACACAGCCGATTAGTAGCAAAGTCTAGACCAGAACCCACATCTCTTCCTTCTAATCCCGTGCTCGTTCTATCCCATATAAAATGTGGTTGATTTTTCAAGCTATGGGTATAGTTTTCAAGTTTCCCAGACTCTTCTTTCTCCTATTCTATCATTCTGGACACTTCCCAGGGGTTTGTTATCTGCAGAAAGACATCCAGGATGATGTCATACTTTTTGCTAGCAGAATCATGCAGAAATTGAGACAGTTCAAGCAGCAGCATGTGATGTTGCACAAATGGCTTGATTTCCAGATAGAACTCACAGGGGGAGAATTTTAAGCTTACTAAGTTATATTGATTGTGATTGGAAAATATAAAAGCTTTTGAGCTTCTGTCAATGTAAGAAACACAAACAGAGGGCCTCTAATAAGCCTATTGTCAGCATGGGTGAATGGATGCATGGTGGTCCTAGCAATTAAAATAGAGAATTTAGGGGAAGGAACAGGTTTAGGGAGTTTGCTGACACATTACTAAACTATTTTTATGGAACAGATTACCTCAGAATTTAGCAGCTAAAACCCCACATCACCTGATAGTGTCTGTGGATCACCTATCAGGCACTGCTCAGCTAGGTGCCTTGGGCTGAACATCTCTCACAGATGCAGTCAAGGTGTTGGCTGGGGTTGCAGTCCTGGCTGAAGACTTCCAAGCTCACTCATGTGGTTGTCAGCAGAATTTAGTTCACCCAGGGCTGTTGGACTGAGAGCCTTAGGTCCTTATGGGCTGTTGGCCTGGGGCCTCCCTCCGTTCCTTGCCGTAGGGCAGCTCAGAATACAGCAGCTGGCCTCCAGCAGTGTGAGGACCCAGGAGAGTAAAAAAGGGCAAGCAAGATGGAATCTAGTCTTTTTGTAAATTAATATTAGAAGCAACACCCTGTCACCTCTGCCTTACTCTATCTGCTACAAGTGAGTCACTAGGTCCAGCCCACATTCAAGAGAAGGGTATTACTCAAGGGCGTGAGTACCAAGAAGTGGGGATAACTTGGCAGTTGGGGGACTAGGTGGAGACACCCAGCAGGAATTTGGACATCTGCGTGAAGCTCTAGGGATGTGTCTACTGGAGATACAGATCTGGGAGCTAGTAGCATTTCATAAATAGGAGATGAAGTCATGGGAATAGATAAGTCAGTCAGAAAGAACATTTTTTAAAGGTATCCACTAATTACTAGTATTGACTAATTACTAAATCTTTAGAGAAAATTCAGATTGAAATTTAAAACAAAAATGTACATAGAAAAAGGTAAATGTCACTAACCACAGCCACTGGTTACTCCTAACTTGATGAACTGCAGGACATAATGAAATATAATATAATCTGTATAAAGGGGATACCATAAGGAGAAGAGGAGTAAGGGATATAAAACCTGTTTGAAAAAGTAATGATGGAAAACTTCCCTAATTTGATCAGAGAAAAAGTAACACAAATCCAGGAAGCACAGAGGATCCCAATCAAGAGGAACCCGAAGAGGCCCCCTCTAAGACACAACATAATTAAAACAGCAAAATTCAAAGATAAAGAGAGAATCCTAAAGGCAGCAAGGGAGAAACAGACAGTAACATACAAGGGAGCCCTGATAAGGTTAGCAGCTGACTTCTCAACAGAAACACTACAAGCCAGATGAGAATGGCAAGAAATATTCCAAGTAATGAAAAGAAAGGCCTGCAACTGAGACTACTCTATCCAGCAAGGCCCTCAATTAAAATGGAAGGTGAAATAAAGAGTCTTCCAGACAAAAGAAGGCTCAAAGAATACATCTCCACCAAACCAGCATTGCAAGACATGCTAAAGGGACTACTTTAAGAAGAGGAAGAAAAAGTGAAAGAGAGAAGAACTCAGGTACAAAGGGGGTAAAATGACAATGAATAAGTACCTATCAATAATAACCTTAAAGGTAAATGGATTAAATGCTCCAATTAAAAGACATAGCATAGCTGAATGGATAAGAAAGATGACTCACACATATGCTGCCTACAAGAGACCCACCTCAGGACACAAGACCTACACAGACTGAAATTGAAGGGCCAAGCAAATGGACAAGAAAACAAACAAACAAACCCTAGCTGGGGCAGCAATACTTATAGCAGACAAAATGGACTTAAAAACAAATGCCATTAAAAGAGACACAGAAGGACACTTCATAATACTCAAGGAAAGAATCCATCAAGAAGACATAAACATTATAAACATATATGCACCCAACATAAGAGCACCCAAATATATAAGGAAAATCTTGGAGGACTTCAAGAAAGATCTAGACAGCAACACACTTTTACTGGGGAATTTTAACACCCCATTGTAAAAAACGGATATGTCTTCCAAACAAAATATCAACAAGGATATTGCAGCATTGAACAATGCCCTAGATCAAATCAACTTAACTGATACATATAGAACCTTTCATCCCAAAGAAGTAAAATACACATTCTTTTCAAATGCACATGGAACATTTTCAAAGATAGACCACATGGTAGGACACAAAACAAGCCTCAACAAATTCAAGAAAACTGAAATCATATCAAGCATTTTCTCGGACCACAAGGGTGTGAAACTAGAAACCAACCTCAAGGGAAAAACTCAAAAACACTCAAATTCGTGGATATTGAATAGCATGATATTAAACAATGAATGGGTAAGTAATGAGATCAAGGAAGAAATAAAAAAGTTTCTGGAAACAAATAAACACACAACAGTCCAAAACTTATGGGACACAGCGAAGGCAGTCCTAAGAGGGAAGTTCATAGCAATACAGGCCTACCTAAAAAAGATAGAAAAATTTCAAATAAACAACCTAACCCTACATCTACAAGAACTGGAGGAACAACAACAAACAAATCCCAGAGAGAGTAGAAGGAAGGAAATAACCAAGGTCAGAGCAGAATTAAATGACATAGAGACTAAAACAACAATTCAAAGAATCAATAAATCCAGGAGCTGGTTCTTTGAAAAAATAAACGAAATTGATGTATTTAAGCAGACTCATCAAGAAAAAAAGAGAGCGAACCCAAATAAACACAATCAGAAATGAAAGAGGAGAGATTACAACTGATACCACAGAAATAAAAAGGATTGTAAGAAATTACTACGAAGAACTATGTGCTAAGAAATTTGAAAACCTAGTTGAAATGGACAAATTTCTAGAAAAATACAATCTTCCAAAACTAAGTGAAGAAGGAGCAGAAAGCCTGAACAGGCAGATAACAGCTGGTGAAATTAAAGCAGTAATCAAAAAACTCCTGGCACTCAAAAGCCCTGGAATGGATGATTTCACAGGAGAATTTTCTAAAACATTTAAGGAAGAGCTAACCCCTATTCTTCACAGACTATTCCAAAAAATCCAAGAAGAGAACTCCCAAACTCGTTTCATGAAGCCAGCATCATCCTAATCCCAAAACCAGATAAAGATACAACAAAGAAAGAAAACTACAGGCAAATATCACCGATGAACATAGATGCTAAAATCCTCAACAAAATATTGGCAAACTGCATCCAGAAGTACATTAAAAAAATCATACACCATGACCAAGTGGGATTCATCCTATGATGCAAGGATGGTACAATATTCTCAAATCAATAAACATGATACATCAGATAAACAAAAGCAAAGACAAAAATCACATGATCATATCAATAGATGTGGAAAAAGCATTTGATAAGATACAGCACCCATTTATGATAAAAACACTCAGCAAAGTGGGAGTAGAGGGAACATACCTCAACATAATAAAGGTCATACATGATAAACCTATAGCCAACATCATACCCAATGGGAATAAACTAAAAGCTTTCTCACTAAGTCCAGGAACAAGACAAGGATGTCTGCTTTTACCACTTCTATTCAACAAGTATTGGAAGTCCTAGCCACAGTGATCAGACAAGAAAAAAAAATCAATGGCATCCAAATTGGATAGGAGGAAGCAAAACTGTCATTGTTTGCAGATGACATGATAGTGTACATAGAAAATCCTATAGACGCCACCAAAAAACTACTTGACTTAATAAGTGAATTTGGCAAAACAGCGAGATACAAAGTTGATATTCAGAAATTGAAGGCATTTTTGTACATCAGCCACAAAATATCAGAAACAGAAATCAGGAAAAAAATCCCATTTGCTATAGCAACAAGAAAAATAAAGTACCTAGGACTAAACCTAACTAAGGTGGTAAAAGACCTTTACTCAGAAAACTACACAATACTGAAGAAAGAAATTAAAGAAGACACAAACAAATGGAAGCATATACCATGTTCATAGATTGGAAGAATTAACATCATCAAAATGTCCATACTACCCAAAGCAATTTATAGATTCAATGCAATCCCTATTTAAATACCAATGATATATTTCACAAATATAGAAGAAACATTTCAAAAAATTTTATGGAACCATAAATGACCCTGAATAGCCACAGCAATTTTGAGAAAGAAGAACAAAGTAGGAGGGATCACAATACCTGATATCAAACTATATTACAAGGCCACTGTAATCAGAGTAGTCAGTCACTGGCATAAGAACAGACACATAGATCAATGGAACAGAATAGAGAGTCCCAGAAATAAATCCAAGTCACTACGGTCAATTAATATTTGACAAAGGGGACAGAAGCATAAAATGGAGTAAAAATAGCCTCTTCAACAAATGGTGTTGGAAGATACGGACAAGTACAAGCAATAATATGAAACTCAACCACCAACTTACACCATACACAAAAATAAACTCAAGATGAATAAAAGACTTAAATATAAGTCATGACACCATAAAAGTCCTAGAGGAAAATATGGGCAGGAAAATCTCAGATATTCCATGCAGCAGTATTTTCACTGATATGTCCCCCAGAGCAAGGGGAATAAAGCAAAGAATAAATAAATAGGACTTCATCAAAATAAAAAGCTTCTGCATGGCTAAAGAAAACATCAGCAAAGTGAAAAGGGAACCAGCCATATGGGAAAATGATACCCTGGACAAGGGTTTGATCTCCAAAATATATAAAGAATTCACATGACTCCACTCCAGGAATACAAAGAAGCCAATTAAAAAATGGGCAAAGGACCTAAACAGACACTTCTCCAAGGAGGACATACAGAGGGCCCAGAGACATATGAAAGGATGCTCAGCATCACTAGCCATGAGAGAGATGCAAATTAAAACCACAGTGAGATACCACTTCACATCGGTCAGAATCGCCATCATAAACAAATCAACAAACAACAAGTGCTGGCAAAGTTGTGGAGAAAAGGGAACCCTAGTGCACTGTTGGTGGGAAGGCAGACTTGTGCATCCACTGTGGAAAACAGTAGGAAATTTTCTCAGAAAATTAAAAATGGAACTACCTTTTGACCTGGCTATTCCACTGCTGGGATTATACCCTTAGAATCCTGAAACAGAAATTCAAAAGAACTTGTGCACCCCAATGTTCATAGCAGCATTATTTACAATAGCCAAGTGCTGGAAGCAACGTAAGTGCCCATCAGTAAGTGAGTGGATCAAAAAACTGTGGTACATTTACACAATGGAATACAATGCAGGAGAAAGAAAGGAGATCCTACCCTTCCCGACAGCATGGATGGATCTGGAGAGCATTATGTTAAGTGAAATAAGCCAGGCAGTGAAAGATAAATACTGTATGATCTCACCTATAAGTAGAACCTAATTAAGCAAATAAGTAAGCAAAATATAACCAGAAACATTGAAATAAAGAATAAAGTAATCAGAGGGGACTGGGGAGGGAATAATGGGAAGGGAACTGGGAAGGGTTGTCAAGGAACATGTATAAAGGACACATGGACAAAGCCAAGGGGGGTAAGATCGAGCATGGGAGGTGGGGGTGGGTGGGGTGGGGAGCACTTGTGGGGGCAAATGGAGACAACTCTACTTGAACAACAATAAAAAAATTATAAAAAGATACAAATAAGAAACAATGAGAAAACAACCCTCCCCCCAAAAATAACAACAAAAAAAGACTTTCAGGTTGGCCCTGAAAATTTGGGTTAGTGCATGTGGCATCTTCTGGTGTGACTAGAATATTATTAAGTTTCTGAGAACAAGCTCAATCTCCACAACAATTCCTTAAAACAGGTGACTAATTGAAACCTGGAAAATCTGATGAAGAAAAATAAAGTCTAGTTTGTCCTCTGTCATTGTTAAATTACAGATCTGATGGGTCTCAGTGTTTTCAACCAGTTTTGGGTGATGCATATTATAAACATTCATATAACATGATTGATTATAGTCATTTAAAGGCCTACTCTGATGGGCCCACAATACTCTTCCCCTTCATAAATACCCAGCTCAGGGCGTGTCAGAGAAACCTCGGAGAGCTAGAAGTATGTCACAGTACAGAGTGGTGACATACCTCATGTTTCATTGGCCATGATCTTTCCTCCCTCTGTGTCTTTGCCTCATTCTCATCACTTCTGCCTGGAATGTTCTCCCCCGACTGTTCTAGGCAGCAAGGTCCTCCCTTCAAGGCTCTGCTGAAATCTTGTCTCTTCCATTAAGCCTCCCTTACTGGACCAGGCCACCCCACCTCTCCCCCCTGGACTCCTGTCTTGGTGCCTCCCATTCTGGGGACAAATCCCCAGCCCTTTTCCATCCTTTCCTTTGTCTTATTCGTCAGGCCATGGGGCAAATCCGACCCCACGGCCAGTTGTTACACGGCCTGCAGGCTAAGAGTGCTTATTACATTTCAAATTGTTGAACCAACTCAAAAGAAGAATAGTATTGTTACAAGGGAAAGTTATATGAAATTCAAATTCAATGTCAATAAATCAAGTTTTATTTTGTCAATAAAACACTTGTGGAGGTTTTCTTTCTTTTACCTCTAGTCTCACAAAGCCAAAAATATTTATTATTTGTCACTTTATAGAAAGTTTGCTGACCCCTGCTACATACACTCGCTTTTCCCTTTCCAGGAGGACACAGTACTGACACATTCTGGTAGCTTCCGCATGGTCTCTCATAGTCTGGGTTAGGGCTGGTGTCTGGTGAATACCGTTGAATGGAGCTGAGACAGAATGTGTTTTTAATTTGTGATGGATACAGCGTTATGTCCTTTCCTGCTGTCCAGGCCATTTTTTATTTCCCTCTGCTGTTGGGCTGGTATCCGTTGTGTCTGGTAGAAAAAATGACAGGGAATACCAGGGTGGGTCCCAAACCCATGGAAAACACAGATGGAATAAAGTCTGGGAACCAGAGCTTTTGTTTGGGGTGGAGAGGATCTGTTTGCTTTTGGGGATTGAGGTAATGAAAGTTATTTCAATAACATAATTTAACAGTTGTACATGCTTTCTGCCAGAAGAACCACTAGGCAAACCTCACCCAGAAACCCCATCTGCAAAACGCAAAGGTCAAACACTGAAGCACTGAGCAATTCTCCCTGTCCAGCAGAACGCGAAACTATACATGCACATAGGCTAGATGATGTAAGATGCGCTATGTGGACAAAAACTGGAGGGGGAACCAAAAGAACAAAAAACTGTGTTAGAATGGTAGGATTATGGGAAAACTACTTCAAGACAACTTTAAGTAGCTAAAATATTTCTGTAATAAAACATCAAAAATGAAAGCATTTCTTCTTCTCCAGCATATACAATTTTTGTTTTTTCTCCACCTGTCCCCTTTACAAAACCAGAATTTTACATCAAAGTAAGAATTTCCTAGAATCTTGAGTGTAAATGCAGACAAAAACATGTACAAATTTTCTCTAAAAGTATCAATTTATGTCATTTGAAACTACTCTTCAAATCCACAAATAGTGCTTGAGGGTCCCTTTGCTCCACATCTTCGCCGACACTTGTGATTTGTTGATTTTTGAAAAAAGATTTTATCTATTTTTTAGAGAGAAGGGAAGGGAGGGAGAAAGAGAGGGAGAGAAACAGCAAAGTATGGTTGCCTCTCACATGGCCCTCACTGGGGACCTGGCCCACAACCCAGGCATGTGCCCTGACTGGGAATCAAACCGGCGACCCTTTGGGTCCCAGCCTGCGCTCAATCCACTGAGCTACACCAGCCAGGGCGATTTGTTGATTTTTTGATAATTGTCTTTCTGACAGGTGTGAGGTAATATTTCATTGTGGTTTTAATTTGCATTTCCCTGATGATTAGTGATGCTGAGCATCTTTTCATATGTCTGTAAGCCATCTGTACATCTTTTAAGAAATGTCTATTCAGGTCCTCTGTCTATTTTTTAATCAAATTGTGTTTTTTTATGTTCAAATGTATAAATTCCTTATTTTAGATATTATCCCCTTATCAGATGTATCATTTGTGAATATCTTTTTCCATTGTACCAAAAGCAGGTGTCTAAACCGCTTTTCCTTAAACCTTAAACTCTCTACAACTGTAAAATAAGAATTACTAACGTCCCACTTAACACAGTTCTTGTACAATCAAGGCTTAACAATGGCCGTGGTCGCTGTGAGGCAGTCTTACGATGCCCTAGACCTTGTGATTCTTACTGGGGGAAATGGCATCCCTTGATGGTTCAAGCCTTAGCTTTTGACACAGTGTCTGGCACACAGTGCCTGGGTTTCCATTAAAATTGGTTAAATGAATTAAACAGTAATGAAAAAAAAAGAAATGGGACATACATAGAGGCACTCCACTAGCAAGCAGGCAACTTAATATGACCTTGTGTTCTTTTTCATAGCTAAGACCCATTCGTTCGTGTCACCCCCTAAGAGGGACTGATAGAATACCTGAAGTACAACACAGTAATGTGATATACGAGGGGCACCGTCAGCGGCCGGAGAGCTTCAGGCCTTTCTTTCACACACAAAGTGATACGGAAGAAGAGGGTGCATTTTTAAAGTTGCCATTATCACCATCTTGACAAATCTGTTCATTTGATAAATATTCCTTGAGCATCTGTTATGTACAAGGAATTGTTGTTCTGCGTGACGAGGATGTGACTGGGAACTAGAAACCGAAGTAGAGGCAGGGACATTGAGTACAGCAGCTGTTAGGATCCCTTCATTGCCTAGGGGACTTAGTGCCTGCAGAACGGAATAACTGGAGCTCTCAAACAGGCTGCGATGTAGGTTCACATAGCAATGAGTGTAAGGGATGGATTCTTAGCTTCCGAGAAGACAGCAGGGAAGTGCCATGGGTACTGGGAGGAGCTCCAGTCTACGTCAACCAGTCTTGACTGAGATTTTTGTGCAGATGGATGGGGTAGGTGTGATGAAACGAAAGGTACCCTTGACTTGTTTTAAAGGTGTTTTGAATCCAGCCCTGCCTCTAGTACTAGTTTTGTGGATTTGAACAAATTGCTCAACTTTTCTGAATGTGAGTTTATTCGTCTTATAATATTGAGGCAGAAGTGTTTTCCTTCATAAGTTTGTATTAGTTATCTAGTCCTGTATAACAGACCACTCAAATAATTAAGTGGTTTAAAGTACAATGATATATTTATTCTTTGGGTTTACTGGGGAATGCTTCTGCTGATCTGCTGGACTCACACATGTGGGTGCATTTAGTTGGTGGCTTAGCAAGGGTCTCAACTTAGATGAGACATGGTTTTTCATCCTGCGCTTCAAGGCATGACATTCTCAGAGCAACATCTAAGAGGGTGAAGGAGGAAGCTGCGAGGTCTCTTAATGCCCAGCCCTGGCAGTCAGACAATGTCATTCCACCATATTCTATTGGTCAGAAGAAGTCGCAAGACCAGCTCAGATTCAAAGGGCTAGGAAATACCTACGTCTTGATGGAAGATGATAGGAAATATTGTGACTGTATTTTTCAATATGTCATAGGCTTGTGGTGAGGATTAAATGACACTATGTATGTGAAAGCACTAATTTTCTGATAGAAGTAGGCATGGTTTCTGATAGCTGCTATACATGCATTGTATTTTTATAACTGCAAAATTCTACAACACTCATTAAGAATCAAAGGCTAGTTTTTGATGATATAGCTGATTGGATCATGAATGATCCATTTGCCACCATCCATGGAGGGAACTGGGGCTACACGAGAGTCTAGTTAACTCATTTCACGAAGTAATGCCTTAGCTTGCATTGGAAAACCTAGAACTGGATTTTAGAGTATACTTCTTATGCCCTTAGAAATGCTTTATCTTGGTAAACTAAACACCCTCAAGAGTTCCTGAGAGGCTGTAGTGGACACCTGGACATTCGTGTGTGTGTGTGTGTGTGTGTGTGTGTGTGTGTGTGACAAGCATCTACTCCCCCATTTTTGGTGATAAGAGTTTTGGTCATCCTTTATGGAAAACCCCTTTCCTATAGCATGCATTCTTGTTGGGAGCATCCAACGAGATTCTCCGTCATCCCCTGACCAGAACTGTGGGCAGCTTCCTTAAGCTAGTAAGACCAATTGGACCCTAGCTTTTGAATTTGAACCCTGAGCTGGGTGGCAGAAGGACCAAATGGAATTGATTCACTCAAAGGGTGTCACACTAAAGAAATTCTCCATTAGTTGCTGCTGCCTCTACTCAAAACTGAGCTACTTTCCACTTTGTTACAAAGCCAGGTCCAATGAGCCATCTTATGACCTGGTAATACTTTCAGCAGTTTGTAACTTAAATGGTCCAGAGTTTGTTTTCTTCCTTGTCAACAGAACCCTTGCTAACAGGATATTCAGGAGATATCAAGTGATGAGAATGGTCTTGAAGCTAAAATGCCAGAAAATTCCAGTTGCTCAAACAACAACCAATTAACTAGTTATCTTTTGTAATAGTTTTTAGGAAACTGTGTAAGTTTCCTTGAATAAGGAATGCAACCTTGTCCTTAAAGATCCCTAATCCAGCTAGGGGAGAACAAGTACAATGACTATAGAAAAAAAATAGATATAGTTCATTATAACAATATAATAAATATCCCAATTGCCAGTACCCAAAAGTGCTTGGCACATAGTAGGCATACTATAATTATATATTACAATTAAGAAATTATTAAATGAATAATTCAGTTAATAAGTGCAAGAAGAGAGAGACCTCATGAGCTAAAACTCCTCATGAACAAGGAGGATTTTGAGCAGATGCTCCTAGGAGTTCTTTGAAATGAAGAGGAGGGATAAGGGCATTCTCACCTGTGAACTTACTTTGCATCCAGTGTTACAAACTGTGATAAGTGAAAGAGAGGTGGCTGCTGAATCATCTTGGCATCAAGAAAATCTTATTGCAAAGACATGGACTTTCTTTGAACTTTGTTACTGGTAGCACTCTAATATATATTGATTACCTAGATAATGGTAATATTTCTTATATATTTAAAATGCATTTCCCTTTCAGTAATCAGGTTTTCGCCCCCTTCCCCTGCAGATCCTTTACCGTTATGATGAACGGTGGAAGTCATGAAACTTATTGCCCAAAGGAGGGAGGACATGGGCCAGAGCTCCCACCCCAGGTGGACAGGATGCAGCGTCTTTCCTCTAATAGAGGGAGAGAAGACAAGAAAAAGGGGGCAAAAGGAAGAAGCAACATTTAATCTAAATCTCTCCCTTAGAGGTGAAATCCTGAAAGGTAGTTTAGGGTTGAGTTAGGAGTTAATAGAAAAGTCCAGAAATGTTGGAACGGGACTTGCAGGGCACCGAGTTTGCTCTTTGCTTCGTGGGCAAAAGTCTTAGAAAAGCTCTGTGTTCAGTTGCTGCTGTCCAACATGTCACTGAGTGGAGGACTCTCAGCGAGTGCAGAGTGTCTCACACGTTAGTGAAGTGTAGGGAACGCAGGCCTCTGGAGTTTCCACGTTTCCCCAAAGGGTGCAAAACAGTTTGGAAAACTGACGGACAGGACAAAACTTTCCCGGACCTCCAGCAGGCCTGCTTCTCCTGAGCCATGGTCCCTCTGCTCAGACCCCTTTCCCAATCTGAATAATCCCCGTACCTCTTCCTGCCCAGGGAGCTTTTAAAAAACGCCCTAGTGAAGACTCCACTGCAGGCCATTTAAATCAGAACCTGCAGGGGTTGGGTCCTGGTGTCAGTTTTTTCTTGAAGCTTCTAGGTCACCCTACTGTATTGCCAGGGTTGAGAATCACTACCCTAAGTAAAGTCTAGTCATATGTTTGGAATTAGACATCACTTCCTCATGGAAGCCTTCCTTGATAGGCCCCAACCTGGGTCAAGTCCCCCTTCTATACATCCTCCAAGCAAACACCCAGTACATCTCCCTCTTGGCATTTAACAATCAGGTCATTATTTATTTCAAGCCTGGCTTTCCCTGTAGACTGCCCAGAGAGAAACATTTCTGCCTTGCTCACCAAGGAGCCTGTTTCAACCATGCACCAACTGGTGGATAGTCAGTGCTCAGTAAATAACTTCTTGAATGAATGAGTGATTGCCTTGGCTCAAACAAGGGTGTGCGATCAAGGCTCCCATTCATGACTCTGTTAAGAGAATTTTTTAACCTTAAACTAGACCCCACATACAAGTACTTGTAGGACTATGATTTTAAATGGGCTCATAGTTTTGACAACTTCATTGTTTTCTTCTTCCCCTTCATGTGTGGTGACACTTCAGCAGGCTCGTCATCACCATTACGGTCCTTGCAGTCAACAGAGTCATTCCCATCTTGCAATCGGAAAGAAGCTCAATAACTTGCCCAGGTGCCTATATCCTATTATCTGGGCACAAACAATGGCGAATAAGGAAAACCCCCTTCAGCACGATTCCTGTTTGTGTTGAGCTGTGATTTCTAGCTTGACAACTGGTGGCTGTTAGACGGGGATTTTCTGGGGGTCTCCAGTTCCAGTGGCCAAGGTCAGGGTGTGATTTCCTGCCCTCCTAAACCATTACAGGGTGAAGACAACACCGGGGCCTTGTCCATATAAAGATGCCATAAATACCATATTCTCCAAAGTCATCGTGCTTTGCTGTTCTGGAGAGGCAGCCAGTGTGTGCATGTGTGTGTAGGAGTGTGCTTGGGGGAGGTGAAATAGGGCGACCCAGGAAAACTCCAGTCGTAGCTTTGGGCTGGACCAGAGAACTGTCCCTTCACTGCCCCTACCCCAAAAGTCCCGGTTCCCACATTCAGAGGCCTCTGGGTCAGAATCGCGCTCAGTCTGCAGGGGTATCCCGGGTCCAGCCCGGGTGTCTCGAACCAAGCATGCCTCAGGAAGAGCCGCGCCTGGAGCAGCCTCTTGACGCCCGGGCGGCAAGTGGCAGCAGCGAAGTCCCTTCCCCCTCCCGCACACCAGCCCTTGCCGCGGCCGGCGACGCTCCCGGCCCCAGGCTCCGGGCCTCCAGCCTCCGCTTGGTGCCCAGCCAGGGAGGCGCAGTGAGGAAGCGCGGGCAGCGACAGGTCTCCTCCCGCGCCGGGGCCGCCTGGGCCTCCGAGCCGCCGTCTCCAGCGCGCGTTCTTGATGCAGGTGGCACAGCTTTCGGAGCGGGCCAGGCTTACCGGATCACGGGAGAGGCTAATCTTGGGTCTTGATCTCCCAGCCGCAAAGCGGGCTGAACCGCTACTCCACTTCTTCCCATTCCTTCAACTCCTCACCCCAAAACGAACAATCCCAGGCCAGGCAGGACCGGATCACCTCTGCCTCCGCCCACTGCTCCAATCCTGCGGGCGAGGGAGGCCCCTGCGCCGAGGCGGTGGCTGGCAAAGGGGAGTGGAAAGGGGGGAAGGATGGGGCCGAGGGGTGGGGTGGTGATGAGGGGGATGTAGGAGGGGGTGTCATTTTCTTTTTCTTTCTTTTTTTTAAAAAAGTATTTCTCTCGCGAGAAACCGCTGCGCAGACGATACTTGAAGAGGTGGGGAAAGGAGGGGGCGCGGGAGCCGCAGCAGAAACTGTGGGTGCCGCGGGCGGACAGGCGGCCACAGCTGGGACAGCTGCGGGCGGAGTGGGGCTGCGGCTGCCGCGGCCAGGACCGAGGGACAGCCGCCGCCGCCTCGGGAGCCGGAGCCGCCGCTTTTCCAGTGGGTTCAGCCGAGGTCCCGACAGGGGTCGGGCGGCCACCGGGGCTAGAGTTCCAGCCACGGAGGCGTTTGCGTTTGCGCCGCGCTGAGGACAGGGACGGGGGTGAGGGGCTGTCCCGGAACGTCCACAGCTGGCGCTGGCCCTCCCCTGCCTGACAGCTTCCTGGCCCGGGTCTCCGGGTATCGGGCTCCGCGTCAGATGTTTGGGGGGCGGTGGCAGTGCCCGTAGCCGGCCGGGGACGGCGCGGCGGGCTCCAGCCCAGCGGCTTGGGAAGGGGACAGGCTGGGGAGCTTAGGGCGTTCAGAGCGCGCGTCGCGCGCAATTTGTGCCATTAAAAATAAACCCAGTGAACTCGCCCCGGGGCTTAGGACCTCTGGGGACATGGGTGCTTTGCGATGCCCTTTTCAGGCGGCGTCCGGGGGCGCGTGGGGTTGGCTGGATCCGCCGCCGCCGGGGGCCTGGGTTTTTCAGCCAGCTGTGGACCAAACGGTCTTCACTTACCCAAAATAAATGCGCCACGCGCAGGCGGCGCGCGCGGGCTGGGCTCGGGAATGGGGACCACGCAGCTTCAGCATCCCGATGCACTGAATGTCTCCCCGCCTGGGCGATCTGTCTGTTGCAGCTGGCACGGGCCGCCTGAAGTGGGAGCAGCGCCTGGAGAAGGCGGGAGGAGCCCGGCCCGGGGGACGGGCGGCGGGAGAGCGGGACCCCGGCGGCGCGGCGCGCTTAAGGGCGCAGCGGCGGCCGCGGAGCAGCCCGGGGCGCGGCGAGAGGCGGCGGGAACCGGCGGCCGCTCGGCAACATGCGGCGAGGGGGGCTGCTGGAGGTCGCCCTGGGATTTACCGTACTCTTAGCGTCCTACACGAGCCATGGGGCGGATACCAATCTGGAGTCTGGGAACTCGAAGGAAACCAGAGCCAGCCGGTCCAAGAGAAGAGGCGGTGGAGGACACGACGCGCTGAAAGGGTAAGGGAACGGGTCGGCTCCTGTGGTGTGGGTCTCCCCTCCCTCTTCTCCGGAGACACTGCCCGGGTCGACGCACGATGGGTGAAGGATCCCAGACTAGACCTCCCGGAGGCACCTCGGAAGGGCAAGGGTTACCCAATCCTCCACACGTTCGAGGACAAACCACTCTTTAAGGATTTCTGCCCCAGAGGCCAGGTCATGGTTAAAAGGAATCTTGGACCATGGTTGAGGCAGATTTGGGGAGGCCAGAAGGGCTCTTTGAGGAAGAAGGGGAGGAGCTGCTGCGACGGAGAACAGAGGAAAAGTCCACTCCTTTCCCTTCGCACCAGTTCCGGCTGGGTTTAGCGGAAAGCGCTTTTCTTGCGGGCACCTTGGCAGATGGTCCGTTTGTAAGGCAGCGAGGAAAGGAAGGGATTCCAGTGACGGACTCTCAAAGACGACACACAGTTCACAGTTGGCTGTCCTCTAAGTTATGCTTATTAAGATTAGGGGCTGAGTTTTCTGAGTGGTTCTGCTCTTCCAGATGTCACAGCAGGGCAAGAGTTTATGGGCACTTGTTTCGGGGTTGTAAGGAGCTCTTCATTTCACTCGGGCAGTAACCCTGCTGTGACCCACCGTTAAAGGCGTGTTTTAAACCAGTGATGGGTGTGTGTTAGGTACATGCAATTGAGCATTTCACCAGCTGCTTATGCTCCTACTACAGAAAATGTTGCAGCAGGGAATACTCAAATTAGGCGGGTTGACTGTATCAGGACTGGCAGTTCCCTGAATTGGAGAAGGGTGGGAATACACTTCTTTTAACATTGTTCAGCTTGAAAAAGAAATCTTTCTGAGATTAAATTGAAGCCTCCATAGAAGCAGCAAGGATGGACCATAAGTGATTCATTTTATCTCCTTGGAGGAGCCTGTTAAATGAACCCAGACAGGAAATACTCAGAGGTTTTCTATTAAGTTCTTATGATTCTCATTGTTGCACACTCTCTCTCTCTCCCTCTCTCTCTCTCTTTTTGAGTAGCTCTGTAACTTGATTTTAGGGCTTTGAGTGACCAAGTGATGTTTGCTGGGATATGTGGCTGAACATTGCACGTTTTCTTTTGTGTGTGTGCGTGCTATAAGCTGTTTTAATTCTATATGTAGTGAAATTTGTGTTTATATAGTCCAGGTGGAGGTTTGCGAGTGCAGTAAACTGACAGACCAGGGTTCGAGTTCTGGTCTAGCCTGGAGACAAGGTGATTGTCAGAGCCAGCTCTTAGGCTGTGGGAAGATATGTATGATTTCCTGACCCTAGGAAATAGTTATAATTGATTTAGTTCCATCTTGGTCTTTATGGAAAGTAAACCCAGGATCCCCACAGGGTTGGACAGCGTATAAGCTTATCACGGTAAGCCGACCCCGGTCAGGCAGCAGACGTTGACGGCTCTCTGTGTGAGGCCCATGGCAAGTTCAGGAGAGGGACTGAAGCTCTGATTTTCATGTGTTCTCAAAAGGACCTCATTTAGTCCAGCATTTTTCCTTTGAAAAACACTTCTGCTATATATAATATTATCTTTAATATCTAAGCTTGCTGCCATTGTTTCTGTAGAGAGAGAGAGGAAGTGGGGGTTTAATTCTGTGGATGGAAATCTGCAGGGAGACATTAGGCCTGGCCAGACATTTGTCTCATCTCTATGTGCTATCGCCAGCCAGTGTTTCCTGGGGAGGCGCAGACTGAGTGTGCAAACAGAAACTAAGCTCTGCTGCTTAACAGAATGTCCACACTTTTACTCACACCAGCCCTTACTTCTGCTGGGCTTTCCGTTTTTATGGCTGTAGAGAGATTACCCTCTGTGTTCCTCACAGCATTGGGTCACTAAAACAGATGCTGCCCTATGGCAAACTGTTTATAAAGCCTTCCTCAAACATGATGTGAAGTACAACAGCGATTGTGACTATTCCCAATTCTCATGTTCTTTTTAAGATTTTACATATATAAAGGTTTTTTAAATAATTACAATGAACCCTTATAGTATATTATATGTTAATATAATTAACCTTTATAATGTGAGGGTTTTTATTTTTATCATTCTCATATTCTCTATAAGGTTTTGTATAGATAGGTAAAAATAATAATTTAAAAAGATATACAGTTAAAAGGATTTCTCTGCCTACTAACAGTTTTCTAATGCATTAAAAAATTATGGGCATATATGATACATATGTAAAACATATAAACATACATGTATCTACACACATATGTGTATCCTTTTTAATACATGGAAGGTACCGTACATCCTGTTTTGAACCGTGTTTACTTTTAAATATCTTTAGTGCATCCATCTATTAAATCATATCGATATACCTCATGCCTTCTCTTGGCATATAGAATTCCTTAATGTGGCTGAAACAGTTCCCTAATATAATCTTTAGATTATATTAATTTTTTGCAATTACCAACGTTCTTCTACATACCTGTGATGTGTGTAAGTACATGTGCAAGTTGACATGTGTTATAAATTACTAAAAATAGAATTACCAAGTCAGAAGTTTTCAGATTCATTTTAAACAATGACCAATTCTGATGTTAAATTTGAGTAGCATTTATTTACAATGTATTCACTTTGCTTATTGCTATTACAGTCTCACATGAACGAGTCTTTGAACCATGCCCTGCTGTGTAAATCATCAGGGAAAGCAGTTGTGTGTTACATTTTTTCCAGTTATTGCTTGAAATTTCTATTTTTGCTAGTTAAAATATTACCAGCTTTAAAACTAACCTCTTTGACTACAGTAAAACCTGTTTACCATTTTAATGGAAATGCACCATTTATGAAGTGAAAGTGATTTGTAACCCCTAAGTCTGCCTGATGCCCAGTTGGTGGCAGCAACTTTCAGCACCTCACTAATATTTCCTCTGGTTAAAAGGTACTTTAAGCTCATCAGTGTCTGCTGTGCACCGGTCTAGTCTTTCCTACAAATACTGCCTTCTTGTCTTTCTGTGATGTGACAGGTGACTACAGAATTTGCCTTGGTGTTCATCTTGGTATATGTATTCCTGTCCTGTCAGCTGCCTCACTTCATACACTAGGGAGACCTGCCTAGTCTTTCCCTGTCTGGGTATAGAGTCCTAGCTTGTCTTCCTCCCCTCCCATCCTGTTGCAGGTGGTTTTTTTTTTTCCCCTTCCCACTGGGCAGCAGAAGTTGTTCCACAGTGGAAATTTAAGCATCCTCAAGTTTCTTCCCAGTTTTTGCTGTGTTTTCTTAGAGTAAATCGCCAATTTCTGTTTTCACAGGATTTCTTTTTTAATGGAATGAGTGTGGTCCACTTTCACTCTGCAAAAATTACATTTTTCTCAATTTTGAAATGAGAATTTTCCAAATTTCAAAAATGTTTTCAAGTAATGAATACTAGTAGTTTTCCTTTGCTTGTGTGTTGCTTTACATGTGTGAAATGACTTTATGAGAAATAATAACATTTTAGCTTTATTGTTTAAATTTTAGTCAATCAGAAGTTTTCTCAGCCAAATTCTTAACTTGTGTGATTAGGCACAGACTGTGGGAGACAATCCAATTAAAAACACACACACAACTCTACTTGAATAGCAGTAGTTGGGCACCGTTTATTTATGATTGCCTTATTGCTTTAGCTCCCAAACACGGAAATATTACAGTTACCTGTCAAAGGGAAAAAAATATTCAGAGTGGATCCCTGATTCCCCAAATCTCTGATAAGATGGATTGAGAAGTTCTGTCCTCGTTGCCTGGTTTGTAAGTGCGTGAGGCTGGTGGTGTTTCACACAATTTGTCCCCTTGTGTGCGATTCCTTTTGGTCTTTGTTTATTTGTTTATTTTTTCCAGAGGTCTTGTTCCCAGAAAAATACACATGGAACAGTTCATACACAGGGTAGATTATGTGACGGCAAACTCCTAGGGATTAATTACACAGAAGTCTGTTATTAAAATAAAGAACGTTAACAGGGAACACAGAAAAAGTTCTGTAGACTTTATAAAGCCCATTTTACTTTACAAAGAGGACTTTAAGACTCCATCTGAAGTCAGATAGGCTAATAATTAAATGTGGGTAAAAGACTCCTGCCGTGGTATGGTTTGTCCTTCTATTTATTGAAAAAATTATGTTAAAATATTGAGACATCATTGAAAAAGATGCTCTTAAGTAGAAGCCTTCAGCAATTCCACATTTTAAACAAGAAGATGGAGACAAAATATTTATTTATGTGACTCACTTCATAACATTTAAGACATAGAGGTCGTTTACAAAAATGCATAAGTTGTTGGTATTACAAATGAATTAAAACATGCATCAGCCTCTAATGAGATGAGGTCAGGATGATGGAAATGGAAGTCCAGATATCTCTCCCAGCTGATTTGGAATTTTAAAGAATAGTGAAATGTTTCTTTCTTGTCTTGTGGAGCAGACACTTAAACAGATTATAGTATTATGCCAATGACTCTGAGCAAGCAAAACACTGAACAAATTATTAGGCTATTCATACACTAGTTTGTTTGCTTTTTCCTACAATCAACCAAACAACCAACCTAACTAATTTGGAAATGTTAGCCTTAATTTTCAATGTGAAAATAAGATTTTAAATATGTTTTCTTGAAATAGAAATAAGCTCTCCTAACAATTTCTCTGTTTCTAGAAACTAACCCAATAAATGGGCCCATTCAAGCAACTTAGAACTTTTTTCCATGATTTTTTTTTTAGAAGGCTGAAATCAACAATATATCAGACCTGAGCTATATGACAGGCATATGAGAGTTTAATGTTTCAGGAGTGTCAAGGTTGGTTTTCCCATCAGATTAGAAAATCATCAAAGGCAAGAAACGTCTCGTAAGCATTTAACATTAATTTATTGTTTGATGGGACTTTGGAGAGTTCATTCATTCATTCAGGGAGCCTTAATTGAATGCCATCCTGAATTTAGCTGCGTGGAGTGCCAGAGACATACAGCCCATGGCCTAGAGGGGCTTAGTATTTGCTAGCAGAATCAGGTGCATTATAGGAACCAAGAGTCAACAGGAAGGTTGTAGAGGGCATGGGGTCTAGGATTAAGTGAAACAAGGAAGAATACAGTTGTTGCAGTCACAGGTGACATTTAGATGACATTTATGTACCGGGCACTGCTTTCAGTGGTTCACTAATACATATGATACCTCATTCGATGTCCACAACATCTCTGTGAGATGGGTCCTTCTGTTAGCTTCCTTTTCCAGGTATGAGAGCTGAGGCACACAGAGGTTAAGTTTTAAAGACAAATTCTCAACATTAAACTTTATTTCTCCCATGAATTTTAGTTATGGTTGTGGTTTTTCATTCCATGGTACTAAAATGTGGGACGAAGACATTGTAAAATTCCACTTAAAATTCCTAATATTCCTTTGTTCATTCATCCCAGGCATGGTTACAAACATGATAATATTTTGTCAAACAAGAACATTTATTTAACCTTTCTGCAATGACATAATAAAACAGGAGGAACGGAACAATGTCAGAACTGGCAGAGTCTTTGGATGGCACATACCCTGTATTTTAGTTTTTCCCTGGGCTGTCAGTGAGAGTGCTGGTGACCGTCACAGGTGCCCCGCTGCACCGCCCGGGCTTCTGTGCTGCAGGCATCGCTCACTGTGTCTTTCGGAATCTCTTGCTCTCCTGTGCCATCTGAGAAGTTTTTCTAAGAATAACGTTGCAAGAAATATTTCTCTTTCCGGGTGAGGCTGGTATGCATCTTAAGTCCTTAAGACACAATATAATGAGTTCTTTTTTAACTTTCAGCGCCATTTTTTAACTTGGTTGCCTGTGATATATAGTTTTTATATTAAATTGCAGCAATAATGGTAAAGAATGGCAAGCTCTGATATATCGCTCACTATTGCCCTTCAGATATATTCATTAATTTAACACATACCTCCTTGATGAGAGAGATTATACCTTCTTGCCCATTTAACACATGGAGAAGTGGAGGAATGCAGACTTTTACTAATCACTCCAGAGATGTATTCTAGTGGGAGATAAACTGGGAAATCTGGCTTCATAGTCTGTGCTCTTAACCAAGGTTGTTGTACCAATCTGTTGTAATAAATCTTCTACCTGGTAAGCTTATTCTTTTTTCCACACTCTTGATACTTTCATTTCCCCAACAACTTCTCCTACCACTGCTGTGGGAGAACACTCAACATTTATTGAAGACAGATGCAGTCACATGGCAAAGCAAGCATCGCTGGGGAAATGGGATTAATTAGAAAAGACTTTGCAGAGAAAATCTACCAGGGGTCAGCAAACTATGCACCAAGCTTCCTGTTTGTAGGAAGAAAGTTTTATCGAGACAAAGCCATGCCCGTTGGTTTATCGTTACCTGTGTGTGCTTTCACACCGCAGGGACACAGTGGAAGGGTGGCGACCAGGACTGTATGTAGCCTGGCGACAGAAAAAGCGTGCTGGCCTCTGGTCAGTGACAAATTAACGCCTATTTGTTAGGACTGAGAACTTCTTGAAGGCAGGGTTCTTGTCTGTTTTATTTATTACTAGGGATACCTAGGAGCTGCGTACATGGTAGGTGTTCAACAGACAATTTTTGAACGACCAATTCTGATGGACTGTGAGACTGGATAAGCTAAATTATGTAAATTAGAACTTGGAGCAAATATATGAGAGGAAAATTGGAATGAAAAAGGCACGAAGCGAAAAGAATAGGAAGCGTTTGCAATTGCGGGAGGCTGAGTGCAGCAGGGCAGGGTTCACACCGTGCGGCGCTCACTCGGGGCCCAGCTCTTCATGGGGCCTGTGAGCAAAGCGCCCCTGGGGTTGTACAGAACGTGACCCTGTGAGCCTGTCTGCAGGTAGGGACATTTTCAGGGCGAGAGAGGGACCAACGGACACATAGCGTTACTATCCAATTGTTGTGGGAGGTGACAATGATGAGTTATTAAAGGATTCTAAGATGGGGACACGATCAGGTGTTTGCCCCTCTGGCAGGGCTGCGAAGGGCGTATGGTTTAAGAGAGCAGGGAGACTGGAGGCAGGGGGACTCGGGAGGCTAATAGAGGAGTCAGGGTGGGTGTGGACGACGGCCTGAGCAATGGCAGTGGAGGGGGAAAGAGAGGCCCCAGTGGTGCTGCAGAAGTAACGGGCAATACTCGACCAGGAGGTTGTGAGAGGCAAAGCAGGCAAGGCACCAAGGATGCTTCCACCTCTTTCTGTTATTAAAACTTCCTACACATAAAAATATTACAGCACCATGAATGAGAAACAAAATCATTCCTAGTCCTTCTACTATAGGGAAACAAGCTATTTTCCTGTGTGAGTGTTTTGGTTATCTTATTGCTATGTAACAAATTACCCCCAAACTGAGTGGCTTAAAAGAACAACAGTTTTATTATTTCTTATGATTCTGCAGGCTAGGAATTTGGACCGGGCACAGTGGGGAGCCTTGCCTCTGCTCCCTACACTGCCTGCCATTGGGGCCAGAATGAGCAGAGGGCCTGGCCTTCTTCATGTGTTTCTGGTTCTGTGATTGTGGACTGGCGCCTACAGCCCTGTTTACTTTGGTGTGGTTTAACTGGATGGACAGATAGAGGAGGGGAATAAAGGAAGCAAAGGGTCACTGGTCTGACCCTGTTGGGGGACTTCCAGGTTTGAAAGCTCTCTCCTATGTGATCTCCTGCCTGGGCCTGCCCCTGGGAGTGGAGCCGCATAGTCTGTTTTTTTAAATGGGGAAACTGAGCCACGGGTGCAGCGAACAGGCCTTGCTCAGGGGAAGTGTCTGTTGGGGCTGGGTCTCAAACAAGAGCCACGTGCTTTAACCTCATCCGTTGACTGCAGAACTGACTCGAATGGCTGCAAGCTGGCTGGAAGGGCTCAGTGGGCTCGTGTGCTCATGTTGTCGGCTGCGTCCCTCAGCTCTCCTTCATGGAGTCTCGGATCATCCCCCTCTCCACGTGGCCTTGCGATGTGGACACTCCAGCGGCATAGCCAGACTTTTAACATGGTAGCTGGATCCCAAGGGCATGAAGATGGACCCTACCCAACTTTCCTCAAACTTCTCCTGGAATTACATGCAAGTCATAGGCCTTGCCCAGGTTCAAGGACAAAAGCCCTACTTCTATCTATTTATTTATTATTAAAAAATCTTTTTTTAAATTGTTTTTCAGTTACAGTTGTCTCCATTTTCCCCTCATTACTCTCCCCTGCCCTATATACCCCCATCTTCTATTTTCAGTCCTTCCCCTCACTCCCCCCCACCGCCATTGACTTTGTCCCTGGGTCCTTTACACATGTTCCTTCCTCCCTTGACCCTTCCTCTTCTTTCCCCCGTTGTCTTCTTCCTCCTCCCCTCTGGTCACTGTCAGTTTGTTCTTTATTTCCATGTCCCTGGTTCTATTTTGCTCACTTGTTTGGTTTGTCGATTAGGTTCCACTTATAGGTGAGATCATATGGTATTTGTCTTTCACCGCCTGGCTTATTTCACTCAGCATAATGCTTTCCAGTTCCGTCCATGCTGTCACAATGGGTAGTAGTTCCTTGTTTCTTTGTACTGCATAATATTCCATTGTGTAAATGTACCACCGTTTTTTGATTCATTCATTCACTGATGGGCCCTTTGGCTGTTCCCAGCACTTGGCTATTGTAAATAGCACTGCTATGAACACATTGAAAGCGGGAAACGTATTTATACGTTTTACGTTGACTGGTAGTAGAGCGCGTGATAAAAACTACCCACAAACAATGTTGAACATAGGGGTGCATAAGTTCTTTAGAATTAGTGATTCAGGATTCTTAGGGTATAATCCCAGTAGTGGGATTGCTGGGTAAAAAGGCAGTTCCATTTTTAGTTTTCTGAGGAAGTTCCATACTGTTTTCCACAGTGGCTGCACCAGTCTGCATTCCCACCAACAGTGCACTAGGGTTCCCTTTTCTCCACATCCTCTCCAACACTTGTCTGTTGATTTGTTGATGATGGCCAGTCTGACCGGTGTGAGGTGGTATCTCACTGTGGTTTTAATTCGCATCTCTCTGATGGCTAGTGATGCTGAGCATCCTTTCCTATGTCTCTGGGCCTCGGTATGCCCTCCTTGCGAAGAGCAGCATGTGTCCGCAGGAAGGGGAGGAATTTGGGCGGACATCTTTGGAGACTGGCTATCAAAGTGAAGGAAAGGTTTTTTTGAGAAGGATTGATGTTTTCAGTTTTAATTCTAACTTGATTGGCTTAGTTCCCCACTAAAGACGTTTCATGGTATTTTGCTACTGTGGCCTCAGAATGAAAAATGAACAATGTGTCTCCATGTTCTGTTAGGTCACAGGTGGCAAACACAGGCCTGCGGGCCAAATCCCACCCTCCACCTTGTTTTATCCGGCCCGGCGCCTTGTTTCTACCTGGAGGCAGTGCCTAGCTCTCGCTTAACTGTTAAGGAGTGCTTACATTTATACAGTCCTAAAATTACATTTGGCCCTTTGAAGGCAGCCACGAGGCTGATGTGGCCCCCGGTGAAATTGAGTCTGACATCCCTGTGTTACGTGAGTGTTAAGGGCGCTGTTCTTAGCTTGTCCACAGTTCCACACTCAAAGAATTCACAAGCCCTAGCAATAATATTGCAGTTCTAATAAACTGGCCAGTTTTGTTTTGTTTATATATAAGAATCATGAAACTCCTAACTTCCTCCTTTGTCTTTTAGCTTCTAAGAAATTCAGGAACAAATTTATTTTTTAAGTATATTTTATTGATTATAGTTGTCCCATTTTTTTCCTCCTCTTTATTCCCCTCCACCGTGTACCCCCTTCCCACCAGCATTTCCCACCCCCACCCTTAGTTCATGTCCATGGGTTGTACATGTAAGTTCTTTGGCTTCTCCATTTCCCATACTATTCTTAACTTCCCCGTGTCTATTTTGTAGCTACCATTTGTGCTTCTTATTCCCTGTACCTTTTCCGTCATTCCCACTAATAACCCTCCATGTGATCTCCATTTCTGTGATTCTGTTCTCAGGAACAAACTTAATGCACAGTCACTTTAACGTATTATTTTAGGTATTTGGTTTGTTTTACCTTCCTCTTATATGGGATTTTACTTTTAATTTCTATTAATAGCCTAGTTTTTATATATCTGTTGTTATACTGTACCTCAAAAGTTTTTTTTTAGAATCAGAGGTTATAATTAATAAATAATGTACAATTGCCAACAGAATTCGTGTTGTGGGGAGCTGAAATCTATTCTTTTTGTCATAAATGGAGTAGCCACATTGTTAATAGAATAAAACTGGGTTAGGAGTATAGCCAAGTTTTTATCGTAGATCCAATACTATCAAATTCTAGTTTGAAGTCCTTGTGACTTTACTACTTTCTCAAGTGGCTTTTTTGCTGAGTTATTTCTGAATCCATTTATCGGCATCCTGAGGCGGGAAAGGAGAGAGGGCAGTCCCCAGGCGAAGATGTGTCCCTCGCGCCGGGGGGGGGGGGGTCGGGGTGGGAGAGCTGCTCCGTGAGGCAAGTTGCTTGGTTCAGAGTTCCGAAGGGTTGCGAATTCCTAGACCATCAGTCATACTTACATTCAAATGTAAGTATCCAAACACATTAAGTCCAAATATAGTACCACCGTTTCATGATGTCGGTGCCGGGAGACAGGATTTATGTCTGCCCTATGGACACGTTATGTCTGCTGTTGAGTTCTTAAGTTCATGGTTTTGAACTCAGCTATTCTGATATCTCTATTAATAAAGAGGATCTATTCTGGAGACAGGCTTTTCTTTTGTTTTTCTTTTTCTTCTCTTTTTCCTCTATTTTCCTATCTTCTTCTCTGTTATCAGTTTCTTCTCCTTTTTACTCTCATCATCATCATCATCATCATCATCCCATCTCATCTTTTCTTTCTTCTGGAGACTTCATCAGCTGAGCTTCAAATAAAACAGGGATAACAGGAGTATCAAATAAGGGTAAAACATTAAGAAAATTAAATTCTAAGTAAAATGTTAAATTTTCACCCACGGGTCTTGGGGTGTTCAAAAAGGAAAAACAGGGGCCAGGTTTCTGTTAGAAGGAGAAAGATGGAGGGAGGCAGCTGGAGATAGTTGGGAGGAAGTGCTGGAGTGAAGCGTCCAGTCAGCCGGTGACCTGGGTTGGACAGAGCAGGTGCCGGGGTGCTGACAGACATGAATGACAGCTCCCCCCCCTCCCCGGCAGCCTTGGTACTGGGTGGCCTGTGGCCTGAACCTGACCATTCAGGGGACCAAGGGCACAGTCACTTTGCCTGGAGGAGAGTCAGGGCATGAAAGAAAGACAGATGCTTGAATGCCAGAAAGGGTTCCTGTAAAAAAAAAAATTAGAGGAATTTAGTGGAAAAATCAGATCAATCCTTCATTTATTATGTACCTGCGTATATGGTACTACATAAAAAGTTTGTAGTAAACTTTTCCCTTTGTCCTTTCACTTCTAAGAAACTCAGGGACAAATTTATTTTTTAAGTATATTTTATTGATTATAGTTGTCCCATTTTTTCCCTCTTCTTTATTCCCTTCCACCCTGCACTCCCCCTCCCACCTACACTTCCCACCCCCACCCTTAGTTCATGTCCATAGGGTTGTATATGTAAGCTCTTTGGCTTCTCCATTTCCTATACTGTTCTTAACCTCCCCCTGTTCTCCTCACGAAGCATGGTTTATTGTCTGCCATTTCCCCAACTCATTTGATGCTAATTTATTATTGTGTAATCAGACCTTAATAGGTGCCTTTGATGAATGACTTCTAAAGACTCTTCTTGTTTTGAACTTTTTTTGCATATGAAACATGACTCAGATCCTTCTCTATAGTCAGGCCATCCATCTTTGTAAAAATATTAAAGTTAACATTCTAGAAGGACAGACATTACAAATGTATAGATGCTGAAACCAAGACCCAGAGAGAGTTCATTGAAAAGTGCTCAAGTTACTTATTTGTTTTCCCTATGAACTAGAAAGGTGTGGAAGCTGAGTGACACGGTGGCAATAGCTGATTTAAGTAGACGTGTGTCATTGCGTAGGAGATTATGCCTCCTCTTCATGTTCATACCCTGGAGAGGGTGACGGGTATCTGCAGGTCCTCACCCGGGCTGCCAATAAACACACCTGCGTCCTGGGAGCACGGGCATTTTCTTGTCCTCGCCGATTTGGCCTTAGGTAGCGCGATCAGCCTCTCAGTGGTCAGCCCTGGTGGGAGGCCGGGCACCGGGGTTCTAGGTCCTCAGTGCTACCTCGCCATCCGTGGGAGTCTCTGGATTAGGTGGAGTTGAATAGGATGGGGCTTTTAAAGGAAGGTAGATATCTGTGGGGGTGGCAGTGAGGGGGTGGGAGAAGGGGCAGCGGGAGTCTTCTCTGGGAGTCTGGAGGGTAGCTGCCCCCCACCTCCACTCCAAAGTCTCACTTCTGATTAGCAGTTAGAATATCAATTGTGCTGGGGTGGGCCATGGCAATTCTAGGTCTGTAACCTTGGGCTCTTGTCGTAACTTGCTGACTCAGTTATCCAAACCACTAATTTACACATTTAGATTCCATGTAATAAGCATGCCAAGGAAGGAAAAGCTCAAATTCTTGTCTTTTCTTCTATGTCATCTCTCCCAGTAATTTTGCAGACCATCTGCCTAATGTAACTGACAGCTATTTATTGAGCATTAGCTGTGTTTGAATTGGACCTAATGCTTAATTCTCAGAGTGAACACCCTGTCTCAAGCCTGTTGATATTATTATCTTCTTTCCAGCTATTGTAGGCAGAACTATACTGGTGATACCTTTCTATGCCTTTGCTGATGAGGTTAATGTCTGAGATGATGTGGACAAGTGCTCTGCAAGGAAGGAGTTGATATGCAACCTTCAAGTGGACAGAGAGGTTTTAATCTTTCATGGACTGCTGCCGCTTCACACCCCAGAGATTAGGCCATTGACCTCAGGTTTGCAAATTTTATATCCCGTTACCACCCTGTGAGCTCTGTACTCTCCAGGGCCACGTAGTTGATGTTTTAGCTGGAATCTGAGAAAGTGTCTGAACATTTCCTGAAGAGTTGGCGGGGAGCAATTTGGCAGGTCAGTCATAAAAACCCAGAGCTAGTGGCTGGGGTATATGTTCTAATTACCTTGCACTGTTTCCTATTTGAGTCTGGTCGCGGGTAGCTGGGTAGAGTGGTATGGCTTGTGAGACCGACTGTATTTTAAAGAACCGAGGAGTCATTTTCAATGAACACTAATGAGCCTTGGCCATATTTTCAGGGAGGCTTGGGAGCGCGGACATAGACATGCCTGGGGTCTATTAGGAAGGAACCTCAGACAAGTGGCTTGACCTGTCTGAGCCTCAGTTTCCTCACTTGTAAAACAGGATTGTAATGCCTTTCTGTGTTGTCCTGAGGTTTAATGAAGTCATACATTTCTGGTTCCTACTACAGTGCCTGGTGTGTTCAGATATGGTGATGAAGATGGTAATAATTTTGAGGTAGGTAAGGAAAATGAGGGATAGAGTCACATAAAGAGGCTGGATCTTTATGGCCAAAGCAAAACGTTAGATGATCATTAGTATCTGGATACCATAGTTTCCACTTCCTCTTCTTGGAACTGATTATTTTCAGAAATAAAAGGAAGCAAACTTGAACTTCAACATTGTCAAAAAATGTAATTTTAATGGAAATTTACTTTGTCTGTGGAGCTCTGGTTATACTTAAAGGCACTGTGCACACGAGGTTTTTATTTTTAAATGTCCCCTCCGCCCAAATTGTGTTGCCTTCATTGGGAGATAAACTAAGTAGTATTCCTTATTAATATGCCCCTCTCAACTCCTCCAAGGAAGTTTGCATTGTTTTATTGGCAGATGTAGCAAATAGGCCTTGTCTCTTTTCTGAGGGACACTTTTTTTTTTCCAAGAGCCTTCGTGAAAGGAATTTGTATTTTAGGAAATGGAAAGACTGGCCCCAAACCATTTTCTTTGGCAGCAGCGCAGAGAGCACCCTGAAAGATAATACTGTTTTGCGGTGAGGTGGTTGGCCGTTTTTTGAAATGTGCTTTCATTGGTTATGATCAAGTAGATAAGAAGCCACACCACCTTTCAGCTCATGGTCTCAGAGGTAAAGAGATGCAGTCCACACCACCTTTCAGCTCATGGTCTCAGAGGTAAAGAGATGCAGTCTTTCCCAGCTTCCACACATCGGTCCCCAGGAGAAGTCCGGCATTGCTCCTATTCCTGTGCCCATCCCTGTGGCCAGGGGAATGGGGCACTTGGACTGGCTAGGCCTGAGCCATGTGGAATGAGTTCCTCTTAGGAAAGAGGAGTTTGGCCAGCACAAAAGAGGAAGGAATGCTAGGTGGGTAAGCAACACATCTGCACCCAAACCGAGAAAGCTCTCTTTTTCATCTACCCAGGACTTCTTCAATTCACTCCGCTATTATTGTTCTCTCTGGGCACTTTGTGGCCAGGCCTTGCTTGCGTGATTCGGGGTCAGGCTGACACAGATTGGCCACCCCTGAGAGGAGCCACGGCCTTCACTTTCCAACCGAGCATTCCCTTCCTTTGGCCTCACCCTTTGCAGCAACGTCATGTTCACTCAGTACAAAGGGATTCTTATTTGTCGTTGTTTTTCTTCTGTGCCCTATTTCTCTTGAGAAATTGGAATTATTTTTATGTTCTTTTAATGATTCCCATTTTGGTTTTAATGAGAGTTGACTTTCAAGAGATCTTAAATGATTGAACATCCGGGAAAGTGGAACAAAACATACATTATCTGCATTGAGGCGAAGCTGTGGCAGAGTTCCTAAACCCCGCCCCTACATACCAGGCCCTGGTTAACTGATGGGCGATAGACTCTGTGAAGTTGTGGTTGCTGCACATTCATTCACAGCCTGTAGTAATAAGAGTGCTTTAAATAAGGAAGGGTTTCAACAAATAATATGTAGTTTTCTAATTGTCATTAAACATGTTCAAATTACCTCATACTTCCCATCCCCTTTGGGTAAATAAGACAACCACTGATACAATCACAGTTTATGAAGAAACAAAAATATAAAAAACAGAGCAACAAATACCTGGGACTTTCTATACTCTACTAACGTCTCAAGAAAGAAATAAGCCTCAAATAAGAAAACAAGCTTTTCAAAGTTTTGAGACCTTTCAGGAATTTTACAAGAATGTGCAAGTCATTTTTCCTTCTTTTTGACTTGCACATTCTTGTTTCCTTCTTTTAAGACTTAATATTAAGACATATTATTGACCATTCGACAGAATTCTAGACAGCAGCGTTTCCTTTGACCTTGGGTTGACTTACCTGCTCATTTGCCTTTGGGCCCTTCCTTGAAAATAGGTTAACACATATTCTCTTATATTGAAGAATGGGAAAACATGCCAGGATTTCTTGCTAAATGGTTACCCTCGTTTCTTTCATGTATCCCATGACTATAAGCATTCTTGCATTTGTGAATAGAAAAACCAAAATTCAGCCCTGTTATGGACCTAATAAAAATCAACCCCTCAAATTTATTATTATTTTTTGTTAACTGTAATTTTTATGATGTTTTTTTTTATTAAGAAAGTTAAAGTATTCTTATGAAAATGAATCATGTCAAAAAGTAGTTGTAATGCTCAAGGGAGCCCATTTCCGGGCTGACATGCTTAATTATTTGCACAAGTATAGTTGAGTCATTGGCTCTTGGATGCCTTATCTAATGAACCGTAACCTTGTTTTAGCCACATGCTTGAAATTTGTGGAAGCCCTTGAGTTAGTTTTCACTTCTTATTTAAGATAGTAAACGTGTTGGAATTGGACTGTTACCATCTTTAAATGGAGATTCCCGTCCCTCTTGAGAATGTGGAGTTAAATAACAGATAAAAATGACTCTTTAAAAGCATGGTATCGAGGTGGTGTGTAGGGGAGTGTGGTGATTGGGACGGACGGGGCCAAATGCAGTTCTGCAGCTATTTTTAACTTTCGCTTTACTGTGGAGAATCCAGTATATATACAAAACTAGAGAGAATAATACAATAAAGCACCAGCTTCTGCAGTTATCTGGTAATGGTCAATCTTGTTTTATCCATTTCTCCCCTCTCCCTAAATATTTTGAAGTAAATCCCTAAAAAATAATTTAGTGAGCATTTCAATATGCACTTTCTAAAAGATAAGGAGTCTTTAAGAAATATAAACTAATATGACCGTCACATTTAATATTAACATTAATTTAAACATATCATCAAATTCCCAGGATGTAAGTTTTACTGATTAGGTCATACATTTTATTTATTTATTTGTTTGTTTATTTATTACAATTTGTTCAAATTGGGATTCAAGTAAAGTTCATATTTTGTGACTGGTTGATATGTTTCTTAAGTGTTTTTAAATATGTAGATTGTCCCTTTGTCATTTTTACCTTGTAATTTGTTTGTTGAAGAAATGCGTTCATGCTGTAAGGTGTCGCTTGTATGTGGAATCTGAAAAGCCCAACAAGCTCAGAGGGGAGTGGCGGTCACCAGGGACCGCTGGGGGGAGGCGGGAGGGGACGTGGGGAGATAGTGCTCAAAGGTCATAAACTTGTGGTTATAAGATGAATTGGGGGATCTGATGTACAGCATAGTGATTACAGCTAATAATACTCTGTTGTATGCTTGAAAAGTGCAGAGAGTAGGTCTGAAACCTTACCACAAAAAGGAAATAGTAACTATGTGGCGGGGTGGACATGTTACCAAATGTTATGGTGGTGATAACTTTGCAATATATAAATGTATCAGATCAATAGGTTGTACTCCTTAAACTTATACAATGGTACATGTCATTTACATCTCAGTAAAGCTGGAAAATAAGAAATTGGTTCATGTCCTTTACAGCATTGCTACTTAAAGTGTCCGTCCATAGACGGTTTGTTGCCAGTTTGTAACAAGATGAGAAACATGTGCCAGCATGGAACTTAAGTATGTCACTAAGCACGCTATTTAGCTCAGCTGATATTTTTTTCATAGCAAGACTTTCTCCATGAAGGGAGCAGTGGAGTGATTTATTCCATCATAAGCTCCTTATCTCACTATAGACCAGAATATGTAGTGTATGGACCAGCACTGGCCAGCCCTGTGACCACACTTGGAGTGCGCTGCTGTTGACTTTCCCAGTCTGCTGATGACTGCACTCCAGTGGTGGTGGCACTTACCGGGTTCCCCTGTCCCCTGTGTTTGCTGTGACTTGCCTGTTAGCACCGGAGGCAGATCCAATTCAGAATCATCTTTTTGGCAAGAAGGCTTTGTCTGTGGTATGTGTACTCCTACTATGAGGCCCTCCTTGCCTGCTAGTATCTCTTTTTGTGATGCTAACAGCCATTGATGATCACTGTCTAGCTCCATTAATTTTTTAAGGTAGCGGAATGGGCGTATTTGAATGTCGTTATTTCCTATGTATTATTAATACTGTAGAGTTTTACACATAGCTTTGAACTTACAGTCACTGCTTCACAGCCAGCAGTGTCTGTGGTGCTGCCGGGTCTGATCTTTCTGCACTTGTCCAAACTGACCCATGACGTTGAGAGTTGTGGAGAAATTATTTACTATCTAATTCGAAGGATTCGCAATTATTAGGTATAAAATTGTGGAGAACTTACACAGAGGAACCGGCACTCGAGGGGCAGAGAGCAAGGATATAATATCGCACGTGTCTATTCCTCTCCCCTTACCCAGTGACTTTCTGTTTAAAAGTCAAGAGGGAGAAACTCAGTGTGTTACTTTTATTTCACAGTAAGAATTTCAGACCAGGGTCTTATGAAAAGTTGGTAAGATTTTTGTACTGTGGGTGGAAAGATGTTTGCAGACATCTTAACAGTCAGAAGTGGCAGTGCTTGTATTCTCGTTTTATCGTTGCTTTCTCAGGAGCACTCTTTTATTTAAGAAATAGTAAGTTTTAAATAAATTTATTGTGGTAATCATGTCACAGTAGTTATAAGTCAAATCATTATTCTGTTTACTTTAAACTTACACAGTGCTGCATGTCAGTTATAGCAATAAAACTGGAAAACAAACAAAAAGAAAGAGTAAAACTTTTTTAATTTTTACTTTTTAACATTTTTAATTGTTATTCTATTATAATTGTCCCAATTTTTCCGCCTTTGCCTTCCTCCACCCAGCCCACTCTCCCCGTTCCCACAGTCCATCCCCACACCGTTGCCCAAGTCCATGGGTCATTCAGACGTGTTCTTTGACTAGCTCCTCCCCTTTCCTCCATCATTATCCCCCTCTCTCTCCCCTCTGGATGCTGTCAGTCTGTCCCATGCGCCTATGCCTCTGGTTCTATTTTGCTCATTAGATTCCTCTTATAGGTGAGATCATATGGTATTTGTCTTTCTAAAGAAACCATCATCAAAATGAGAAGGGAACTGACTGTATGGGAGAACATATTTGCCAATGATACATCAGACAAGAGTTTGATCTCCAAAATATGTAAAGAACTCATCTGACTCAATGCCAGGAAGACAAACAATCTAATCAAAAAATGGGCAAATGACCTGAACAGACACTTCCCCAAGGAGGACATACAGAGGGCCCATAGACACATGAAAGGATGCTCAGCATCACTAGCCATGAGAGAAATGCAAATTAAAACCACAGTGAGATACCTCACACCGGTCAGAATGGCCATTGTTGATAAATCAACAAATGGCAAGTGCTGACAAAGATGTGGAGAAAAGGGAACCCTGGTGCACTGTTGGTGGGAATGCAGACTGGTGCAGCCACTGTGGAAAACTGTATGGAATTTCCTCAATAAACTGAAAATGGAACTGCCTTTTGACCCAGCAATTCCACTCCTGGGAATATGCCCTAAGAGTCCCAAATTCAAAAGAACTTATGCTCCCCTATGTTCATAGGAGCATTATTTACGATAGCCAAGTGCTGGAAACAGCCCAAGTGCCCATCAGTAAATGGATCAAAAAACTGTGGTACACTTACACAATGGAATGCTATGCAGTAGAAAGAAAGAAGGAACTTCTACCTTTTGCGGCAGCATGGATGGAACTGGAGAATATTAAGCTGAGTGAAATAAACCAGTTGGTGAAATAATAAAATGTTCGTGATAAAATGTGATTTTGAAAAACACTGGTATACCCAGATCCCCCTGGGGAGAAATGCAGCGACAACAGCTGCCCCAGGAGCTTCATTCTGAACATTTGTGGGGGAGCAGTTGTGGGTGTGTTTGTGTGTATGTGTGAGTCACATTTCCTGTGTGAGTTTCATGTCAGTGAGGAGGATGTGCACAGTGCCTGTGGACAGATGTATTTCCACGACCTAAGGTTAAACTTGCAGGTAAACTGATGGGGCTTTAGATCAGAGGCTTTGTCTGTGGGAGCTGCTGCAGAGACTTGGAAACCGTTTAGTGTGTTAGGAGGCAGAATTGGGTGGACACGTTTTGCTGCTTTGACCGCATCATCTCTTTCTCAGAGGTTCTCATGATGTTGAAGTTTTCTCCTGACATCATCACCCCCTCTGCGTAATTATAGCTTCAAACACGAACACTGTCACACCTTCCCCAGAGCCCAGGAGGTGTGGCAAGGACAGTGCTGGCATCGCTCAGGCCGAGAGAGAGATCTTTTGGGTTGGATTTCAGGGAAGAGCTGTGCTGGCGTTGGGAATGAACTGCCACTCTCCTTGTGCATCGGACAGAGTGCTGGCAGCCTCTCCGTTGTCACAGAGCCGTGACACTGTTAGGGATTTGTGGAGCATCATCTTGGTCACCTCAGCCTTTGTGCACTGGGTCAGATATTTGCCTGCATGACCTGATGGTTCTGCTTGAAGCAGCTTTTCAAAAGACAAGACACACCCCTGCTCAAGGGTGCACACAAACACATTCCAATGGCGCTATGAGTAGTTCCGAATCATCTCCATTTTGAATCTGCGCATGGCTCCCACCCATCTGCTCCCCCAAACACAGGACACCTTAGGAGCCGGCTGCTATTTCTTTTCTCATCGTTTTCCTTTTCCAATCGACTTTGTAAGCTTGGTCTTCAGGTTTTTGATTTTGCAGATCTAAGAAAAGAAAACTAGAGTACAAAAAATGATGTACAAATTAGTTTATATGAAGGCAGACATTCTTTTGGGATATTTGTAGAAATATCTGTCTAATCACTAATCTAAAAAATCTTCAGTACTAACCTTGGGGTGTTTTGTGAGTAACTTCTTTTGGTTTTTAATTAGTGACTTATGACATGCTTCCATTGTGTAGCCTTTGAACAATGACTTCTCTCAATTTTAGTTTCCTCATCTAAAAATGAGCACAAAAATACATTATCTTGATAGAATTTGGGAGAAGGGTTGCATAATTATTTTTTAAATTATAAAGCTCTCTAAAATTTGCTAATAATTTTTATTCTACAGTGTGACTTCCCATGGACTAGATAAATTCCTGATTTAGTCAGATTCCCTCAAATTTAAATTAGACTATTTTCATTAAAAGTTTTCCAGATATCTAAATTTTTAGAAATAAATACTTACACCTTTGCTGCAAATGTAATTGGAAAGTTAGAAAAAGAAAACTTCTCAAGTTTTTGACCTCTAATGGTCTGAACTGTTAATTTCTATGAAATAATCTGAACAACTGCTTGCTTTCAGCTAACTTCCTCTGACTTCTGAAAAACTTAAACTCTGTCAATGTTTTTTTTTTGTTGTTGTTGTTCCTTAGGAACAATGTTGTCTCTGTTCTCATGAAAGAGTTTGGGGGAGAAATGTTTTGAAAGACTCACCGCCTCTTGACTCCTAGGAAGCAGGAGTAGAAATATAAGACCTCTGAAACTTTGTAACTATAAAATGTTTCTAAGTAATACATCTGAAACATGGGAAAACTTGACTCTCTACCCCATGAATTACACTTATGGATATCTTTTGTTAGGGTTTTGATTTTTCATTTTAAATTTTTATAATTAAAAAGAGTGAATGAAATTAATTTATTTCTTAGTACTAATTATCAGTTTCATTCCTTTATTATTGAGTTTCTTCTAAGCACATTTACCTTTTTAATAAATTCAATGCTCACTACTCTGACAGAATTCTAACTTATGTTTTCTTTGTTAGATATACATTTGATACCCTAACCCTTCATTTACCACCTGAGATTCAGGTATCGTGCTGGGCGCTGGGTGGTAAAGATAAATCTGAACTTTCTATCTTTAAGGAACTCACATTGCAAAAGAGAGGGTAAATTTTTTGGTTTCGGGGGATCTGAAATGCTTGAATAACTTGAGTCCAAGAGTAAAGCCACCACGCAGTTCACATCTGACCTGCTTCCTTGTTTCATCCGAAAGCTACTCTTTCTGGAAATGGCTCGCCGGACCCTTGTCCTGTGAACCAGTCCTGGGGACTGATTTTATTGTGTCGTAGTCGGAGCTGGGCTGGGATCCTCTGCTCTCTAAAAGAAGTCAGGTACACCGAGAATTAGAATATCCAGTTATTCCCCAGTTGTTAAGTCCCTCCTTTGTGGACGTGCAGGTATCCCGCACTGACGCCAGTGGTCTTGTGCTGGGGATAGGGGCGGCGCAGGGCTGTGGGCAGGGGCTGAGAGCTCCGATTCTGGTCGCCCTCCTAGGAGGTGTGGAGTAGCCTGAGTTCGAGGTGTTTAGTTCTCGTCGTTCTCTGGGCAGCTTACGATGGCTGCAGGGACCATGGATCTGAGTGGCCAAGTTTCCCTCTGGTCGCCTGCCGTGGAATGTGTTTTCCCATAGAAACAACATTTTAAGCTGTGGTCAGGTTCCCAGACCAGCCTATAATAGCCTATTTAGCTGATAATGTAGCACAGAGACTGCTATTTGACTAGCCTGGGGACCAAACCACCACCTATTAACATTGTTTCTATTGGAAAAGCCATTCCCAGTTCTAAATACCAATATAGAAATGACATTTTTGGAGCCCTTCCTGTTTGTCAGTTGGGAGCTGCCAGGGCTCTGGACTGGAATATCGCATCACGCTGCATGCCCAGCTCCTGAAGAACCCCATTCATTCCCCTGAGCCTGACCCCACTGGCTGGTCTCCCTGTCTTTTCCTGGGGCTGCCAGTACACTCAGAAGATATCATCGCCCCGGACAGAGCTCTTGCTTTGAGAATTTCTGGGAAGGGGCGAGAGTCATGGGTTCTGCCCCCAATTTCTTCTGTGGGTGATGAAGAGGAGGGAAGGAGCGGTGGGAGCCGAGGTGAGCAGCGGATTCCATAGACACAGCCCTGGGTCGGCCTTGCACCAGGCAGATCTGGACCACCTCCTTAGTTTTCCTGTTTGTGTTTCAGTAATTTCTATAATTTTGCCAGCCTTTGGGAGAGTGCAGTGCGGCTTCAGCCTGAGTAAATGGAGCAAATGTCCCAGCAAAAGAAAATGTCATTCTAGTCCTGGAAGTCGTAGGCGAAGGCAAGGGGTTGCAGGGCCCTGGGAAGCAGCGCTGCAGAAGCCGCGCGTTTCCGTGGTGTCATTGGACATCCCCTCTCAGATGCTGCAGAGATGCACATTGGAGACATGCTGGTCTTTATGTATCGAGGAAACCCTTCCTCATCCATGTAGGTTCAAACAGTAAAGCCCAAACTTCATACACAGATACACCTCTCTCCATGTTTCGAGGAGAACCTCTTGTGTAACTAACCACGGGAGTGACGCCGGCCGGCCCAGCACAGTCCCCTTCCCTTGAGAGCAGTAGGTCCAGTGCAGACTGTGACAGCAAGTTAGCCAGGTCGTTGCCTTCAGAAGTCTGGGGGCCACGCGGCTGGTCTGGGAGTTTGTGCCGACTTTGGTGTTCTCAGTTTTGCGCAATCCAGAGCACCAGAAGCAGGGAGAGCCCAGTGCTTCCCCGGGATCAGGATCAGCACATGGCCACGTGCTTCTAGTCTTTCACGGCTCCTTCCTACCACACTGCACCTGGTGGCTTTAAATCCTTCCTTTCTTTTGTTCAAAGACAATCACGTCACACACACGTTTCAGTTACCTGTAAAATGTTCCCACAGGATTGAGTTGGCCACCAGTCTAAAATGACCTCCCAGACTTGGGGAACTGCCTTTGCTGCTCTCTGTTTCTTTAGCTTCTGAGGCTGTGTGTGTGTGCATGTGTGTGTGTGCATGTCCTTGATAGGGTGACCTAAATTCTTTGGTTCTTAAGTCCTTGGGGGCAGACAGCAAATGAAACCGTCTATGCAACAGCCTCTCTGTGCTGCCTGTGCAGTGAGTTACCTGCTTGGCAGTGGGACGAGCCCCTGTCCAAATAGCACATCCAGACAGACCTTCAAAGGCCGCCCTGTGAGTTTGCGATGGGTGTTGTTGGGCACTGGCCACATATGGCAGGCTCCATCTATGGCTTTGGTCAGTGGCACCAACCTGCCAAAATAAAATATGCACTGATTTGTGAACTGAAAACTTTTATTTCATTGCTTTTGAGATTTGGGGGTTTCTTTTGCCAAAGAAATAGGTGGAACCAGATATTCATATATGATTTTATCTACATTGATTTTGTATTTTTCTCAAAGGAAATGTATTGAGTCCTGAGTTGTAAACACTGATAACTTCACTGATCAGAATGAATTCATGATCAGCGTGTCAGCAAAGGAACCCAGGCATGAAACCATTACACGTTATTGTCTAATGCCTGTAGCCTTTCAGGCAGGCAGGAAACCTTCTCCCCTTAAATAGATTAATTTATAACAAATAGTTGTCACCATTAGACAGATTTCTTTGTTGGTGGCATTTACAGCTGGTCTCTATATGACACCCACAGGGATAGTATTGCTCTGTGTTAATTATACTTTGTATTTAATAAAGCATTTAGCTCCATGTGCTTTTAAACAGATCCCAGGGTATTCTAGACATAACAGACACTGTTTCTCTGCTGGAAGAACTATGAGTCTGGAACCAGAGTGCTGGGGGCAGGTTTCAGGGATGAGAATCTAGACAAATAATTACTTAAAGTATATAACTACAATATAGTCCATGTAGGTTTTTGAGAGGTATATCTGGAACTGTGTTGGTTGGTTGCAAGGTGGATGGGATTAATCAGAGAGTAGGGACTAACTCTGTGGAGAGAGATGCAGTGACACATTCCGAGGGAAAGATGGAAGGTGAGTTTGGATTTCGCGTGTGTGTGTAATGGGGTGGGGCGTGCGTGAGTGAGGGCCGAGACGGGGAAGACTGCCGGGTAGAGATCTGAAGCTAATGGGCTGTTTCACATTTTGTGGAGGGTGAAGGTCTGTCCCCAGATTGTAGAACAGAATTAATCATGGTGAACATGGAAACATACTTAGCTACACTGTCCTAATGGAATCGAGGGGAACTAGGAAGTCAGGGAAAAAGAACGCGGTATTGGTCAACAATGAATTTGGACAAGGGATTTGCTAATGGAGTTAGAGAATTTAAGAGGAATTTTAGCAGTGGGATGAAATAAAATGAGTGACTCCTCTCAGCAGCTGGGAAACATTAACTCCTAGCTCAGATGGTCTCCTTCTGAGCCTCCTCTGGATCGGGAAGCTGGTCCTTGCTCTGGACTCCTTCGTCTCCCAGGCTGACCTTGACCTCTGTGTCTTACCTTCTCTGTCGACACTCTGTGCTGTACTGACGTACATGCCTGTCTTCTTTCAGGGGCAAACACCGTCTTAGTCACTTGTTGGGGCCAGGAAACAATTTTTTTTTATAATATCATGGTTATGAATTACTATTATTTTTTTTCTTAATAAACTTTTCATTTTAGATTTCTAAAAATTCACCAGGGTGCTACAAAGAGTCCCCTTATACTCTGGACACATTTCCCTTAATTGACATCATATACAAGTATAATTAATGAACCAATAGTGATACATTATTAACTATAGCACATTCTTTATTCAAATTTTCTTAGAATGCCCAGGATCCCATCCAGGATCCCACATTACATTTAGTTGTCATGTCTTCTATGGCTGTGACAATTTCTTGGACTTCCCTTGTGTTTGGTGACCTTGACAGTTTTGATGAATATTGGTCAGGAATTCTGTAGATTGTCCCCTAAGTGCAATTCCTTTGGAAGGAAGTCACTATGCACAGCCTATTCACAAGGAATGGAGAGTTCGGCTCGACCTCCTCAAAGGCAGAGTATCTATATAAATTATTTGGAATTTTCCAGCACAAGAGATTTGTTTCTCCTCTCCCATTTGCTTATTTATCTGGACATTTATTTATCACTATAGCCTCATGGACATTTATTTTATATTTTGGATTATAACCCAATACAACTTCTGTTATTTTATTGCTCAAATGGTTCTAGCTTTGGCTATTGGGAGCTTTCATTTGGCTCCTGTGTCCCTTGACATGCCCCCATTGCTGTGTTTTTGTTCGTTTAGTACTGTCTTACGTTCTGTTACCGCAAGATGCTCCAGGCTCATCTTGTATATTTCCTGTCCAGTTCTAGAATCCGCCATTTGTCCCAGCACAAACGTTCCTCCTGCTGGAAACGGTATCAGAAACTAGGATCTGGGAGTTAGGTTTGCTCATCTTTGTCATTTTTCTTTCATATGTAATAACAGAATGCCTGGCATACAGTGGGTTCTCACTAAATACTGCGTAGCAGCTCTGTACTCATGGGCAAGGTGATTAAATTATGTGCGCTGCTGTGTGCCCGGCAGTGAACTTACTGGCTACACAGGAGGACGAGCTGTGCAATCTTGGTTACACTGAGTTAGAATGCTTGGGTTTAAATGCCCCGAGAGTAGGAGCTGAAAGAGAGAGGGAGAGAGGAAGGGAGAAAAGGAAGGAGGGAGGGAGCGAGGAGAAACAGATGGATATTGGCTTTAGAAGAAACGGTAATGGAGTCACTGATCTGCTGGACATAGAAGAGAGCAAGAAGAGGCTAAAGGTTTGCAAAACCAGAGTATGAAATCGTTCTTTTTTTCTGCTCTTTTTAACTGCGTGAAGTAGGTCAGAGAGGTTGGCTGGCTTGTGTCTTCAAAGAAGGAAACCTGGATTGCCCACATGCCGGCCAGTGTTGACCCAGACACTCCAGAAATGAGTCCCTGGGTCTGGATTGCCCAGCTGAAGCTTGAGGAGGCCATGGAAGCTGTTTTCATTACCAGGGGTTGAAGTTTCATTACTCAAGTTGTTGTGACTGGCAGATGGGCTGGAACAGTCACATGTGGTATTCAAATCACTTCTGGGAGATCTGACCTCTCTCTTCAGTGAAGAGGGCCAGAATAAAGGCACTAAAATAAGGAGGAGCCTTTGCAAAGTTATTGGAGCGGTGGTGGGGTCCTTTCATCTGATAGTATGCGTGGTTTTTCTTTTCTTTTTCCTTTTTCTCTTGATAAAAGTTTTGTCAGAGAACTAATATAGCCACGATGTGCGGCTCACAATATAGGTAGCTTATTTGTGTATTATTGCAATATAATTTTTCATCATCTGTCACATTGTTGACACTGAAAATGAATTGCTTATAAAACTCTAGAACAGTGGCATGTTGGGATGTTGCCTTGAGGCATGTTACAGGAGCCGTCGGGCCTTCATTATGTGGGAGCCTGTGCCTTCCTGATATCCCTCCACAAGTACACTCAAGGGGACTGAACCCTAATTCTTTCCCCCAAAAGTCAAAAAATCAGGCAACTCATGGGGGTGTCCACCTCATTCACCGTTATCTAATGTTTCGTGTTCTTGCCCAAGGATTTAATCACCTCACAGGCTAAGAAACTCATGCCTGTACAGTAAGAGCCTCCCGAACTTGGTTTTATTTTCCCAGTCTTGTCTGAAAGGGGTTTGCACTTGGGAGAGGAAGCAGAAAGGCTATCTTACTGTTGGAGAGGCCAGACTCGCAGAAGTGGGCTCTGGCTGAGGAATCTGGACACGCTGCAGACGTTTTGCACAGGGGCCAACTCCTGCAGTAATGTGGTCAGATGTGGTGGAGCCCAGCTGTTCGCTCCATCGAGAGGGGCTTTAGCTGGCCCACACAATCTCTGAGTGCTGCGTCTGAACTGGATCCAAATATCCAGCCTGCGGAGGCTCACCCATCCCCCAAAGTGATTGGAAGCGGGTTGCTTTAGCCCACGATATTCACAGCAGTTTGTAAGAGAAGTTACAGATAAAGACTTAGCCGTTTACGAAACGCAATGTACAGTGGTGACGTGGAATAGAAATGTATTTTGCCCTTTTCCCCATGAACTGTTAGAGTACAGCTAGAAATGATTGATGCTTAATCTTTGGGCTATTGATGGACATCTTGTGACTTTTTTACTCATGCCACCATGAATGCCATTGGGTGAAACGTCGTCTTGTTTCCTAAATACATGTCTGCCTTAACGTCGGGGTAAAGAGGGCACATTTCTAGGTATGGTTTCCAGAGTTCAAATCCCCATTCTCTGCCTCTGAGCTATGGGACTTGGGCTAGTGTGTGCAACTTCCCAAATCATCGTTTCCTTAGTGTTAGGGACAGCAGCAATAGAACTGACCCATGGGGTTGCTATGAGGATGGAATGAAGAAATGTGTCTTTAGCATTTAGCGGGAAGTTCTTTTCCCTTTAATTTGCTGAATGCCACTAGTGCCACTTGCATGGAGTTTTAACTCTGACTTTTTTATTTTTTTTTATGATGGGCTAGTGGGTTCAGCTGATGGAGTGAAAAGGAAGAGAAAGAGGTATAAGGATCCTCCACTTCCATTTACACAGAAAGGGAAGTCTTCATTAAAGACTTACCTTCTTTGTTAATACTTTCTGTGCTGAAACCTTAAAGTCTTTTATAATGGAAATAGTCCAACATGTCTACTTTAGACTTTACATGTCTTAGTGCTTTCCAACTTAAATAAGACATTCATTTATTTCTAGAATGAGAGCTATTTTTTTTCTATGTGTAAGTAGAACAGATGCCACCCAGCTTGTCTGAACAAGCTCTGTTAGTTTGCAGTTCTCCAGACCGAAGTCATCAGAGGAGAGATCTTACACCTTCGTAAGACTTTGCATGTAGCTGTGGGACATAGTAGTGTTTAGAGTTAGGGGGTGAACGGTGATGAGATTAGAACTGTCATCACGCGAGGATGTTGGTTGAAACAGCTGAAGTTAAATTATATATGACTTATTATAAAGTTGTGAATCTCACAATAAAAAGTCAGAGCATACAAACAAAATAAGTTACAATTGAACATCGTCCAGAATCTTAAGAAATGCAGTGGAATGAAAGTGTGATAGCCAATGAAAGGGTCTGTGACAAGTAACTAACAAAGCAGAAAGCACCCTGTTTATGAGAGAAGATGTTTATACTTTTAAAGTAAGTTGTTGCTTTAAATAAAAAATGATTATCAAAATATAACTGTGTATATTTAAAAAATGAACAGTTATGGATGGACTTTAAAGTGAGAAAGCAAAAGAATTCTCCCTCCAGAGAATTCTTCCCCAGATCCTCAACTCTTGAGGCAACCAGTTGCAACCATTTGTTTTTTGTTCCTCCCATATTTATCTGCACGACACCACCTACTCTGATTGTACCTCTATGCCTAGAATTAAATAGTAACTGCTGGCTTCTGGCCATGGAAGATGGGGACGGAGCTCCCTAAGATGTAAGTTCTACCATGTTTTGTCTGTGGGTTGATTTTAAACCCTGACAACACAATAAAGAATGACTATATTTCTATGATTTTAAGATATACCTTGGAAAACTTTTTGAATATCATGCTTTGTAGGACTGAAGTGACTGATGCTGGACTCTTTGTTTCTCAACTTCTTCTCCCCGTTAGGTGTGTTATTACTCCATAAATATACTCATTCTTGTCAGACAATATGCCCTGAGATTTGTTTGAAAACACAGGGGTCCCCAGCATAGGACCCCCTGCGCAGGCTCAGGGGGCCTGTGCAGCTGTTCTGGGGTTTGGTGGGGACGGGCCTGGGTACAGTGGGATTCTTGTAAACGGGCCATTGGTGGGAAAGGTTTTGAGGTGGCTGACTGTAGCCCTGATTGTCATTTTAGATCAAGAGAACATTTATGACGTTTGGAAGGGTGGCGTGCCTCCCCCCACCCCCCACAGCCCCCTACCCTCTCTTCTCTCTCTCTCTTTCCACGATTTTGAGTTGCCCTAGGAAATTCTTTGCACTCTGACCTGACGTTTTGGGCACTACTTTGTCACAGGAGGGGTTGAGGGGTTGACAGCCATTGGCTAAGAATTCTTAATAATGTCTTCTTCCTTAATTTCTTATGGTTCCTTTGCCTGAGTAGGTACTATAAGTCAGAAGATGCTACATTGCATTTTCATTGTCCTCTTCATGTGAGAAGCTTTTCACATCCCTCATTTCATCTGACACACACACACACATAAACCTGATTATACCAGGAAGATATTTCATTATTCCAATGTGTAGAGAAATAAACTAAGGCACAGAGAGGCCTTAAAGCCATGTAATATTCATATATTAAGTCTCTAGTCAGTTATTTTGTGTTTAGCCTTGGAGAAGCCCTGGGCGGTTGCATATGGGTGTAGGGCCATTTGCACAGCTCCTCTGTGGTTCTTGCTACTTCTCTTTCTGACCTCAGTATCAGTCAGTCTGACGTATGCATTTTGCCCTGCAGAGTGTTCTAGGTTCCCTAGGGCTGTCAAAGGAGTACAGGATGGGACAAAAACCTTGCCTTTGTTCCCAGTCCTGCACGTGGTCCATGAAGTGGGTTCGGAGGAAATGCAGTAGGGTTCTGTCCTATTATTACAAATGGTCTGCATGTATAGGGAGAATGTGTGAGTGTACCCCAACCAAAAATACATTTTAGCTATGCGTTTTTAAAAGGCTTATGCTTATGGGACTATTATACCAGCAAGCCTTGAAATAGTTCCTTGTTTGTGAAATTGATTGCAAAACATTTGACCTTCCTTAGCAGTCTCTGAACTCAGGGAACCAGCATTCATGTTTCAGCCTGCAGATGCGTCAAAGGAAAGTGAATGGTTTCCTTTGGATCTCTCTGTGTTCTATCCTCTGCCTCAGTTTCCACTGTAGAATTAACTAGACCCTTACCCAGTGGGTCCCTTAGATTTTTAAATATGGGTCGTCTGGATTTTGAAGGAAAGCTTTGCACTGAGACAGGCGCTGAGCCGTCTGTAAACAAGAAACCCGGAGGGGTGTTGATCTTATTTTCCTGTAACTGCTGGTATCAACCATGTTTCCAAACTTTGGCTAAAGAAATATTTATGTGTTTCGGCTTTTATTTATTCTGACTAATGTCAGGATTTGCATTCCTGTAATTCTAGTGCAAGGAAGAATGTGGTCATTCTTTCTTTTAAGAGGTGAGCTGGGCCATAGGAAAAAATATACCAAATTTCAATGAATAGAAGTTTAAAGCCTTAACATGCAATAGATTTTTATGATGACCTTTCTTTACTAGATTGTAGGAAGTTTGGTGTTTAAATTGCACTCATTTAGCTATACAAGTATTTGTATCTGTGTGTTGTGATAGAAGTCACTGCAGCGTTCATCCCTGGTTTTTATTTTCCTGATGTACCGTATGCGCAGGCGATATGAAGGAATATCCTTATGGATACCATCACGTTAAAGTGTCTCAAACTAAGAAGCCAGCAATGAGTCCCATGAGTTTACTGTTTTCTGTCTGCAAAAGTTCATCTTGTTCTTATAACTCAGGAACTTTTGCTTTTATTTGGTCATAAGTTATGTTTTTAAAAATAATTATGGGCTTCTTCTAATTGAACTTTTATTTTGCTTTTGTTTCAGACCCAATGTCTGTGGATCACGTTTTAATGTTTACTGTTGCCCTGGGTGGAAAACCTTACCTGGTGGAAATCAGTGTATCGTCCGTAAGTAAACAGACCGTCTGTCATTCCACACGTTCTCCTCTGGTTGATTTGGTGGCACGGTGATTTTTAGTCCTGGTCCTCTGTAACTGCATACCAGTAACGTGTTTATTGCAGAGCCTTCCAGCTCTAAGATTTTCCGACTTTCTCTGAATTCAGGTTGGGAAATGCATTAACTTGGTCAAACCACTGTTATACATCAGTCCAGTGGCTTCTTTTAGCTATTTCTGAGCTGTGAGGAAGAGAGCCATGGACCACTGGGATACCTCGGTCCGCATTGCTTGGCGTTACATAAGTTGTGCCTGGCTGCAGAGATGATGGAATCGCTTTGGAGGGATTTTGAAAAAAATGCGACCATTGCTGCTTTCCTTACGGTAACTTCTAACTTTGTTGGCCACCCACATGCCTGCCCAAACCTTGTACATTGAATTAGGGTGGTCAAGGCCAAAGGCAGACATCAATGTTAGACAAAGGGGAGAAGCAGCAGAGAGGGCATCCGATGACAACTAGGAGAGCACGCAAGCGGTCCCAGAGATTCCTCTCTGGACTCTGCCGCTGTGGCAAACTGCCTGAATCTCAAAATACCCCCCAAACGTTGAGTGACACTTCACATACCAGACAAGGTGTTATTGAATGGAGAGACTAAGTTCACTTAGTTATGGCATCTGTCCTCCATGAACTTTCATAGTCATCATATCTACGAAATAGTTTTCAGTTTCCAAAATACTCTATTAGTATAGCAGGCAGAATTCAGAGCTGAAAGGACATTAAGGAGTCACTTAACCTGCCTTCTCACTCGGCCAACAGTGATCTGTGGAAGAGGATAGACTATTTTAACCAATATTCTCTTGGTGACCTGAAAAAGTTAATCCTTTTCCCAAGTCTTGATTTTGACCAAAGGCAGCTTATTCATTTGTCACATTGTGGTGTATTTCAAAATCAAAGTTGAATCAGTAAGAAAGGGATATAATGGTATTTGGAGTTTCCTAAATGAACTTAACAGAAACCTTTCCTTGGTGTTCTGTAGAATCTCTGAGAAATGCTATTTTCGGGTATTTAAATAAATATTGATAGGGTCCTTTGACAGCTTCTTTCTTAATAGTTTTCTTTTTTTTTTTTTAAAGATTTTATTTTGATTTTTTTTAGAGAGAGGGGAAGGGAGGGAGAAAGAGAGGGAGAGAAACAGCAATGTATGGTTGCCTCTCACATAGCCCTCATGGGGACCTGGCCCGCAACCCAGGCATGTGCCCTGACTGGGAATCGAACCGGGACTGCTTGGTTCCCAGCCCGCGCTCAATCCACTGAGCTACACCAGCCAGGGCCTTTCTTAATAGTTTTCAATCTCCATCCATAGATGTGTTAATGTTTCAATGCATTTTCTGTCAAGTGTATTATATTTAACCTTTGAGCATCCCATTTGCCTCTTGCAAGGTTGTGTAGGAGTTTGAGGAAAGGGTCATGCCTACGAGTATAAAAAGTAGTGACCAAGTCTTAGTTTGTGGATAAATATGGATCATTTGCCATTTAAGCTTACTCTTGTGGCCACTAGCAAAGCATTTGGTACCAGTATTTGGTATCACAGTCTCCAGGTGTCATGAAAATGTTAATATTTCTCTAAAAGTGAGCAGCTTCCTGACTGCAATCAGGACAATTGCAGTGGCTTTCAAAGGTCTCTCAGACTGCCGATGTAATTCACGATTGGACTAAATGTAGGATAAAAGCTGCTCCGTAGACCATATATTCTCAACTAGCAAGATCTGAAATACAGAAGTGGTCTTAGCAGGCCGCATTGTTTTTATAAAAATTATTAAACATTAGGCATTCGTGATGAAATAGGCTTCCATGAATACTGTGGTAATTTTTATATCATTAAATCTTGAAATGAGTATAAAAACAGAATGCTTGGAGGTATATGAATATGTTTAGATGCAGGATTTTTGTTTGTTTTGTTTTCCCTTCATAGGATGTCTGGGGCTTCTGGGAGGACTGAGTGCTGTGGGATGCGCAAAGAGAGGCGGAGCGGCACTGACGTGGTTAAGGGAGTTAGCAGATTTTACAGCAGGGTTTATTCAGCCCAACAGATTTGTTTTGTAAATGAATCAACCTGAGGCCTAAGGTTACTCTGACGGCAGAGCTGACGAGGAGCCTGAGAGCGCAGGTTTCCTCACTTGGGGACTGGGTCCCTGTCAATCACCGGGCGCCGAAGCCGCGTGCTAACAGACCTCTGGTTTTATTCACAGCCATTTGCCGGCATTCCTGTGGGGACGGATTTTGTTCTAGGCCAAATATGTGCACTTGCCCATCTGGTCAGATATCTCCTTCCTGTGGCTCCAGATCCAGTGAGTATAACATGTCATTATATATAACATTATTTTATGTGGTTCCACCCTATTTTCTCCTAAATTTGCTTTTGGTTTTTCTCTTGCCTGCAATACATTTTTCACTAGAACATCTGCCTTCTCTGTTTTGCCCAAAGTAGTTGGAATGACTTTTCTCCATCTGGCCTCCCATTTCCCTTCTTCACTCTTTACAGGGAAATTGCTGTATGGCACACAGTTACTGTGAGTAATAGAAAGATTATGACCTCCTTCCGTGTAGGCATTGCCTTATTTCTTTTTGTGTCTCCAATGCAAACACCATAAAAGATGCTCCATGAAATGATTGCTTAATGAACATATTGGCTCCTGAAAACTAGGCAGTCTTCCTTGTGGTACTGAAATGTGAATCTGATGAAACACTTTTTAAAAACTCAAGACCCCTGCCTTTGCGAGAAGAAAATGTAAGAAGTCATTATGGCAGCTTCTGGGGACGATTGATCATGAAGCACAATGATTTTTCCCTTTCAGAATTTTACCCCTTTGTTCATTCTCTGAGCCAAGCAAGTATTTACAGTTCATTCCTCAGAAACTTTGCTTGCCTGTTCTCTAAATGAGGGGTCCTCATCAGTGAATTAGGGGAAAGGGGGGGGTTGGGGAGGAGTTGAGTCATTATTGGTTGTTAACAAAGTTGAAGTTCATGTTCTTCAACGCCTTGACCATCACCAAGGCAAAAAACTTAGGTTCCTTTCCAATTTCCCATTTTTAGTGAGAGAATATGCTCCTCTCTAGTGTGTTCTGTTTTTGACAAGGTTTTAAGGAAAAGTATTGTGGAATCTGTTCATTCTCTTTTTTTGTCTATTGCAAGTAGAGGCTTCTGTGTGGTCAATGTTCATTACTCAGTAAGAGTCCTAACAGTGAAGCATGGCTCTTACAAGCCATTTAATAGGACAAGGCAACTAGTACTTGGTAGCAGACCCTCTGGGTCCCCACTCACATGCCTTGGCATTCATGGGTGAACATGGATGACTCTGCCTGAGACCTTCGTAAAATTTTCCTGGCCAGGGAGCATGCCAGGTCTGCATGCAGGGCAAGATGGGGAGGCTGGGGGGTGAGGGAGTTGGTTAATGGCTGTAGAAGCAACTTTTAACCAATGACAGATGGAGAGTGCTGGAAAAGTGCCCTAGTTTCCTTGCCTCTCAGTTTGCATCACTATGAGGTGTGTTCTGCATTGCCTCCTGAAGTTTCCCACTTGCCCGCAGTAGGAATAGGCTTGATAATGTACTGTTTTAGCTTCCTTCTCTTTCCTGGCTCACTTTCCTACTCTCTTATCAGTGTTTCCTGAAATTACTTCCAAAATAAACTACTCACATTCAAATTATTGTCTCGGAATTTGTTTCTGGTGGAAACCAAACAGAAACAGTCTAGCACTAAACAGTTGTAGATGGGGGTAGAAACCCTCCCCCCATCTTGGGCTGGGACTCATTTGCTTACTGCACTGAGTGTATGTCCTTCAGACAACAGAGTTCATTCTGTGTATCAAGGGCACCTGAGCTGGAGGAATAGAAAGAGGCAGAGGAGTCAGCTGGCAGCACAGGAACAGGTTGGATGTCTCCATCTCCACCAGGATGACCCTCAGGCTGCTGCTGAGGAGCGAGAGCCTCGGGGTTGGGGGAGGAATTTGCATATCACATTGGGAATAGACCCATCTCTCAGATTGGTCCTGCAGTCCTCTGGGGGAAGAAAACATAACCAGGAGGCAAAACTGAGTATCCAGCCGGGAAGGTCTTCAATCATAGCATGAGCTACTGGTGATTTCTTTGCCAAGTAATGACATCTATCTAATGAGATGTGGCCATAAGCTGTTAATGAGACCAGAGGGAAAAGCTGTGGTCCTAGTAGACCTCAAGCTAGCAGTGAGGTGCAAGAAGTGGTAAAATCTGGTGGCCAGGTTTAGGCTAGAGATTGAAGTCTAAGACTTGTGGATGATGTTCTCTGAAGAGGGTTGAGTCCACCTATGATGCTGGGACACTGGAAAAAGTCCCCAAGTAGCTTGTGGATGAGAGTAGTGTGAGGAGGAAGACTTGGATCATCCAGATCTCGGAGGCATTTGGAGCCTTTAATATTGTTGGTTTGGATTCTATGTGAACTAATATTATCTAAACAACTTGCAGAATTAAAAACGGCAGAACGTTTTAAACTAAGGGTACTTGAGGATGATCAGAACCCATTTCTCATCTTTTGAAGTGAAGTTCTAGGGAAGAGCTACACCTCCCTGTAGAACTTTCGGCCATGATGTGGTGGACAAGAGATGTGGATAGACCACTTTTGCTAACTCTCTTGCTAGCAGAAGGATAACCCAACTCAGTGAAATGTTTGCATTCACTACCTGTGGTTCTATGAAAAGAGGGTGAATTTAGATTATCTCATCTCTATTTCCTATTAGAGATTTTATGCCTGTTATGTGATATGCTTCAAGGAGGTCTAGGCAAGTTGTAGGACCTCTGGGGCCTTCGTTTCCTCATTTGAAAATGAAAAGAATGAAAGAAGGATTTTTTTAAAAGTTGTTTTTTTTGACTTGAATATCCTGTGACTCTGAAAATAGGAAATGATCTCTTAGTGGTCTGAATGAGAGATTGCATTTCCAGAAGGTCCAAAGTGCAAGTCAGCAATTCCTTTAGAAATCAGAAGGACGTGGCTTCTCTTAATCTGTTGGGAGTCTTGCCACCGGTCATTGAGGCACTGGGGCAAAAAGAGAAGCTTGGCTAGACAAGGTTAGAACAATGGACTTTCCAGACTTTAGTTGCGGCTCTGTTAGGGCCCTTCTCTACTCTATCAGTCTCTGAGACCAGATGGATCCCAAGTGATCCTAATTCTCATAAAGCCTTGTCACAGTTGACTGATCCATGAATTACTCAAACTCTTCTTAAATATATGTAAATATAAAGTAGATTATCTTCTTAAATAATATATCATTATAAAATATGTTCCCTAAGTTTTATATTTCAGAATTTGGGGATCAATCTCATGCTCATCTTGTTTTATTCTTTATGCTTTTACAAAAGATTTTAAAATTAAACTTCTTATTTTGAGAAAACTAGGAATTCACATCAAGTTGTACGAAATAATACATAGAGATCCAGGGGACCTTTTGTCTAGCTCCCCCCATGTTAACAACTTGTGAAACTAGTACAATATCACAACCAAGATAATGACGTTGATATAGTCAGGATACGGAATTTTTATCACTCCCAGGATTCTTCATGTTACCCTCTTATAGACACTTCCTCCTGCCTCTATGTTTTCCTGAATCCTGATGACCGTTAATTTATTTTCCAATTCTATAATTTTGTCATTTCAATAATGTTTTATAAATGGAACCACATAGTGTGAACCTGTTGGGATTGGCTTTTTCCAACTCAGCGCAAGTCTCTGGAGAGTCATTCTGGTTATGAACGTATCAATAGTTTGTTCCCTTCCGTTGCTGAGTAGTGTCGCTTGCTGTGCACCGCAGTTTGTTTAGCCATTCACCCAGTGAAGGACATCTGGGTTGTTTATAGTTTTTTTTGTTGTTATTTAATCAAAGCTGCTATGAACATTCATGTATGGTTTTTGTGTGAACATACGTCTTTATTTCTCTAGGATAAATTCCCAGGAATGCAATTGCTGGGTTGTACATCAATTGCATATTTGACTTTTTAAGAAACTGTCAGACTGCTTTTGGAGTGGCTGTAGCATTTTACATCCTCACCAGCAATGTATAAATGACCTAATTTCTCTGCATCCTCACCAGCTTTTGGAGTTGTCACTATTTTTAATTTTAGCTATGCTGATGGGTGTGTAGAGATATCTCAGTATGGTTTTAATTTGCATGTTCCTACTAGCATATATGTTGAATGTCTTTTAATGTGCCTATTTGTTACTTTTATATTTCTTGAGTGAAATGTGTCTCTGTGCTTTTACCTAGGTTCTAATTGGATTGTTTGCTATTTTACTATTTTGAGAGTTCTTTGTATATTTGAAATACTAATCTTTGTCAAGTATGTGATTTGCAAATATTTTCCTCCACTCTGTAGCTTGCTTTTTAACTTTTCTAGTAGTTTTTCACAGAAGTATTAAAGTTTTAAATTTGATTAATCCAGTTTATCAAATTTTCCTTTAATAGATTTTGCTCTTGGTGTCAGTCTAAGAGCTCTTTGCCTAGCCCTAGATCCTGACGGTTTTCTCTATTTTTTTCCCCTAAAACTTATATAATTTTACATTTTACACTTGCATCTGTGATCCATGTTGAGATACTTTAAGTATGAGGTGTGAGGTTGAGATCTAGGCTTATTGAGACCTCCAATGTTCACTTGCTCCAACAACATTTATTTCTGAAAAGACTATACTTTGTCCGTTGAATTACTTTTGCCAAAAATCAGTTGGCCATATTTATGTAGATCTGTTTCTGGGTTCTCAGTTTTATTCATTGATCTGTATGTCTGTCCCTTCTTCAGTACTGTACAGTCTTGATTGCTGCAGCCATGTGATGCCTTGAAAATTGAGTTGACTCATTCCTTTCACTTTCTTCTTTTTTTCATTTTTAATTTTATTTATTTATTTAAAAAATTACTTTATTGTTGTTCAAGTACAGTTGTCTGCATTTACCCCACCACCGCTCCCCCCTACCCCAGCCAACCCCACCTCCCTCCCCTGCTTCCACCCCTCCTTGGTTTTGTCCATGTGTCCTTTATAGTTGTTCCTACTTTCACTTTATTCTTCCTTTTAAAAATTGTTTTAGCTCTTCTAGTTCTTTTGCCTTTTCACATAAATTTTAAACCAATCTTGTCCATATCTACAAAAAATGTTTCTAGCATTTTGATAGGCATCGTGTTAAATCTGTGTGTCAATGTGGGAAGTATGCTTTCAGGGGATGGCCTGAAGGAGTGGGGCTTGCTGGGTGGAGGGTGGCAAAGCGGGGAAAATCAGGATAACTGTAATAGTATAAGTAAGAAAATACAATTAAAGAAAGAATTAATCTGTACTGGGCTTTAATGTAAAGAAAGTTTCCACAGTGGAATACTCCTCTGCCATAAAAAAGAAGAAAATTTTACCCTTTGCAACAGTAGTTGAAACTACTTTACCTGGAGAACATTATGCTAAGGTAATAAGCCAGTCAGAGAAAGATGAATACCATGTGATTTCAGTCATATGTGGTGTCTAATGAACAAACTGAACTTAGAAGGAAAATGGGGACGGACTCATTGATGGAGAGCAGGATGACAGCTGTGGAGGGGGGAGGTAAGGGAGTGGAGTGACTGAGCAAAAAGGAAAAAGGACTCATGGACATGGGCAATAGTGTGGTGATTGCTGGGGGTAGGAGGGTATAAGGGGACTAAATAGTAAGGGAAAATACAATAGAGGTTAATTTAAAAAATTCAAAAAGCAAAAGAAAAACAACCCCAAAATAAAAAATATGGTTTGGAAATGTGAACAAAAAAGGAAAGTTTTCTCTCCTCTTTCCGAAGCCTGTCAAATAGAAGGCGTTTTGGTCAGTGTTTGTTGAATGACTGAAAGACTGACTGCCATCTGGAACAAACAGAATTCATTTGGGATCCTACATGGATACAGGTTAATGCACCCTTTCCTGTTAGTTCGAGGATGTTGAGTCTTGCTTGAAACCCTTGGAGGGGAAGCCCTCGCTGGGGCCTCAGACGCTGCCTGTGGGAGCCTAGGCCTGCACACTGACACTTGGACTCCCCCAGTATTTTCCATTTCTGGTAAAATCTCCACTCAGATTGAATTTAGGAACACATTTTGACTTATGTAGAGCATCCAGTAAAGTTAGAACATCTTTATGGGTTTAAGCAGAGTTCTTATTTTTCAGTTGGCCTTTTTACAGACATTGAACTTGGTCTCCAAATTGTCAGATGTCTGGAATTACTGTTGACATCCAAGTTAGAATATGCATCAATGACAGAACTCAATCAAAAAGAAAACCGATTTGTGAATATATACGCTCTAAACTCTGAACTGGTCCCGCTGTGTAGTGAGGTCTTGAGTACTTGCTCTCCCCTAAAGATCGAAGACTCGCAAAGAATTCAGGGTCTTTGGGAAACGTGTTTATAGCAAAGCAGGTGTGATTAAGAGCCTATTTTCTGTTGATGAGCTTGCTCCCCTGGGCCAGGGACTGGTAATTCATTGGCCTTTTTGGACCACTGGGCAGTATGCCTTATTTTTCATAAGTCTGACCAAGTGATATTATATTTTAAAGGAGAAAGAACATTTTATGCTGGAAAAGGTTCACTTGAAAGGCAGGGCAGAAAATATATAAAAACACATTAGAGAGGTTTTTGTTATATTTATTATATTTAAATATAAACTTGCCATTCTTCCTGGAAAGAAGAATTCATTCTATTTTTTAATTTGAACAAATAATGTAAAGTCACTATTTAAACCACTGTTAGCTTTTTTATCTCAAAGTAGCTAAATGGCGTTGTTACCCCTGTGGGAATGGAAATTAGCTTTTGGCATGAGCCACTTTAATTGAAGTCAGTTTGTGGGTTGGGTTCCCATGCTGCTTGACAGATGACATCATTTCCTGTGCTTTTCCCAGTCCTCTCTGTTTTGCTAAGATAGGATGAAGCTAAGTTTAACTTCAAATTTTAAAGAAACTATACACCTTTTCCTGACCTACTTAGAATACTCTCCAAGTTTTTTACCAAATCATTTCTTTTGTCTACTTGAAAGATAATTTTTTTGTTAAAAAGCATTTTGGCTGAGATGTTGTAATAGAATCATAGGAACCTAAAAATAACAGTTTGTTTTCATCAGTTTCCTGGGTTTCTTGACTTCTATAACAATTCTCCAGCAAAGGAATTATTTCTGCTTTCATACATGGAGAAATGAAGATAAAAATATGTTTAATAGCTACCCAGTTGGGGCTGTGTAAGTGCTTAGGACACAGGGAAAATTGTGGCTCAGTTTTTGAGTGTCTCCCTTGATATCATTATCAGGTAGTATGATTTACATAAGTAGATGTTAATTTAGTAAAGTTTTATAGAGCATCTACAAATAGGCAAGGGCTAGACTACTATGAGCACTTGTGAGGATATCGTTACTAATCTTGATGCTGCCCACTCTTGAGAAGCTTTTAGACAAATGGGCTGGGGATAGGAGAAATAACTTTGAAAAATAGGTTTGGATATATAATATACTTTCCAAAGACATGTATAAAGTAATCTGGAGTCAGAGGAGAGAGGGCCGGCATCTAGAGGGAGGCGAGAACAGAAACCAGAAAAGATTGAAGGGAAAAAGAGACCTTTGCAAAGGGTCTTGGAGGTAAGTAGTGTTTCAGTATTTGGTGAGAAGTGTGTCTGTTTTATGTTGGGGGTTGAGAGTTCAAAGAGACGAAGAGACAGGGTAAAGAGGAGAGTGGACAAAGAGACTGGCAAAAACAAAGTGCCTGGCATTTTGTACCGCACGTAGTAGGCACTCAGAAATATTTGTTGAGTGAATGAATGACTGATGAAGTAGATCGGGGACTGAGTCATATGACATATTAGGAGTTTGCAAAGGAGCTCCCAAGGGCCCGTGGGACCCCCTGAGGGGGCTTTGAATGCTGAGAGATGGAGGCCGTTCTTCAGCAGGAGGGATAGCCAGCCTTTGGTGGTGTTTCAGTGCGTGTGTGACCTGTTCTTGCAACGGTGCATCACTTTCTACCTGACTTACCTCTTTGGTGCTCTGGGAGGGCCTAATCAGTGTTGAGCTCTGGCACCTTCCTTGTCCTGTTGTCACGCTGAGGTTTCTGTAGCACCTTATGAAAATGTCCCTTTCTCCTGACATCAGCAGCCACTCTTTGGTACTGTGCTGAGCATCCTAACAAGGGGTATGGAAGAAAGTGGATGCTGAGGAGTCTGCTCTCTGCTCCTGGGAGGAGACTTGGCCTCCGTGCTCCAGGAAGACTGAGCAGAGGACAAACATAAGCAGCTGAGTTTTGGTCTTGCACAGAAGAAGGGATTCTCTCCTTATGAAAAACTGCGGAGCCTTTTTCTTTAGAAATTTACTGCGACAGCTTGGAGGGCAGGGCGGCGCAAGCCAAACTTCCATGTCCGGCCCTGGCCTCCCTGTAGGGGATGTGTCCACGAGGATTGATGATGAGTTCAGTCAAGCCTTCAGTCTTCTCCAAGGCGGGTACTTACTGTTTCTGCAGGACTAAGGAACAGCGTAGGGTTTTGAAAGTGTTCTGACATAGACTCAGCCTAAACAATAAAGAAACGAGAGCCCGTGCCTTGCTGTCACTCTCAACAATAGGTGTCTTGTACTCAAGCTCCTTCTAGGGTCTCCTTGTTTCAGGTCTGCCTATCTGCGTGTGGGCTTTCTGTCCTGGGCCCTAAAGCCCCCACTTCTGTAGGTGACAGTGTGATAAAGAATGAATTTCAAACACTGCAGGCCTTACTTGGTTTAAGGGTGCCGTTGCAACAAGCAGCTCTCTCTGAGCCACGTCTGGCCGTCTCCACGATAGGCAGTCTTTTACTAAACGCTGTCATAGGTTTTTTCCCTTCTTTTTTGCTGCCACCAAAATGTCTTTTAACAAAGATCCTTGGAATTTGTCACTCTGACAGTTCTCCTGGGCACCTACCTGGGCTTCTAAATCTTTTAAAAGAAAAATGATTGTCATGGTAATCTTGTCTCATATGGTTACTCAAAAACACTACTTTCTTGGTATAAATTACAGAAATAATATTGAGTGATAAATTCTGCTAAATTGGGGAAGTCATTTAGCATGATTAGAGTAAATATCAAAGAAACAATTACATGCACTGTAAATTATTTTATACACACAAAAGATAACCTGTTTAGCATTTCAATTAGGTCACTTCTGAATAAATATATGAATCTTGATAAATCATTTTATTTTCTCTTTAAATTGCTACAAATCAACTCATGTGTACTTTTGGAATCTATGTCCTTAAATTGCAAAATTAATGATTCTTTTTTTCTTTTTCCTTTTCAAGTCCAACACTGTAATATCCGCTGTATGAATGGAGGTAGCTGCAGTGACGATCACTGCATATGCCAGAAAGGATACATAGGGACTCACTGTGGACAGCGTAAGTAACCATCGTTGTAAGTGTTCCAGATGTTGGCCTCCGTAAACAGATATATAGGCAGGTGTGTAGACCAAAAGAATACAGAGATAAGCGCTGATGAATTTTATTTGACTACCTGGGACTTGATATTTTTACAGATGTCCAGAGACTCTTACAGGTGAACAGGTCACTTACTCAACACACTTAGCACCAGATTTCTGACAGGAACATTGGAATGGGCTGTTTGATTCATTTTCCTTTTGTTTATCTTCACACCCCACTTAGCTCATCTCTTTGACTTGCAGCCACCACCGAGGGTGCAGAATTGTTCATTCCATCTGTACACCTTCCATGTGATCACTGAACATCTCCACCTGAATTTTCAAGAATCATCTCAAATAAAGTATTTCAAAAATCAGTCTCATCTTTCTCCTCCAGCATGTCCTTTCTCTTGATTAATGGCACCTGCATCTCTCTGGTTTCTCAGTCTTGACTCTGCTGCTGCAGTAGGTATGATACGGTGTTCAGTTAGTCGGTTCATTCATGAGTTCTGTTCACTGAGTGTTTGTTCTCTGTTAGTCCCTGTGCTTTGCAGAAGCCCCAAATTTCTTTTTAAAAGCTTATTTTTTTATTACACCAAGATAAATATATAAACCCCACAGAAAATTTGGAGAAGTTAAAAAATATAAAAATAAAATTATCTGTAACTCCATCATTTCAGTTACTACCCTCTAGTCTTTTAATGCATATTTGGTACATGAGATCTTATCCTTTGCATACTATTTCATACTAGTTTTTCACTCAGCATTTTATTAGAAGTATGTTCCATGTTAATAAGCATTTTAAAATACATTTTACTGATCACATCATACTCCATAATATGGATGTTTTACTGTTATTTAATGAATTCTTAATGATGAACATTTATTCATGTTGTTTCCAGTTTTTGCCATTGTATATATGTATCGTTGGTATGATTAATAATGCTATTCAAAATAAACCAAAAATAACGCCCTCATGACCGCCCATGCACTGCGGTGACTGAGTGTTGTGCAGCTCACTGGAGCGGCCTGGGGAAGAGAAACGGCAGGATGGCCTACCAAGTGCAAGACCAGCTGAACCTCGAGGGTCAGTTAGGGGTGCACTTGTCGGATGATGGAGGATGGGCCTTCTAGGCAGATGGCCAGCAGGGGCCAAAGTATTGGGACATGACATAGCACGGGATGTTGAATGTGGCAGGTGGTTGGTGTTGCTAGAGCTTCAGAACAAAGGGAAGTGATGGGAGGAGAGGTCAGGTCAGAACGGAAGTCATGCACCGGGTTTTGAGGGTCTTTATGCGTACCATATTTTTGTCCAAAGTGGAGCCAGGGAAGGGGAGTGAGATAACAACGGCCCACGGCCAGAACAACCACATTCATCTACTGAGTTATTTACTCTGTGCTTCTGCTGTGCTAGACCCATTTTCAAACTCTTCACATGTATTAAGTCATTTACAGTAACAACAGCCCTTTGAGTTCCAGACCTTTATTACCTTCTAACAGATGAGGAAACTGGGGCACTGGGACTTTAGTAACTTTTCTAAGGCTCCCCAGGGAGTCACTGGCAGAGCTGGAATTTGAAGCCAAGCAGTCTGACTTCACAGCCCATGCATTCAATGCTGCGAAACACTGCTTGTACACTCACAAAGGTGCAATGAGACAGATCACTGGGGATGGAGTGTGGAGGTTGGACCGGAGGTGAACAAGAGGGAAGATTATTATTAAGACCATGGCTAAAAAGAAGGTTGGCTGTGAAAGGTTTCAAAGGCATTTTTGGAAAAAGGATCAGAAGGAGCTGCTATGCATCTCCTTTGCTCCCTTTGGCGTCCCGCAGAGAGGTTAGCCCGAAGCCTAACACACAACAGGTATTGCAGCTGCAGGCTGTTGGCCGACCAAGCTCCTTAGAGTGGGTTCTCCTGGAGGGAGATCCGAGTGGCTCAGCTGCATAGCTGCCGCGTGGGTGTAAGCAAAATGCGTGGGGACTATATGGAGGAGGAATTAACTTAAATGGGGGTATTAGGGAAGCCTCATGGAGGAGTGAGATTCGAGCTGGGCTTTGAAGAGCAGGTGGGACTTGCACGTTTGGTGGGGAAGAACCTACTGCCTATGGAAAACAATGCCTAGGGAGAGCCCATGTATGAAAGTGCTGCAGGAAATTGGAGAGAGAGAGAGCTGTTCAGGGTCTGGGCTTTCAGTTCTTACTTTAATGCATCTTTTGACATGTAAAATCTCTCTCTCTCAAGCATCTCTGGACTCATTTCACCAATAGTTTCCATAGATTCTGTTATAACCCTCATTGGGTTTCCAGGATGGTAAATGTCAGTATTACTGTTTTGTCATTTGTAGTTAATTGCGTGGCTTTAACATGCCCCCTTTCTGTAGGGTGACAGCAGAAGGGTCAAAGTTTCCCCTCTGGAAATTGAACATAAATCATAAACAAAAGAGTCAGTTTCCACTCAGTTATGTCTTTTTTAAAAGATTAAAGATTTTTTCCAATTACAGTTGACATCCACTGTTATGTTCATGTCAAGTACAACAACGATTACACATTTATAGAACTTACGATGAGATTGCCCCTGGTAAGTCTAGGACCCGTCTGACACCACAGCTAGTTACGGCAGTGTCATTGACTGCGTCCCTGTGCTGGACTCCACATCCGTGCGGCTGTTTCTATAGTTAGCAATTCCTATGTCTTAGTCCCTTCCCCCCTTTCAGCTGTCCCCTCAGTTCCCCTCCCATCTGGCAGGCATCGCAACGTTCCCTGCATCTGTGAGTCCAGGGACCCCCCCTTGCAAACCACCATTTCAGACGCAGAACCGAAGGCTCATAGGCTTCCCGGGTTGGAACTGTCAGTGTGAACACAGGCACAGACCAGGCTGTGTTACTGTAAGAGTTTCGGAGGGACACCGGAGGAGCTGGGACTGTAGAGTAACTGTTGGAAACACATACCAGGGTGACTATTTAGATTTTTTATCGTCCTTGTACGGGACTGTGTGTGTTATTTCATCAGCATCTACTCGCAGGGAAAGGCGTTCAGCCTCTCTCTCCTTGTTTTACAGCGGTCTGTGAAAGTGGCTGTCTCAACGGAGGCAGGTGTGTGGCTCCAAACCGATGTGCCTGTACGTATGGCTTTACTGGACCCCAGTGTGAAAGAGGTAAGTCTTAAAAATGAATTAGTACAGAGACATTCTGTTGGCTGACGCTGTTACTGGTTTAAACCCACACTAGGTTTGTGCAACTACTTCAGGACTTTTGCTGAACTTTGCGGGGCTTTCTGAATTGTCACTGGGAAGGTTCCTGGGATGACAAGACAGTGGCCTTAAATCTATGTGTGTTATTCAGCCGTTCTTTCCAGTGGACTCTGGGACTCAGTAGTGAGCATGTGCATAAGTACCAGTTGGCGTCAAGATAAAAGAAGGAGAATTTTCCATGAGGGTAATGATTGAACTCGTTATTATCCTAGTAAATTGGAGAAATGGCTCCAAACAAAACATCTGTGTGGAGAGGGGAAACTTCAGAGCGAAGAGAAACACACCTAAAGATCTGTTAGGACCTATTGGAGGCCGGGGCGGTGCACAGCTCAGTATTCAAAATTCACTGGAGAAATTCAGAGCGGCCACTGCCGCCACATGTGTGGCTTGTCCCGCACTCGCCGCGGCCTCCTGAGGCACGCAGTTACCCTCACTTTTGCATTTGAGAAGGTCGCACGCGTAATAATACACTCTAATTTGAATGTGGATTTTCTGTGTTCAAGTCTGATGCTCACTGCGGCTCCCAATTGAAACAAATGTTTGACCTAGGAATGCAACTACGGCCTTGAGATGCACAGAGGTATGCAGTGTGCTTGGGTGTCCGCCCTGCCCTCGGAGGTAGGGCTTTTCTGATAGTTTTGTCTCCACATTCACAGGCATTTTCTTATTGTTCTTCGTTTTATAGTGAAGGCTTAGAAGGTTTGTTTCATACAAAACTGCAAAAATACTCATGAAAGGTATTCGTTGAAAAATACTCATAAACCTCTTAAATGACAATCATCACTTTTACCCAATGTTATATAAAGACCCTTTTATTCTGAGATGGAAAGTAAGATTCAGTAGTAGACGTTGAATATATGTTATTTAAAAACAAAGAGCAGAAGGTGGTATGTGAGAAATTGTTCTCTGTTTCTATTTTATAAGTTTATTTAAATTCAGTTATTTGACGATAAAGCAACAATATATATTTTAGCAAGTAACTCTAGGTCAATTACTATGATCTCTGGATAAATTACATTGTATCTGTGTGGTATTGATGTGTGATGGATGCACCATGACTCTTGGTCTTTACATTGCATTTGGAGTCCTTTCAATCAAACACTGTTTCTCTTTACAGCTTGTACAGATGTATTTTTATTAACTTGGAGCTAATGGTATCTGGAGTAATAAAGACAAATATGTCGATTAGGTAGTATCAGTCTGTGGCCTCATTATTTACTCAGTGAAGATGCTGTAGATTTAAATTGTTGAGATTAAAATTGTTAATGTATAACTTGAGACATGATGTGTGAAAATTTTGAGTTGATAATACTAGGTTTAATTTGTTTCAAAAAATCACTCGGAAGATGAAATTATAGGTCATTTTACATCTAAGAAAGTGGTTAATAGTTTGTTGCAAAGGATATTGATACCCCAGCTTGGATATTAATAATAACACAGTCTAAAGTAGAGAGGGCATGGTATTTAAACCCTTCCACAGTTATTTCTTTGGAGACTTGATTTTTGACCAAAATTAAGAAATGATATGAATGGATTAAGCTACTAAACTAGTTAAAACTAGCATATTACTCAAGGGTTTCTCCAACTTTTGGAGTGTCTTTAAATGCTTCCCTCCTGAAATTTGCACTGACGTATAAGTAAATATATGTTGGTCCCATAGAATCTTCACAGTGTCTAAGTAAAGTGACTCCCTGCGTGGCAGATGTTCAGGTGTGTGCAGTAGTCGCGACTGGGGAACAGGAAGCAGACTCTCTTCAATCTTTACCTTGTGCCATTCCTCCCGTGAGCACAGTCCCAGACCTTCAATAGCAGAGGTGACACATAAGTACAGTTTCCTTTGCCACATGGGGGAGGGGAGTCTTTTGGATTCTAGAATTGTATTTCTATTTGTAGAATCTCCACTGTTTTCTGCCCTTGTGAGAGTCATTTGCTTACTTCTTAAAAGAATTAGAGGCAATATATCCTTTTACCCAAGTGTGTGTTTGTGATGTCAAGAGTCATTAATAAAAGTGTAGGACCGAGTCAGGACAAATACACCCGAAAGTGTAGGGAAGTGTTCAGTGTGACTTCGGACCGTTAGTCAGTACACTGATTACCTTGTTTGTTACCTAGGCTAGTTTATTACATTAACTCCCTAGGCTAGTTGTAGTATGTTTTAATTGAGATGTGACTTTTTATTTTAAAGAATGAACTTTCAGAAGGCTTTACCTATTTCCTGGTGCTCCTTCTGCATTCTTCCTTAGCGCTCTCTCCACACCCCTTTTTACAGGATGTGCCGCATGGTACTGAAACAGCAGGTGTCCGTGTTCTTCTGCCCCAGTAGAGAGTAAGCCCTTCAGCAGCATCTATGATTTCATCGTTTTAACTCCCACACTGAACTCAATGCCAGATGCATAGTACATGGCCAATATGGGTTGAACTGGACTTATTTTAAAGTACCAGAAAATCTGGAGATAGGATGATCGGATATGAACGAGAATCTCCTGGGAGTAGTTGCTGTTTGCTCACTTGTGCCAATCCTAGATATTTTTTAATTCGTTTTACTTTAAGGGTGGCTTACAGTATTGATGCCTAATTGAATTCAGCCCCATCTCTCACAACTATGATATTTTAGGGCCACAGGACTGTCATTTTTCAGTTGGCAAGGATGCAGGAAAGAAAGGTGTGTTTTGATCCAAACCGAATGGCAATTAACAAACAAACAAATAACAAACAGGCAACTTCCTGCTATGAATGTAACACACAGGGAAAGCAACACTTAAGATGTCAGTTACAAGTACTTCCCAGAATAAGCAGCTTTGTTCCTGGGAAATCTTGAACACACCTGTAACTATCTCAAAGAGCCGATACAAGTGTGGGAATGATACTGGCAGGAGGATCTGGCTTGCTGTAAGCCAATAAATAAATCTTCATCCACAAACGCAGTGGGATGGTTTGTGATGGAGATGAGTAGTGGATCCAAGCTTGAATTATGAATTCTAATTCATTATAACTTTCATTCAATAAATACAATCAGGTTATGAAATAAATTTGTCTTACTTGCAGCTTTTAGCCAGTAAAAGAAATATACTTAAAAAATTTCTTGTCTAATCAGTCTCATCGGACAGGTAACAATAACATTATTTCTTAACTCGCTGCCCTCAGAGGAAGAAAGGTAAAGGCTTATGACTTGTTTGGTTGCAGTGTTTACTTTTTACAAAGTGAATGTGTATACCTTTAGTTGCATTCTTCAGTTTGCCACAGTCCCCACCACTCCCTATTACACACACCCTGCCTACTTAATGTATTTAGCTTGCTTGTTAGCCCTTGTGAGCATTTGAGTTTCCCACTGCCTGCCATATTCTCTATCGGAGATTGAATCTCTCGTGTTTTCTTTTATACCCTAAGTTTCTTCCATTGCTCTTCCTCTTACAATTATTTACTACAAATTTACACTTATGGTTTTCCTGATTGCTCCCTCCTTTCCCCACTACCCACAGACCATTTTTATCTTCTTTCTGCTTTGGCATTGTATAACCAGTAAAACTGTTTATTACCTAAACTCCATGGTGCATTAGGTTAGCATTTGTTATTCGCATCTGAATGAGTTCAGTGCCTGTTTTGGTAACAACAACACAAGCTAGTTGTGTGTTACCATAGTTACTGTCAACAAGACTATGTGGGATCACACTTTCTCTTGCCATCTTGCCTCAGAATGCAGACCATTTAAAATCTTGCTAAATTCTCTTAAACATCGTGTATCAGGTGAGTGGATGAGATGTCTCATGGTAATGAAAAAGAGATAGACCTGAACTTGGAGATGGGGAGGGATAATGGTGAATAAGCTTGGGGAGGAAGGGAATAAAAGAAGGACATTGAGAAAATGCAAAGAGAATCAAGACAACCAGGAGAGCGCTGAGCTAAAGAAACTAAAGGCAAGAAGGAGTTCAAGAAATAGCTTGGCAGTTGTTTGACTCCTTAAAGGGTCAAGAAAGAATAAAAATCTCAGAGGCCCTTTGGTGTAATAACAGCTGATGTGTACTGGATACTTGGGCTGTGCCAGGCAGTGTGCTGAACTCTCCACTTTGGTGATTTGCAACAACCTTATGAGGAAAGTCCTAGAATGAGTCACACTTTATAGAGGTGTAAACAGGGGCAGAGGGAGGTCAAATAGCTTGTTCAAGGTCAGACAGCTTGTAAGTGGTGCAACCAAAAGCTGGACCCCACCAGTTTGGCTCATAAGCCTGTGCTTGGAATCACTGTGCTATATCTGCATTTCACTGGGAAGGGGTCGTTAGTAACCCAGAGTGTTTTCTGAAGAACAGTAGAAGAAACCTAGAACTATGAGTTTTAAAGTGGAAATGACAGATTTTTAAAAAGCCTTTCAAGAAATTTGGCTAGGTAGGTGATTTTTAATCTCTGGTAGAATTGAGTTAAGTTGCTTTTAAATTATTTTAAAAACCAAGGGAAAGGAATCTTGACTATTGCTTGGGTGCATCTAAGGCAGGGTTTTGGGATATTTTTCTGTTTGATTGATTTTGATATTTTAAAGATTAACAACCCACTCATGGCAAGAGGGTGATTCCTGTCTGTTCACAGTGCATATAAATGGAGTCTAAAGGCCTGAACTGACATTCTTAAGTGCAGACATGCAACATGAATATTGTCACGTAGTGCAGTTACCATGGAAGGTTATATAGTTTGTCTGTGATATTACAGCTGTTCAAACCCTGTTTGGAACCACATTTTCGGGACTACCTTTACAGAGTCAGCAGCATATTCAAATGAGTATGTGGCCTTTTTAATTCTCTTTCTGGGAGGCATTTGTGTTTTTAGAAACAACCTAAACTAGTGCCAGTTCTACTGACTGCAGTGGACAGTCAAACACTTCAGTGGTTGGAGGTCAAACACCGATTCAGATTGGAAAGCAGTGAGAAGAATCGTTTTGCATGACTCTTACAGCACATGGAATTGGATTAATGTTTTCATGTCAAACTTTATGTGAACCAGACAGTGAAGCCTTTTGGAAGCATAAATGCTAATAACAAAAAGTTCTCTCTCGTGACTCCATCTGGAGATCTTCACCATGTGCCATCTGAATGTAAGCGTGGACACGGATTCTTCTAAATTCCAATTCATTTGTTCAGTGTTAGATTTCCACCCAAGTCTAAACTGTGAAGACAGCATTTGGACTTTTGCCAAATCAAGAAAGTCTGTTGGCTATTTTGCTGGCCATTAGTTGATAAAGTATAGGGGAAAGCATTGTGGAACCGATAGCTTTAAGAAAAAGAACAATGGGGGCAAAGGTGGAACAGAATAAAAATGAAAGTATTGTGATCATTCTCACTCTTCAGAGAAGCAAACATTGGAAGGGGAACAAGTCTTTCTTCTTCATATTTGCATCCTTTATGGAATTTCAGTGTTAATGGAGCTGGACAAGTTTTTTTTTTTAATTTTTATTCTCATATGTCGCGTTGATATTTAAGAAACTGTTTTTTTAAATCATAACTTAGACTCTCTAATGATAAAAAATGATGATTTTGCAGAGATCTTTTAAAATGTTTTTTGAACAATTTTCAAAAGACAGTTTTTTAACTATTGGCAGGCATTTATTTTGTAAATCCAGGAAAGCTTCATTGTGTCTAATGAATGGAGAGGACTAAGATATAATGATCCAAATATGTAATAACCAGGTAATGCATTTCAGATCCGCTGACCTCATGAAAAGAAAGCAGAAATGTGACCTTCTCACAGAACACTATACAGAATACCTCACGGAATCAGGAGATGATTTTTTCAATGATCCCCCCACCCCCCAGAAGGCATGAATGAAATGTAGATTTCTCTCTCTTTCTTTCTCTGCAAGTAAGTTTTACAGAGCTGCATTTCTGACACTAATTTTACATAATTTTACATTTTAGGTGGCTATTATTAAAGTTCCCAGAGTAAATGCCACAGGCCAACTCCCATTCTCAATGTGCCTTTGGAGGGCAGAGCTCTGTGAACTGGGCAATTTTCTCTCTTAAAGGTAACGAGCTATGAACTGCTGTTACTAAAGTGTGTGGAGGCCTTCTGTGAGCCTCACTTTTGTTATTTCGCTAAATGGAAACTTAATACGAATGTGCAGATAGCAGAGACAGAATGCCCTAAATGTTACCATGCATCTAAATTGCAACATTTGGCAGTTGGTGGATCATTGAGTAAACTTGATTTTCCTAGAATGGTTCCAGGAAATACATCTGTTGACCCAGACATTCAGTTTTTGTGGTTGAGTAACTGTATGCGCATAGGGAACATATGCTACCAAGCCTCTCGAGGTTGAACTGAACATGCCTGGTCTGAATATGCAGGACTGGTGGGATGCTGTTGTAAAGCAGTTCAATTCTTGCCTCCCTCTCTCTGTCCCTCTTAGCCCACTCGGTAGGCAGTTATTCCTCTGCTCCTAGATGACATTTTTTGGTTTCTTTCAGAATTTCTCCCTTGTGGGATAACGTGAGCAAAGATGCCTAGGTTCTTACTGGTTGTTTGCAGTTTCTCTCGTCCAGTGGTAAAGGATCTAAGCCCACTGCACATCAGCTTTCCCTTGCAGTGCCACACAACTAGTTGGCAGAAAACACATGCATTTTTTTTTTGCCACGATATATTGCTGGAGTACAAACCAACTTGGACAGTAGCAGCCTCTCCCTCGTCTGAGCGTCTGGCCAGCCAGTCTCCATCATTAGACAGTCCCCAGGGTCGTCCAAACTGCAGTGGATACATATCACGTAGTCTGAGCACTCTCCTGGAAACCTCCACCCCCTGTCCTTCACGACTCATCGTCACAATGCTGTCTTCCCCAGTTTCTCAGAGAGAGCTAGCGATAGCTCAGCTCTTGCCCAAGTGACCCTATTTCCATCTCTTCCTACCTCCAACGCTTTCATATTCTCAGTGCGCATGAGGTTTTAAGAGCTCCGTGATCACATTGTCGTTATCTCCTTTGCAAATTCTGATCATAACATCACACTGGATTGAGAATGTGGTGTCTGTCATCTTGGTGCATCAATGGAAGTATCTATTTTAACATCCTTCTATTATCAAAGCAAAGGGTTTAATAGAGCTATTATGGTAAAAGATTTAGTGCCATGGTTTCAACTTCAAAGACAATTTGTTTTCAACTTTATTGCTTTTTTAGCACTATGAGCTTAAAAAAATGAAACTAGTTTTTATAAGTTAGTAGCCATATTTAATATTTGGACCACTTTTTAGTCTTGGGTGCTCAAAACACTAGAGCAGCCTTGACCAACAGAAATGTCATGTGAGCCACATAAATAATTTTAACTTCTCTGGTCGCCACAGGAAAACAGAAAGAGAAACAGATAAAATTGATTTTAATAATATATTTTATTTAACCCAATATATCCAAATTTTATTTTGATCGCGCCTCAGCATTGAAAATTGTTAATGAGATACTTTGCATTCTTTCTTCCGTACGAAGTTCCCGAACTCCAGTGCAGGTATTACTCCACATCTCACTTTGTGCCAACTGAGAGCCATGTGAGGCTGTTGGAGAGCACGGCTCTAGAACTCGGCTTCTAGTAACATCGACACGTCACCTAAGGTCTCAACTAAGTCTCCAACTTTCCTTTTTCCTGCTCCTTCTCAACTTTTAAGAAAGCAACATCTCAGAGAATCAGAACCTGTGTTGATATTTAAAAGCAAACCAATAAAAAAAACTAGAGACCTCAGAATTAGAATCTAATTTCTCAGGATATCTAAATGGAATTTTGTTCAAGTATAAGCAATAAGCAAAATCTTCTGCAGTCATATTATTTAGATATAATAATTATAGCAAGTATTTGTAAAGGCTTGGTGCTAGGCTAGGCACTACGATGGAACCAAGGAGAATTATATGGTTTTTGTCATCAGTGTCTTCAAATCATTTTTTGGAAAGAGAAATGCATATAGGAAATAAGAACGTAACTAAACATGGTGGAGATTGAACTGGACAGAGTAGAGGAAGGAACGGACAGGTGGAGGGCAGAGAGCGAAGGGAGTATTCCAAACCTCTCTGGGGTGCCCTTCTATTCTACTGAACTGTGCTTCAGCACACTACCTGTAAGATCAGAATGTGGGGATTTAAAAAATTCTCTTTTGCGTATATAAATTAGTGGGTGGACTGGTCTGTTTCTGAAACTGCTTTGGCTTAATCTTGGATAGCAGTCTGGAGACCCTTCTCAGTTTTACGTGCTCAGTCGAGAGTCCTTGAGAACGCGCTGTGTTTACGTTCCCCAGTAGTTATGGCTTCTAGAGAGTCTGCTGTTTTGGTTTATGAATGTATACTGAACAAATATGTGAGACTTTGTGGTCCAGATGATGTACTTTTTGGAGAACATTAGACCTATGGGGATTCCATGAAATGAAGTTTCCGTGGTCAGCAGCATTTTGGAAACTCTATACCACGTCCTATTCTTGGAGAGGCGCTGGGTGTGTGAGTGTGTTAGCTCTTGGGAGTCCACAGGAAGGTGGCTGTTTTTACTTAGCTTAACCCAGCACTTTCAAATCAATTAATTGTATCATTTCCCCCCTCACCCCCCGCCCACACACACCTTTTTCCTTGAATTCCTTTAACATCCTCATCCTGAAGATCTGGATTCTGATTTTGACAGTTATTTTAAAAGTCATTTGCCATCATTATGACAACCTCTTTGTATTCTAGGTAGGCATTTTAAATCCATATATGATTCTTGTCTATAGATGAATATTTGTCCAAATGTCTAGAGGATTTGAAGGAAGATCTTCGTCATAGAGTAACTCACTTTTTGTGTTTCTAAGGGGATGCATTTGACCATAAATTAGGGCAATAGGAAACACCCACTCTCTGGGGCTTGGTTCTTTATTACTCTAAAGTGTTACCACAAGTGAGTTACGGCAAGCTGAATTATCTCATTAAATAGTGATAAATTCCTAATACTGAATGGTTTAGTGCAATTGGCATGTATGTTGTCTGATTCTTACCAGCCCCTGAGTGTACTACTTACCAGAGCTGGGAGTATCAGATATTCTTGGAGCTAGAGCTCCCTTTTCCAGATTGGTTACTTTTCTTTCAAGGTCAGGTTGAAGGCTTACTCCTTCCTCAATCCTTTCACAAAAGCCCATCGATTTCCATGCAACTTTGCTGCCGTTACCACCTCTGGCCGCCGGACCCACCCACATTTCTATTTGACAGTCAGTGCATGTGTTACACATTGGGTCTTTGTCATTTTTTTTTTTTTAGATTTTATTTTTTTTTATTTTTAGAGAGAGGGGAAGGGAGGGAGACAGAGAGGGACAGAAACAGCAATGTGTGGTTGCCTCTCACATGGCCCTCACTGGGGACCTGGCCTGCAACCCAGGCATGTGCCCTGACTGGGAATCGAACCAGGACCCTTTGATTCCCAGCTGCACTCAATCCACTGAGCTATGCCAGCCAGGGCTGGGTCTTTGTCATTTACTTTGTGGATTACATCAGCTGTTTCCGTGTTTTTATTCCTCTAATGAATTCTTGCTTTTCTTGCATTGTATTACATTTTAAAATAATTGGGTGACCCAATCCTTGTCTTTGGGGATGATGGTTTTTAATGATATTTACTAAGAGGCAAGGGATGAGCATATTCACCATTTTAAATGTACGTTCATTGATTCTTGTGTTCAAATACATCCTAATAAAATGGTCTAGAATCAACCCGCTTTCATGGCTTTTGGGAAGCCTTATAAACAAGTTATAATGTTTTAAGTTTTCTTAAAAATATTTTCTTCATCAAATAAAATACCAATGACCTATTAATTTAAAAACACAAGTATATATATTCACATAAACATGAATATGTATACAAATATGAATCTATGCAAATATATATTTTTTCAGTATTTCTTCTACAAAGTAAATTTGGCCTGTTGGGCTCCTTGATATGGGAATTATGAATGTGGTTAATCTAGTTCTAGTTTGGGAGCTAATAAAATGCTGATTTCTGTCTAAGTCTTCCGGCCAGGCTATGGTGCTTCCAATGGACCAAAAAACAAAACCTATGTCTCATCCTTCTTCCAATGTCATCAATACCAAGCCCAATACTGCGAAGAGAGTAGTTGTTTATTAAATCTCTGTTGGTTTACTTAATTTAACTGTGGTATCTTGAGGTTGATGAGAGATAGTATTTAAATGTTAAATATATTTGTTAGTATAACATTTTTTTAAAAAGGTACTCTTGAGCAGCAATACCTACACATATGCCCGTATTTCATAAGGAAACATGAGTCTAGATATTGACCCTTGAAATGTGTGGGAAGTGAGTTCTGTGGGACACATGAAAAGAAATGTTCTCCAGCTTTCCTTCTGTATTCCCCCAGCAGCAAACCCTTCTCTCTGAACTTTTCAGGAGAGCTTGGTAAGTAGACAATACATTGGGATATTTATTTCCTCAGGAAATAAAGAATGTTCTAATGGTGTAATTCATGAAATGGGCCCGCTTCTGTCTTTGTCCCTGGAGAGCCTTTGCCATCTTGCCTGCCTTCCCCTTGAAGACATTGCTGACCTTCACGGATGCAGGACACTTAGCCAGCCCAAAGGAGAAGGCTTTCAGGTTTGGGGACAAACTTTACCCAAACTGGAAAAAAAATTTAAGTAGCTATGCATTAGCTCTTAGGGATCATTTCTTCCCTAAAGTCCCAGTGAAAAAGCTCATATTTTATTAGGAATTTCAGTGATATATTCTTTAAATTATAAACAAATGAACTTTAATGGACAAAGGCAAAGCCATGGCCCTCCAGCCGTGAGTTTTGATTCATTTTTGTATAATGATTTGAAAGCATCACTTGAAAAGTCGGAGTTATTTTGGAACTTTCTTCTTGTACTAGGGGAAAGATGAAAAGCAGAGGCATCTGTACATCTTAATGACATAAGACTCGCTTTGCAAAGCAGGACGTCATAGAAAGTTGAATTGCCCTCTTTGAGGAAAACAACCCTTAAACAACACAGGAAAGCCTCTAATTTTTTTTTAAAATAGCATGATTTGGAATTAGATAAAGCTATTTCTTTTCAGACCTTATTTAGGCTTCATTTCTTTCTGCAGTGTTTCTCCGCACTGCCAAGCCGAACAGCTATCAGAAAACCAAACAAAAGACAGGGATTCCGAGAAGTCGTTGCTGCTTTCCACTGAGCCGACCGAAGCATGCACGCCCCCGCCCCCCCTGCATCCCCCCCCCCCACCCGTTCTCATGACTCCTGGCTCCTGGGTTGGTGTTATTCATTTTCTATGAATGAGAGGAAATGGTGGGGAAATTATTTTCAAGACTAAATTTTATAGCAAAGGAGTCCTCCTCCCAACTTGTCAGTATTACATGACAACAATTTTAATGTTTTAATTAAAATGCCTCATTGACACATTAAGAAAAGTTGCCTGACAATTCCCAGAAAACCGGTTAAGAAGTCAGACTCTGAAGGAAGCCCTGCCGTTTGGTGCCTGTGGGGCAGTTGCTGCGTGGGCTCAGCCAGCTTCCTTCTCAGTGCAGGGGGCACAGCGCGGTCTGTCTAGAGAGGCTGCTGGAGAGATCGAATGACATCATCCACGAAGTGCCCAGGACAGGGCCCAGCACATGCATAATGCATGTTTAATAAGCATTTGCTATTAACATGGTCATTCTCACAAAAGTGAGAGGAGTCTTGATCGAAAGTGTAATTTCATAAATAGTATTTCAACTGTCACCAGCATTAGACCTAAACCAGAGGCCCCATTATGACTTTGTTTTCCACTGAAAGGTCTTGCTATTTTACTAGAACAACATAGTTTTTGTTTCTTCTGTTCAGGTCGAGTCCAACATTTTTATTTGGATATCATATCAACCACATGCTTTTCTGTAATTCACACCCAATTATTGCAGTTGCTAGAAAGGCTAAAACTCCAAGGGTGCAAATTGTAATAAAGGAAGGAGAAAGTGAAGGATTGAGTGACAGCCATTTCCATAAACGCAGCTATGACCGTAGCCCGGGAAAACGTGTTGTCACGGCGACGACCCGGAGGAGATTACTGAAGGGCTTTTTGTTTACCCCTGTGGCCCATACACAGACACAGGAGGGGAAATGAACCTGTCCCTCAGAAAAGGCCTGCAGTGATGTGTGAAAAGTACTCCGCTGTTTTAGAAACATGGCATTCTAAAATCAACAAGAGATCGTAGAAACTTAACCATCAGCAAACTAAAATGAACACCTCTATAAAGTGCATACTCAGCTTTGTAGATTGGTGTGAGAACTCTGTCTCTAAGTATGGCATGAAGCAGTTGAGGGGTATGTGGGCTGGTGCTTTTGCATATAAAATCCACATGTCATTCTTTTTTATGTACCTATCTGTGTATCTGTCTGTGTATCTATGTGTCGATCTATATAGAACTATTATCTTTTCTTTTTTAATTTTATTTTTCGGTCACAGCTTACATTCTATATTACTTTGCATTAGTTTCAGGTGTACTATGCAGCGATTAGGTAGCAGTGCATTTTACAGAGCGTTTCCCCAGTATTCCCATGCAGAGCTGTTAGAACATCACTGACTGTATTCCCCGTGCTGTGCTGCATTGCCCTGACTGTTCTGTGACTCCTGTTTGTACTTCTCAGCCCCTTCACCTTTTCCACACAGCCCCACAGCCCCTTCCTCTCTGGCAAACAGCAGTCTGTTTTCTGTGTCTAAGAGTCGGATTCAATTTTGTTTGTTCGTTAATTTTGTTCTTTAAATTCTATGTGTAAGTGAAATCACATGGCCATTCTCGAGGCAACTTTTGTAAAAAAGGACTGAGAGTGCCAGTCCCGAAGGACTACAGCTAGAAACGCCTAAACGCTGGGGTTATTTTAAACCCAGAAATTGCAAAGCTCACTCGTTAGAGTTCAGTTTCATTAAATGTATCCATAAAAAAGATATGCTATTAAGCTGAAAAAATCGTTCTTTTTAGAAATACATTTTATTTTTTATTGTTCAATTACAGTTGTCCCCATTTCCCCTCGTTGCTCCTCCCTGTGCAAAGATATTGTTCTAAGAAGATGAGAAGAGCTGCAGGTTTGTCCACGTGCATCCGTTCTGTCCCAGGCTCTGTGCACGTGAAACGCCCCCCCACCTTCTGGAGTTGCATTCAGTGGGGGAAGCAGAGAGTAAACAAGTCAGCACAGAAACACCCACGTGCCAGTGTGGTGAAGGGAGTGAAGGACCGTGGAAGGGGTGAGGGCAGAGAACAGTGACGCATGTGGACCCGTGGACAGGGAGGCTCTCTGGAGGGTGAGAAGTCGCCAGCTGTGTGCGTAGTGAGAGGAAGTTTTCTAAGAGAAGGAAGACTGTGCGTCAAGGTTCTAAGATGATGCCAGTATTCGAGGAACTAAAAGAAAGCCTGCCTGTGTGGAGAGTTCAGACAGCGAGGAGAGCGATGGGACGCGCGGCTTGAGAAGCCAGCGGCCAGGACTGCACAGCACAGTCAGGCAAGCACGGCGGTGCCGTGACGCCGCTCTGGGGAGGGAGAGAGCACCGCAGGTTTTTTTTACAGCACCTGAGAAGCCTGCTGGCTCCTGTTGTCCATGGGAATCTGCCGTAAAGAGCCTCCCAGTACTGGCTCGATTAAGGTGGAATAGTTCTTTCTGTAGGTTTCCGATGCCCTTCAAAACCAGAGGGATCTTGAGTTTTCTGTAACTTAACACTGCTTTCTCTCTAATCCTGGTGTTTCTATAAAGAATCTGACCCCTAGCTTTCCTCCAGGAAAGTGACTAAACTGAAACTTAGAAACCCTTCAAATACATAAAACAAGTACGCCATAAAAACGGTTTGCTCAGGCATTAAGCATTTTGAGATAATGCATGCTTTCGAGTGGACGCACGCAGACTTGTCCCCAGGGAATGCCTTTGGATGTCATCATAGCAATTCTGGTATCAGTAAATCATTTACTGTTTGGATAGGTCATGGCTACCACGTCAGTCGCTAGATACATTTGTAATGGTTTTTATGAACAATAACAACAACCACCTAGCAACATAGTGTTTGGTTGTGTCATTTTTATAATCACAGATGTAGTTTCGTGAGCTTCGGTAGGATACATTCTCACCGACTCTAATATATGTTGAAAATTAAACAGCCAATATCGTTGGAGGCCCACTGTGCACAGTACGTGCCATCATGCTGCGTGATGTGTGGCTTTCTTTACGTGAGAGTGATACTCAGTGTTTTGGGTGAGTTTATTTTTTTTTGTGCTTTTCTGCCCCATGAGGGAAGGGACTGACCTGTCTTGCTCTCATTTTGTCTGCAATGTAGGGGACACAGAGTAGCTCAGTAAGTATGTGTTAACTAGATAAACGAATAAATAAATAGTTTTTAGGCTCAGTTTATTTCTTAAATTTCTTGTAACTCAAATCAAATAAGAAATGAATGATCTTCCATCTCTACTTTCAATGGATAGCTTTCCCCTTGATCTTTTAAAACACAAGTAGTCTCAAATACAGACAAATGAATGCTGTGCGGTGCTGATACCTCCGAGAAGTCGTTTCGTGATCCCTTCCCCCTCTGCAGTGCTTCGTAGACATACACACCGTCTCAGTTGGTCCTTGGAGAAGTCTTGAGAGGACAGATTTTATAGTTAAGGAAACTGAACTGGGAAGGACCCCCTATGTCTCTACTAAGGCAGGTGTCTGGGAGTGAGGTCTGTGTTTCTGAACTCAGCCTAGACTGTGGTGGGCCACATCCTCCAACAAACATTTGCTTGGCTTTTAGAGCCACAGTCGTCTCTAGCATTACTTTTAGCTGTTATTAATTCCCCTTTATTTTAGTGCTGATTTTCTTCTTTCTTCCTCTCCATCTCACATACCCCTTTGATTCTCTTTTGGGCTGCTGATACTGGGCTATTGCCGTTCTCTACGTCTCTCAGTCTCTAGATCAAGTTTTGAAATTCTAAATTTTAGCTGACTAAACCAATCTTTTTGACTGAATTTGTTGGCAGGGGAGAGCTTGTCTTTAATCGTAAGTAGATGTCGTGTGATGCATAACACTTTTGCCCGGGCTGCACTGAGTGTGCTGATGGATGTGAGAGCCTGGCTGACACTGAGCCGTGAATAGAATAGGAAGACAGTGGGACCCGACAGAGCCTGAGAACACGGAGGCGCCGAGCGTCTGCGTGTGCGAATGCATGTTCTGCTGCTGTGCCGCTCTGCCTAGGATGCCCTCCTGCTCTAAGTTCTGTCGGTGTGGCGTTAGACCCGGGTATCGGAGTGCCTGTTTAGCGAAGGACTGAGGATTGGTTTTCTTTTGTGGTCAGTGAGTTTACTGATGGACATGTGAGGAGATTTGCAGTTTCACTCAGAAAAAGGCCTGGGAATGGACTCCTTGAGAACAGGAACTTTTGCCTGTTTGTCACAGCACCTAAGATTACACCTGGCATGCAATCGATGCTCAATACATATTTGTTGAGTAAAAGAATGGTTCCAGCAGTGGTTCCAGCCTTTCATTTTTAGCAACAGGACTGGGTTCAGAGTGGACCACATGATTTGCTGGTGCATTGCTCTACCTGTGTTCTGAGCTAAATCTGCCTCAATTACTTAATGACAGCAAGCGCTAGCCGAGTTGGAATTGACATTTGCGTCTTTTCTGTGACACTGTGCATGCAGCTCTGTTCACCGATTCAGTTTCCTACCCCTCTGATACACTATACTTAGGACATTGTAGTTGGCTTTAGTTTAACTCTACAAAATGGAATAGTAGCTGTAGCTTATCTGTGGCTGAAAATAGGGGTGTAAGAATGAAAAGAAGTGAAGTGGATTGCTTTGGGTAGCCTGCAGTGGCATCGATTAATGGGATACCAGTGTTCTTCCCCGAGAAGTGTTTGGGCACAAGGAGATTGGCTTTCAGGAGAAATTTCACTTTGGGTGTGAGGCCTTTGGCACAGTCTAGTATCACTGGAATGGCCGAAGTATATTTTGTTGCTTTTCTCCCAGGCCTGACTGTGGCTGTTCAGAGAGGCTCAGTGCAGTCTTCTGACTGTAGACTTAACCGTTTTCCATAGGCTGTGCGCTATCTTGCCAAGTTCCACTGAAAAGCCAATTTGTCGAGTGCACTTGGGCAGAATTATTACTGTGTGAAGCACTTCAGAAAGCCTGGAAAACTAATGTCAGAGGGGATATACTGTGGAATTTCCAAGGAGAGGCTAGGAGAGAAAGAGACTGATGGATCGATCTCCAAAGGGCAGGGGGTACAGTTCATGTTTCATAGTGCTAGGGGACTGCAGACTTCTAACGGATGCTCTTCAATTGCCTCAAGAAGTACAGATGTCACGTTTGTTAGATTTTTAAGAACTGGATGGCCCAAAGGACTCTGTTTTGTTTTGTTTTTTTAATCCATCGTGTATGCATGGTAGGTGTTAGTTCTTCTCTGTTAGCGTCACAGTGGTAGGTGTGAGGTTCTAGTGTCTGGAAAGCAAATAAAAAAGCTGGAGAAGAAGAAAAAAATCAAAATAAAATGTTGGATTGAGAACTACCAAGAAAGATGGCTGTTTCAGGTTTTCTTTAATAATGCCATTAACTATAAAAAAAGATAAACAGAAATGTCATTATGTATCTCTTCAATTTTAAACTTACATTTTATAGCTATCTACTCACGGACTCTCATTTCTTCTTCAAGTTCTCATTATACACTATTAAGCACATTCCAGAAACTTCCTCTTCACTAAATAAGTAGAAAATTCTAACATGAGATTATGCTATCACAGCAAGTATTCTCATACAACATATTTCAAAGAAATTACAGGGCAGGCCAGTTGCTGCCTTGGGAAGCAAGCGAGGGCTCACTCCTTCGCCCTCACAAACGTAGCCTTTAGCTCTTATTATTTGGACTCTTTTTACCCTGTTATCTTCAACCAATTCATTCCATCTTGGAATAACATTGGTTTTAATATAGAATGAACTGGTTTTAGAATAAATAAGTTATTTATTTAATGGACTTCTTTTTTTTTTTTTTTTGTCCTTGGGAAGTTAATACTGATAATAACTCTCTTAGTCCTAACGGTTACTAAAAAGATATGCACCCTATCACCTTAGGACACTTTAGAGGGACAGAGTCTACCTGTGTACAGATTTGTTTAGGTGTGGAACAGGTATTTATTGCATGGGAATACTTCCTAGGGCATAGAAGCCTCAAAGAGCCTGCTGTACCACTTCGTGTTTTCCCTTGGCACTTTGTGCAGGGGTAGAACACTGGGTGCTCTTTCCTCATGTGGCCCTATTCTGGGTAGTTGTGGACTGAAGTAAGACTTAGACACCACTTCAAAGAAGTCACATCTGAGGCAGAAGATTGCCAAAATATTTTCCCCATTGTTCTTCAGAGTCCTGAGCTGTTCCAGATATCCAGAGGTTTTAGGAAGCTAGCCTCTGGGAAACCGAGCTTCTGTAGAATATTAAAAAATAAGAATAGCAGCGCATTTCCTCCCCTGCTGTTTTGAGAGGGTGATAGAAGGACAGGTTTGACTGTATTGTAGTTGAAACTACAATATAAAAAGAAGAAAGAGGGGCCATTATTAAAATTAAGCAACTGGCCTAGCAGTAATCATTTAATTAGTTTGCTTAATACGTGGAATTATTCCTAAATCTAATTGATGTGGTATTTTTAAGAATGGATTTTTGCCAAGAAACTACCCATTATGAACATGTAAAGAATAACTTCTTACCACTCTCTACTATAATTGCTACATTCAGACATCTGTCGTGACACCCCATGAGGCCTGGTAGTGCTCTTGGTGGAATCTCTAGTCCTCACATTGCGTTTGCCCTTGCCTGCCCTCCTTTCAAAGCTGTGTTCACCACTTGGGTACATGGTCACTGGAAGTATCTACAAGCTTTAACAAGTTGGAGAAGCATTTTGCAGCCGACATATTTTACCTAAAATTAAATCACAGGATGCCCTTTGGAGAGCACAGGTTTAGGAATGGAACATTAACAAAGGGTATGTCAAACCGCACATACTTCTAAGTCCATCCAATTCAAAGTATTTCCACACAAGCCTGAAAAAATAACATTACCAGCAAAAGTATTGTCTTGTCCATAACTTTCTGTGATTACCCTGTGAATTTTTTCAGCATACACGTGGAGGTAGGTGTATGCTCAAAACCCTGTTCCATTCACCTTGGAGAGTTGAATTTTCTTCCTTATTCCCCCTTTTAATGAATGAACTGAAAATGCATTTGAACCATGTGCCAAGCTTAGAAGGTATGATTTTAAAATATTTTTTCTCCTCAGATACTTGAACCAATAGAATCACTTTCGATTCCCTAGTCCCATTCCTGGCCAAAAATACACATTCTAATCTTCAAATTCTTTTTGTAGACAGAGTGTTCCAACATTGTTTGTTGGCATACGTAGCAATATTACTTTAGTAACAAGTCTGTGGTAACAGCTTAATTTCATTTTAAATTGAATTGTTAAGCTACACAAATCAATCATCTGGTGCCAACTGAAGACGGCTTTTACAAGATAGATGTCATCAATAGACTAGTTTTAATCATGTCTGCCACCTTAGACCTTATGGGAAGGGGTTGCACGTTGGATGGCCATGCTGTGTTAGCCAGCTCACCTCCCAGCTTTCACAAGTTAATTCATTTGTTATGGAGAGTCACCAACACGTGAAATAGAAAAGTAAAAATCACACTGTTGAGTAATCACAAGCTGTTGACTAATCTCCAGGGAAGGAGGGGCAATGAGCATTCTTTCGACCACTTAATTTAAGAAAGAACAGGCTCTGTTTATTTAAGAGGCTAGTTTGTCTGTTTCCTGATTGCATTCTTATTGTGAAAATGCCAGAAAGTATTACAATGGATAAAATGAGAAAAAAAAAATGAAGATTAATTTAAGAGGGCCAGGAAAGAGTGGTGGTAGATATTGGAATGTTTCCTTGGAGTTAATCAGTGGTTCATAAAATACTTTTTTATCTTGAGCACTGAGTTTCTGATTCAAGTTACACAGGAGAAAATATTAGTTGGCCTGAGAAAGGAAAGACCTTGGTTCACATAAATTTGTGCACAGATGCCTTTATCATGGGAAAGTTGTAATTGGAGGTTCAGATCTTGTGCACATGACCCTGACCCAGTTATTTCTGCGCTGCAAGTGCTCAGCAGAGGTACTGGCTAGACCCGAAAATAATGAATTAAGAGATTCCAGCTGGGATATGATGAAAGCATTTTTGTGAATCTCTGTATCTTGGCTGGACCACATGGGTTATAACTTGGAGAGGCCTAAACTAGTAGTAGTATGTGACAGATTTATAGCCCAATTGATGTTGGGCATCAGAAAAGAAGACTGAGGTTAAAAAAAATGACTTGAGAATTATGAACTTTGAAAGAACTGCCATTGGAATGGATGCTGAAGAAGGAAAGCATGAATTCCTTATAAGAAGGGAAATAAAAATAATAAAGATTGATGATGAGGTATTAAATGGGACGCAAGGTAGTTTGTTTTTCACAGCAACTGCCTCCTCCAAGACCCCTCGCGCACTTGTCTGCTTCCCAGTTCCCCAGGCCCCTGCTGCCATCTGACACATCGTCCAGCTTGTATAGGGCCTAGCTCTTCTACCACACTGTGAGGAGAGGGATTACTTTTTTGGTAATCCACCTTCAGCTACTTTGTTGCATCTTCAGCTACCAGACTTGTGTCTGATACATTGTAGGCTCTCAAGAAAAATGTGTTGAATGAATGGTATAAATTTAGCCAAAACTTTGTTTTAGTCTATCTTTCCTTCATCCCTCTCTCCCTCCCTCCCCGCTTCCCTGGCTTCTTTCAGCAATTACTTTTTAGGATGTGCTAGAGCCCCAAGACTGATCAAAACAAGATTCCTGAACTCCTGGAGTTTGTAGTCAACTGGGACATATGCAATTGTGTGAGCTAAACAAGGGAGCAAATAAGTGAATGAGGGGGGCCTGGTACAGAGTGAGTAAATGACATAACAGGAGGTGCCCTGAGAACAGAGGGAGAAAACATGTAAATCAGACTGAGAAGTGAAGGAAAAACTTTTTAAGAGGAGTGGAAACTTAAGGGTTTATAAAGCCTAGAAGGGTTTAGGAGTTAATCAAGAAAAAGACTTGAATGGAAAGCACAGGCCTAGAAGAACAAAACAGCATTTTCAGGGAAACCGTAGGAAGCTTGTTGGGAATAGAGAGATGATACCAGAGTATATGGAGTTTGGAAGTATGCAAAACAAAGAGTAATTTAGAAACCATTGGCTTTATGAGGTGTTTTGGTGTTTTCATTGAGTGAGTCAAATATTCTGAGACTTCATAATGCTTCAGACAAATGGGGAAGATCACTCAGTCATCTTTGGTCTGCTTACCTTCTTATTTCCCAGCTTCCCACTTGCCCCTTCCCATCTTGATATCCTGGGCTAGGAATTAGTAGAGCTCTAAGGCAGCATTGCCACTTCTCTGCCCGCACATCCTTCGGCGTTTGGAGACCTGTGTTTTAGTCTATGATGGCTGGTTGCCAGGCTGTCAAGCCGATGTTAGGACAATGGCCCTTTCAGCCTAATTTTGTCGTGTGTAATTGTGGGCGGGGGTTATACCCTCGCCTTTCCTGGGTGAATGAAAGAGTGCATGGATGAAGCTGAATGAGTGAAAGGACGAATACACGTGCGTTACTTCTGATCTCCAATCTCCACATGTTCTCTTCTGGAACCTGTCTTCATGTTTCGTTTCTCGGAAGGCCTAGCTGTTCATTAACGTGGCGGTTCTCTGTTTCTCTGATCTAATATAACCTTCACATTTTTGTAGTTTTAGTGGTCGTATTTTTATATATGATGACTTTGTCATTCATATTTGTTTATTTAAATTGATATTTAAAATTCAATGAACAAAACTGATTTTCATCAAATCGGATGCTATGTTGTGTCTTACTTGAGTTTCTGAATGAGACACTCCTAATTGTCCTGATCTGAAGTTGTGTAGAAATTTCTCTTGACCCTTCCCATGTTCTTAGTCATTTTATTAACATTTCTTTGAGTATTTTCTAGCTTATTGCATGCATATTGGTCTTGTTTTGTAATGATAAGAAGAAAAAAGTTTAGGGTGTAGATGTATCTGAAAATGGTGCCTGCAAAAAAGTAGAAGCTTAGTACTTATTTGTTGAATGGGTGAGTAAGTGATATTTTTAGCATGTACATTTGATCATTAGCAGTTTCTCACTGTCTTTAAGAAAAAGCCCAGGCTCCTTTGCAAGAGCCACCATACCATTTAAGATCTGGAACTTGCAGAAATAGTTGGCTTTATCTCTTGCTGTCACAGACAGTAGTTCGTGTTCTGCAATACCAGTTCACAGCGCCATGCCTTTGTTCATTCCGTCCCTTCTGTCCAACAAATTCCTACTGATTCGCCAGGTGTGGAAGCTTCCCCTAGTTGTACTGTAGAAGAGGAACTTCTTCCTTATTTCCAAGACATCTTGGATGTACTTCCACAGTCACACCTGTTGTACCATTTTACTTTATGTACTTAATTCCTTATCTAGCTTCTACACTCAGGACAGAGGTACTGTCTTACCACTGTGCCTCTGTGGTTTAATGTTGTGCCTCTGATCATAGCAAGGACTCAGTAGTATGCTTTGAATGAATAAATGGGGTTAATAGGCCAGTGCCAAGGCCTGAGGATGACCTAGTTCCTGTAGGCCCTGCTCCGCACCATGAGGACAGGAGCCCTGCGATCAGGACAAGGCAGAAGAAGCCCAATGCAGAGCCGCAGCATCTGTAGGGAGAGTGACCATTGCCAGCTTCTAGAAATCCATGTGGTCCTGGCCTGTCTGCTCAACTGGCCCTCTTTGGAGGAGTCCTTGAATAGGGCTGCCCTTGGTTCATCGCTGAAAAAGCCTTTCTCGAGAGATCAGGATCAGTCAGAGGCCTGAAGTCTAGTTCTCAGGGTTTCTTTAGCTGTTTGCCAGGCATCTGGTTAAAGGAACTATGACAGACTTCAAGGGGCTGAAGAGAATCTGAGGTCATCTCTCGGGCCACACATCATAACTGAGAGCTGTGCCTTCGGAGCGTAATGGTGAATATTTTTCTTAGAACTATGATTTTACATTTGCCGAAGCTTACTTAATACTTCACTGTCCATCCTCTTAGACTTGTAAAAGGTTTCTGTGTTATAACAACAGACACTGTGCTTTTACTTTTATTACACAATGAGCCACATTGTGAGCTTACGGTTTATTAGACTCCGTTAGGATATAATGAGTGGTGGTGGTGTTGAGTACAGAGCATGATCAGATGTCATTCACGTGCCATATGTGATAAATGTTCTTCACGGGAGCTACAGACATGCAGTTCCAACATGTAATTTGAATTACATTGTATATTCTGGGCCATAATTGTCACATTACTCAGACTATGTAGCTATAAATACATATGCAAAAATACAAACTTTAAAAGTAATTTGAGGTGACCCCAAGAGATTCTTTTCTTCGCTGAAATGCCCCATTAGCTGTGTTTTCAGACAGTGTTGAACTCCTGAGCCAGCAGGTGACCTGCCGTTGCCTGGGGAGCCCCTCCCACTTCCTGCCTTTGTCCTGTTGTCACACAAAAGGCTTTTCCAAAACTGGCCACTTCCTCCCCTTTCAGTGCCCTTTGCCTATTGGTTTTTAAAATTTATGAAACATAGAAAAAGTACAGAGCCTAGTACAACAACTGTGTGTAAACTTTCCACTTAGGATTGACTAATGTTAGCATTTCATGAATTTTGCCTCCAACTGCAATAAACACACCATAACATCTCAGATAAAGCTGATGTCTATTTGTTTCCTTCCTGGTTCCTTTGCCATTCTTTCTTCTAGAGGGAACCGCCATCATGAGTTTGTCCTGTAGTTTTTCATCTCAACACGTTACTGGACAGGCGACCCACGGCCATTTGTAACTGCGTAGATTTTGCTGTATACTTTCTCTCCCAGATTTCTAAGAGAACGCTAATTTAGACAATCCCTGTGCTGCCCATCGGGACCTCTTTGTTTCCTGTGGTTTGAGGGTTCTTTGTTTTGTATTGTTTTGTTTTGTTTGTGTTTTAAACAAATTCAGTTGTTGCTTATTTTTTTTTAAGTTTTCTAAAATTTCTGGTCTGGAGCTCCTTCAGAGGTGTTGTGAAAGTCTTGCAAATTTTAAATTTGATTCTCTACTTTATTGGAAGGGTCGTTGACCATTCCTGTTCTAACCCCCCCCAAATATAGATATTAATTATGCATAATTTCTTTTTTACAGAAATCATATTACCTTTTCACTAAACTGGTAATTTTAGCAGTGAGAAATATTCATTTATGATGTTCATAATTTTTCTCGATTCTTTACTTAAAAAGTATCTTGATATCAGAGCGATATATGTTCACGTAGACAATGCAAAAAGTGCCTTTGAAAAGTCAGACAAGTGAAAAGTGACTCGAAGAATACTCAGAGGTTCCTGGGAAACTACCATTAATATTTAAAATGCTCATTTAAGAAAATTTGGAAAGTGAAGGGAAGTAAGAAAAAAAAATATCTACCATTTTAATATAATCACAGTTTGTATTTGCTGGACTTTATTTCCTTCTAGTTTTATGTTTTTTTTTTACATAGTCATTTACTTCATCATCAGGACATAAAAGTGCTTACATTATATGTTTACCCACATGTAAGCATTTAAAAATATTACATAACCCTTTGTTCAAATTTTGTTGAGCATTTGGCCTCCACCTTTAGTTTTTAAATTTTTTTTCTGTTATATCGCCATGTGTAATATCTTTGTACTTAGAGCTGTCTCTGCGTTTAGAGTGAAGTGAGATCGTCGGGGCTGGCTGCGGGCACCTTCGCACTCTTGATGCGTACCTGCCCACGTGGGCAGGCGTGACTCTGTGTGTCTGCGTCCCAGTTTCTCCTCATTCTGGCCAACATATGTTTTTAAAAAAAATATTCAAAAAGAAAATAAATCTTTGCTCACTCCTATCCATAGGCATCACCTCTTTATAGAATTAAATTCTGAAGTCTTTGATTATCTTATTGGCTTTAAATATTTTCCCAGATATATTTATTGTTTATTAGGGTACGGATATTATTTAGTGTCACATGTGGATTTTTCCTTGTGATTTCACCTATGGCTTTTTATTTATTGATTTTAGAGAGGGAAAGAGAGAAACATTGATTTGTTTGTTGTTCCACTTATTTATGTACTCATTGGTTGATTTGCGTATGTATGTGCTCTGACTGGGGATCGAACCCGCAATCTTGGTGTTTGGGGACAACGCTCCAACCAACTGAGCTACTTGGCCAAGCAAGGCCTATCTAGGGCTTTTGAGAGTACATAGCCCTCTTGCTTCCAAAGATTTGATAAATATTTTGATTTATGCTTTCCTAGTTTTTTTTTTAATGGCTTGATTTGAAAATATATTTAATGCTTTAGTTCAATTTGAGGGTTTGTTGTAGGTTTAAAACAGAGGCTGCTGAAGTGCCATTGTTCTGCTATGCCGAGTTTAAGCCATGATGGACGCAGTGGTTGGGATGGAAGTCCCAGGGTTCGTCTCACCGTTTTTGTTTCCTGATTCTTGTTAGAAGTGTTACTTAAATCATACCAATGGGTGTTATTAAAATGTTGGGCTAACTTTGGACTTCCTGTACTCACACTGCTCCTCTGTGGCTCAGTGGAAAGCTGGCATTTGTCCCTGAAGGTTGCATTGCCCATGTTTTCTGATTGTTCTCCAGCTAGTTCATGCTGAGTCTTTGGCCTTTCTCTTGGACTTATAAACTGTACCTTCCTGCTGATAATTCACACTCAGCATTAGTCAACTAACCCATTTTCCTTAGGCTCTGGGGGGTGTAGAGCATAGGGTCATGCATTTGCAGGCAGACCTCTTCCAGTCGCCTTTCCTCCGGGATCTGCCCACCCATCTGTGTAGCTGGGCCGGCGGGGCCAGTCTGCCTGACGGGCCAGCACGGTCAGGCCAGCTCTCCCTCCTTAGCTGGCTCACAGGCTTGCTTTCCTGGCCCTACCACTTCACAATAAACATAAACTCTGTTTATAGCAACAACATCACGTGTCTCTTTTTAAGGAATGAGTATGGGGCAAGTGATTCAATAAATGATCAAGAATTGACTTTAAAATAAACAAGACTTTGTGGGTAGAACAGCTTTTGGAATTACCCAGTTTAAATGTAATGAGCTCCTTATCACACAAAATATTTGAGATGGGAAAACATTTTAAGAAATGGTGTATCGGGGTCACGTATTTCACGGGGATAACCTTCTCTCTGTAAGGTTCTGAAGTTATATAAGCATCTCATTGCCCACCTCCTTCTTTTTGTCCCTCAGTGTCCTTCTAACAACATAGTAGCAGAGACTCAAAACAAGTGTTCAAGTTCTTTAGTCAGTTTGGAAAAAATAATTCCAAAATATATAGGATAAATATGATTGGAAAATGAGTTAGTTATCTGCCCCAAGTGGTTAGAAATCCAAAGCTTATTTGTCTAGTAAGTAAAGCAAACAAACAAACAAACAAAAAAAGAATAGTAAGTCCATACAGCTAAGATAGAACTAGGATATGTAACTTCAGTCTTATAGGTTTTAGTGTATAGTTTTTATAGTTGACAGGATGTGCATATTTTAGGTAAATAAAGACATGATGAGCTGATTGATTCTAAAACAGCTTTTGGAGGTATAATTTATATACTGTAAAATTTACTTTTTCTAGGTGTATATTGATTTTAGTATATTCAATAACCTTGTTTATTAATTATAATAATTTTTGGTAGATTCCTTAGTATTTTCTACATGTAAGATTACATTGTCTGCAAATAAAGGTAGTTTTACTTCCTCCTTTTCAAACTGTATGCTTTTCTTTGCATTATTGCACTTGCTAGAACCTGCAATCCCATGTTTAATAGAAGTGGCAGGAGAGCAGATGTCCTTGCCTTTTTCCTGATCTTAGAAAAATATTTATTATTTTATCATTATTTATGATGTTAGCTGTAGATTGAGGAAGTTCACTCCTATTTCTGGTTCTATTTTGTTGAGAATTCTACTATGAATGGTTGTTTGATTTGTTTAATGCATTTCTTGCATCTATTAAAATGATTGTGTGTTTTTTTGCCCTTCATTCTATTGATATATTTTGTTGATTATTAGGTGTTAAGCCAACCTTGCATTCCTGGGATAAATCCCACTTGGTCATGGTGGGTAACCTTTTTATGTTTGCTAGTATTGTGTTGGGGGGTTTTGTGTCTCTCTTAGTAGGTGATATTGGTCTGTAATTTTCTTGTGATATCTTTGTCTGGCTGAGAATAAGTTGAGAAGTGAGCCAATTGATTTTTTTTTAACTAGTCTTAGGAGTATAGGATAGTGTAAAACAGTGTTGTTGTTTTTTTTTAAATCTATGGTGAAATTCCATTTAAAAAAGTCATTTCTAATCTTCTGTGAACTGGGACTTTTATAAAATACAATAAAAGTAAATCACTAGGAAAATTATATAAAATATACAAATAGTTTTATTTATAAAATAGATTCAGTTTATATAATATTCTCTATCAAATTGATAAAAACAATTTTAAAGGCTTTTAACTCTAAATTTCTGTACTTGTCTCTTCACGGCCTGGTGACGAATACTTCTTACAAATCTGTGAACCAGCTTTGAGTTAGAACTGGTGTAGACTTATGCTTCTCAGACTTTAACGTGCAGAGAAATCACCTGGGGATTCTGTTGAAATGCAGGTTCTGATTCAGTAGGTCTGGATAGGGCCTGAGTGTCTGTGTTTCTGTCAAGCTACCAGGTCATACTGATGCTGTTGCTCCGCAGACCATGCCTAGAGTACTAAGGCTACGAAATACAATGCAGATAGTAAAATAAATAGGATCTGTTTTATAACCCCATCGTAAATTGCTTGGGACATATTTTGGTTTTTCAAAGATTGTGGGATTGTTGCCCAATGGTCACAATTCTCTAGAAATGAGTTGTTTTTCTTGGCCTTTGACCTTTTTAGGCCTCCAAATGCTCATCTCTAAATCAAGGGCTTGAACTAGAAGATCTGTGAAGTCCCTTCTCGATCTCAGTCTGTGGTTTTAAGCATCCACGTCAAGGGACAATTATGACCGCATTTGCATTTTCTTATTATATAAACCTAATAAAACATGAACTCAAAGTCTTATTTTACAACAGTTCTTAACACGATGTTTAAAAATAACAGTAAACATGCTTCACTAAGTTTTGGATGATTCAGAAAGATTAATATCAACATTCAAGAATTTTTTCATGTTGAAGTCTTAATAAAAGTGGGTGGGAGTCTCGCTTAACCTTATACTTAGAAATCCAATTAAAAACTAATTGACTTGCCTAAACTGTAGAAAGACAAGTAAAATAGGTGTTTATGTTATGAAATTCAAGTTGACACAAACTAGCTGAAAGGCTTCCATTTCAGCCAGGTTAAAATGATCTCATTTTTCTTTATATTTCATTTTATTTACTGAGACACTTAAAATATTACCCCCCTCCACCCCACTGCTTAAAAGAAAATAAAGAGGGTGGTAAATCAGTGGTAGAAATGTGTTGTCCAAACCTCCAGGGGTGGCATCCTCCGTCTTCACGTATTAGTGTGATTCTGCTATTCTTAATACAGATGATTGCAGCAAACTCTGCAATGGAGGGTGGAGACCTTTGGTCAGCCTCCAAAGAAAGTGACTAATAATTGACCTAATGTACAGAGCGCATGAATAACATATTCTTTGGGTAAAAAAATATATGTATGGTTTATGGGGTATGTAAGAGTTCACATCCCTTTTTCAGTTCTTCCAAAGGATTTGAAAACTCAGCCGTTCTGTTAACTTTTAATCCATTGGTCTCAAATACAGGTCATGCATCAGATGCCTCTCTGCACTACAGAAGCAGACTTCTGCCCCGAGGAGTTTCTTACAATTGTTCTTTAGAACTTTGAAGAGAAATAGTATTGATTTTGTTACATTTAAGTTTGGAGAGGCCTCGTACTGTAAAACAGTTCTATTTTAGTATTTTACACCATCGAGCAAATGTTTCCATCGGTGAAGAGATTTGACATCTCCAGAATAGTTTTAAAGGAGTTTTTACTTGCTGAGAGATTAGTCAAAAGTTATAATTTTCTTTTCCTTTTTTCCATTTAACACACTGGACATCACATCAATAATACATTTACTGTATTTCTGTTATTTTTGGCTTGTCTGCAAGATATTTTACTTGGTGGATTTCCTTTTATTCATTTAGTGATAATGGGGTCAGCTTGCCAGACCTTTTTATTTTTAATTGACTAACCCTTATTGTGTTACGTGTTATATTCATGAACGTTAGGAAGGGCATCTCTAATTCTTTGTATTTTTAAAAATGGTCTACAAAATCCACATTTAAATATTTTTTAATTAGAAGGGACCACAAGTGTAACAATGAACAACATCTAAGATTTCTAGCTTTATTTCTCTCTAAAGAAAGGGAATGTTTCATGGATCTGTGTAACACATATGTATACCTACTGCGTGTCAGGCACTTTGCTGGGTCTGGGGCGATGAGGCAGATGAGACTTAGCTGTCATCCTGGAGGAGCTCAGGCTCTGGTTCATCATCGCCCTGAAGTATGGTCAGTGGGGAACCAATGAATGGTACCTCCCAATAAATTATTGCCACCTGTAAAGTGGTAATGTAATTGCATGCCTCTTTCCTGGGATTGAGATTGTGTAAGTAAAGTGGTTAGTCTGACAGTAGGCACAGAGGGAGCTTTGGAATGCTTGGCCCATTCATGGGGATAGGGAGCTCACCTCCAGAGGCAGCTCAGCCCATGCTTGGAGAAAGGGAGACCTTCCACCCAGCTGAAATCTGTCTCTCAGGAGCCCCCACTCCCATAGTTGTTGGTCCAATGGCACCCCATCACACACGGACAGCTGGCAGTTTGGGCTTCTACCCTCCTTCCTTTTAGGCCAAGTTACAGTTGGGATTTTTCTGAGACTGCATCTCTGCTTCATGAGGGGTGGTGAGAAACCAGGATTTAGGTTGTAGTTAGGCAACTCTAGATAGTTATTTCGTAGACATGTAAGGGCCGGCTGGGAATTTTGCCTTTTAATTAACTAAATGTTCTCTATTATTAATAGAAAATAAGTATTTGAGAAAAGAAAGATAAAACTAGAAAAAAATAGGTGCTGGATCATCTAAAAGCAGTTCAGAAGAAGACATGGAGTCCAGACACTTCAAATCAGTTCCCTCCAAAATGCCTTGTCTCCGACCTCACCGCAAAGCACACACAGAGCCCCACTGGCTTCCACATCACAGAAACGCTTCCCTGTCAGATCAGATCATTGTAACGAGTTTGTGTAATTGATCTGGTTGCAAGGGGCGCTGTCCAACCAATAATCCTATACAATAAAAAGACTTCTTGGGGGATCTAACAGTGTGCTGTTGGTGTTTGTGTGATGACGAGGATAATGGATGAGCAAAGTTCAACTAATCACGGACTTATTATCCTGCAGTTAAGCAGCCACAGCATCACTCTTGAGCTTTCTGAGTGCCTGCCCCCCATACCAAACATTGCAGCCTTCCCCTAGAATTTCCAGACCACCCACTGTAACACTATCGTGTGTAAAAGGATCCAGATGCTCAGAAAGAGAATGGGTGAGGTGTGGAGCATGTGTGATACCTTCTCGGCTGCCCGTCTCGATTTGGAGCACTGTTGTTTTAGAGCTGGCTCACTGCAGAGATCACATTTCATCTCCAAGTCTTCTTTTCGGAGCCTTTTTTTTTTTTTTTTGGAAATGTATCAGGATAAACTTTATCACAAAAATGCACGCTTTTAAGAGTGTATTTGATTCAGGGGTCTCTGTGCCTCCCCAGCCTTTGCACCTCTCCCCGGTATTCCTTAGAGAAAGAGCGTGCGGGCATCATGTAACAGAGGGATAATGACCAGGCAAGAGTACCAGATACAGGTGGCATTCCCATTTGCAAATTGGGAGAAGAGAACTGGCTAAATACAGATAACTTATTGTAGTTTAAGGCCTGATTGCTTGGAGGTTTTTATAACGCTTCATTTTATACATGTTTTGGAAGTGAATATATATTTGGAACTTAAACCTCTTGGCAGCTTTGCAGTGGTTCATTCAGCTGGTGGTCTCTGGCTTTGTTCAAAACAGATTTAATAGATGTGGCTCCTCCTCTCCCCCCAAAACTCCACTCAGGACAGGTGATTTATGAGAAGACACCTTCTTCATATGAGACTCATTAATTTATTTATCGTAATCCCATTATTTTCTTTTGCCATCCTAATTGTGTTACTCTAGTCCTTCTTGACCACATTACTATATTTAAAAAATACTTAACCTAAAATTGTATCTCTTTCTCTAGAAAGTTAGCCTCTAAAGAGCAGAAGCTGGTCGCCTGTTTTCGGCTACATCATCAGGGCCAAAAACGGTGCCCAGCATACAGCAGGTTCTCAATAAGCATTGATGATACAACTTGGCCCATTAAGGAACTCCCGAGGGGACTATGAGGAAAAGATCTTCTTGGTTCATTCATTCATTAATTAATTAATCCCACAAGCATTTATTGAGGACCTGGCATGTACCAAGGACTGTGGGCTGCTTACTGGGTAAACCTGCTCTAAAAGAATTTACAAATAGATAAAAACATATTGAACTATAATGTAGTACAACCCCTGCATTAAAGAAAGAGCAAGCTAATGAACACTGGATTTAAAATGTTTCATTAAAAATTTTAGTCTTTCAAAATATTTGTTAGTATAATAAATAGAATTTTCTTTTCGAATGTAGATGCTTCAGAGAGACAGTGAGCACAGGACTGTGTGGGCCACTGTCTTTGCCTGACTCAGATGGGGGACCCCACGTGCAGGGAAGATGCTTTCCCCAAGCCACGGGCAGAGTGTTTTCTGCCTGCTTGCAAGTTGGCACACCAGGGTTGACGTGGTGATCCACCAGGGGACCATCACCAAGTGCCATCTCTAAAAATAGCAGAACTTTATCCTTGAAAATGAAAATGCTTTGGCTTTAAAACTATGTTTCTGTTTCTAATGAATCCAAAGCTTGGATTTATTTAAAGGCACGCACATTTCCCCGCTGCTGATGTGAAAAAGCATAATGTTCATGCCTGTGCATGAAGGGCTGTTTCACTTAGAGTATCTTAATGTTGACTCAGTTCTCCATTTGTAATACCCAACCAGACTGCCATTTGGCCAATAAATAAATAAATAAATAAGTAAATAAGTAAATAAACAAAGCAAGGAAAACCGTAACTTACTGTGTTGCGTGCTCTTTCAGAATATAGTTTCTCTGAACTAGATACATCACAATAACCTGTCTCTTTGTGGCATCCTCTCCATCAAAGTTGTCTAAGATGTCACAGCATCGCGGTGTGGACCTCCAGAGGGCAACCACCCTATGGCCTCCTGGCCCAGTGTCTCCTTTTGTGGAGGATGCTCTGTAGGTCCAGTGAACCGAAGTTCCTTATCAGGGGTCGTGCAGCTCACTGATGGGAGCCCAGATGTGAAATCATTTTTCTGACTTCCAGTCCAATGTTTCCCCAAATGTGGTCTGCTGATCACTTGCATCGTAATTGCTGGGGTTGTGCAGTTAAAAGTGATCCCTGGTCCTCAATGAAATCAGAACTGCTTGGCGTTCAGTCCAGGAATTTGCATGTCCATAAGATCCTCATTTGGGCTTACATCAAGCAGTCCGCTTGCCTAGAACGACCTGCCTTCGTATTTTGCTCCTCTGAGTAAGTTGGCTGTGTACCATGTAAAGATGAGCCTCAGTGACCCTAGAACATGACTCTGGTTTAAGAGCTGAAGCCCGTAATTTAGAGAGAGATTATTTTTCTATAGTGTAACAGTAGAAATATTTGCATTTGAAGGTTGTCGAATCAGTGGATCGATTGGGAATTGTTGATAAAGTCTAAAAAGATAAATGGAATTTTTAAAAGCTTTGAATTGAGTCTAATTGGGCTTGAGTTGACATTTAATATGCTCACATTTGTTTGTTTTATCATAAAACCTCTCTGGATGGGTGTTGAGGGTATTAATAAAGTGGTTACCTGTTTTGTGGAAGGAGCTGGGCGGAGGGTAAATGAGGGGGAAATCACACTGTATAGTGAATGTTTTCTACCTTCATGAGTTTTGAACAACCTGAATGTGTTGCCTGTTCTGAATTTTAAAATTCTATAAATGTTTAAAGCATTGATAGTCCCTGTCGGACCTCAGCAGGTGATGGCTCTGACTCTGCCCAGGCTCCATGAACACACGCTCTGGAAGCTGATCTCCCTGTAGCAGAAGGTAATGCTCATTTCCGAAGGTCAAGATCAGGAAGGGAAAGACTGCAGATTCAGCTAGTTTTGAGGAAATCACTAATTGGCTTCAAAAGATAAGACACGCATATACCCACGGCACACTCGTCACTGGGAATACGGTGACTTTGGGCAAATTACTCAGCCCTCTTGAGACTAAGTTTTCCAATCCATAATAATAATGATGAAAACTTAATGCTTTTCAATTTACCAGCTGTTTCTGAAAACATTATTTAGCCTTCAAAACAACCCTGGGGGCAGATGGCAGGGAACCCCGGCCCAGAGAGGTTGGGTGGTTTAGGGTTACGAAGGATAGGACGTCCGACTTCAACTATTGGATTCTTTTTAATGTGACATGAGGTGTCATGCATTAGGCAGTTTTCCAGTGTCTTTCCAGAATTAAAGTCCATGAGAATAAGAGCTCTTCAGGACTCCGGTGACTTCTGTTGAAGTCTTTCTGAGGAATCCAAAAGAAATGGAAGCCATGAGTTCTCATTTTTAGGAGCTCGCAGTGTCTTTAGAGTTTCAGAACATGCTCCTCTGAAGAAGACCAAGGAATGCTTACAAATCCAGTGCCTGCTAAGTGCAAATTATACATATACTACGAGTTCTCATATCACAGCACCAACTGCGCACCTGAATTACCAAGAGGGTGGGAAATTCCAATTCCCAGGAAATCACATTTAACTCTCTCCCCCTCTCCATTAATAATGACTGTAGTGACTGCTCTTTGAGCACCCACTGAGGAAAGCATTTGCGATATATTATCTCTTTTAATCCTTACCACAACGCTCAGGAAAATGTTATTATTTGCTTCTGTAGATAAGGAAGCCCAGACTTAGAGATGAAGTGATTGAAATAACCGCCTTGCGGGTGGCAAGGCCAGGCCACTAACCGGGATCCTGTATTGGTTTCAGGCTTATGGGCTTCAGGTCCTGCCTGTGCCACCTTCCTGTTTGAGAATGCCGGTTTCAGATAAGCGCATGTCTTGGAGAAAACTTCGCTGGCCCCTGCCAACACTCTGGGCCAGTTTGGTTGCAGACAGTGGCAACTCAAATATCCTTCGGTGTGGCCATCAGTAAAGAAGGGCCCATGAATTCTATATTCTTGCCACGAAACTCTATGCTTTGCGCCTGGCTTCTCCTGTGTAGTATCCATTACTTCGTTTTGCTTCCTCCGTATAGGAAGTAGGAATAAGGAAATTTACTCTTCCAGATTATAGCTGATTGAAAGCAAATGATGGGCATACTAAATAATCTGACAGGCTTTTTCTCCTTCACAAAAGAACGGTTTGGTGGATTACGTACTTTGAGTCCTTGTTTTCAATAAATTTTGTCCATTATTTTTCTACTGACAGACATGATAGCTTTCCTCTATCACCCTCGTCTTTGCTCGTGTTGTTCTTTCAACCGCTCGCCCGTTGCCAGAGGGGATGCATTCTGCAATGAATGCAGCAGGAACCTCTTGGCAGTTTGGGGTCTTAGCATTTACCCAGTCATTCTGGGAAGTGAGGGCAATTTCCATCATTTTCTTAGTGCACAGGGACACAGCAAGGTTCATAGCTTGCCTGGGTTGGCAGACGGTTTTTGAGGGTTGTAAAAACTGTGCTTTGCTCGGGACCCTGGCTCCTCGCAGAGGTCTGCCGGCCTCTCCTTGGTCTGTGTCCTCAACAGGCCTTTTGCTGGAGTCAGACTCCTATAATGAGAGCGTTCTTGGGTTTCAGTCTGGGGGGGACCCAGCCTCCACCCGCCAGACTTCCTGGAGAGCTCTCTGTGGATGCCGAAAGTGCCCGGAGCCTTGAGGATTGGATCGAGCTTCCTTTCGAAGGGGTCTCAAAATTCCTTACACATAATATATTTGTGGCTACAATTTGTTAAGAAAGGAACCAGGCTGTTCCAGCCAATAAATTGTCAAAGGAACACATACCTAAGATAGAGAAACTGGTTTTCAGTACACAGTCCTCTTACTCCCTTTTCTAGTGCTCTGCCTCCAGTATTTCCAGTCACTTTAAGGAAATCCTATTTCTAATCAGACCTTTGGTGTCTGCTCTTTGCATTTACCAAAACTCTTGGGGCATATGTTGAGTGAGGGCAGGCCTGTTCATTCACCTGCCTCCTCGTCTGAACTTCAGATACGCAACAATCTGTGTTCCCAGTATGAACTCAAAGAGCTCTCTGAAACAGCGTTCTTTACAGAAAATCAGGTAAGCGGGGAATTTCTCTGCAAGGTTGGCCTATGAATGTATGCGCAGCGCTCCATAGCTCACTGAGTCAGCTCTAGCAGAAAATCACCGCTCTGGAGCACCTATAGCTACTCCCATATCACTTCAGAGACTGCAGTGGCTTTATAGAAATTAGCCCTCAGAAAAACAGAGCTAGCCCTCTCACCCCGCAGGCTTTGATCTCTGAAAACACATTTGATATCTATTCCTACATAATCTTCCCTTTAAATCTGATCCCTTTGCTATTCATACATGTCTATTTTTGAATTAAGATATACCGTAGCCAGATATTTTGCTAATTTATGATTTTTTGACTTTTCATAATTCTCCCCAACTTTTTAGGTATAGAATTTCCAAAGCTAGTTTGTCAGTGTGCCAAAATAGCCTTTAGTTTAGAAAAATAACTTTATGCTTTGCTTGACTGCGCTATAAGATGACTTAGATAATTTATGCTTCCCTTCACCACACTTGAGGGAGTACTTGCTTAGAAAGGGTTTGCATCTTGGCTTGGAAAAGGTCTAATAATTTAAACCCTCCTTCCTGGAATTAGCAAAACATTAAAAAAAGAAAAAACCCTCCACCAAAACTAAGCCTCATGTTAATAATGTTGAAATGATGTTTAAAATGATACTCAAGTATTTATAATATTTTATATCGTGAACTATAGTATTGAGATAAGCCAGGGAAAGATATTCTGGGATTTAGTTGAAGAAAACAAAGGTATATGCATAGAAATATGTATAATGTGTTGTAGGGTCAAAGATTGAGCAGTTTAGATGAAGCAAAGAGAATTTGAATAGGGAGACTGGGAATGGGGCTGGATGGGAGGCTGGCCTAGCTGCAAGGACTTGGGCTGCTAATTATTATTTATGCCAGCTTGTTTAACAGTTCTTCTTTTCTAGAAAAACATATTTGAATGGGGGAAAAACAGTCTAACTTTTGACTTAGCGACTACAACAAAAGCCTAGTTATTCAGATCTCTAAGTCTTAATCCTGATAAATTCATCTGGTGGTGGCTTAATTATATTTAAGGCATAGTGTTGAAGGTGAGTATAAGTATTTTTTAAGTGAAAATCTTATAAATGCAAATATATCAAGTGATGACCAGTGTCAAAGGGACCCTCCACGAACAGCTAAGTCGGCTGAGAGAAGCCGCCAGGGAGGAAAAATGCTGTAAAGGAAACCCCGTGGCCTAGTACCTTTCCTTCAGCCTTCACCTAATCCTTTTCTCTTCCCTTCTGCAACCTGGACCCATCCAGCCCAGCCTTCTCAATGAATACTTGGCTTGAGCTTAGTTCACTCAACTCTGTCGCTGACACACCCGTTGTACTGACGGAATCCTGGCTTGGATGGAGCTTGCTCAGCTGTGCTTTAGACAAATCCTTCTGGCTGACCTGGTTTAAACCTGGCTTTCTTGACATCATCTCTGGCATGTTTCAAGGTGAAAAAGGACTCTGCTGCCCCTTTGATTGCTCCCCTAGAGGGGAAACTAATTGCCACTTGGCACCAGAGTTTATCAGGCCCGCTTCCAGAGTAGTAACGTGATTTAGTGAGAATAGTACTGGAGCGGGAGGCAGGAAACTCGAGGTCCAGCGCTGGCTCTGCTTTTCAGCAGTCGTGTGACCTTGGGCAAATCACTTCCCTGCTCTAGCCTCAGGTGGGTTTTTTTTGTTGTTGTTGTTTTTTGGGTTTTTTTTGCCGGTAAAGAAAAGTGAGGGCTTCTCTGATCCTACACGTCAGGAATTCACATTACATTAGCAAAATTCTTGAGTGACTAGAGGTTTGGGTTCCACGTGCTAGCTAACCTTTCTACCTGCCGCCCTGTGTCTGTCCACGAGGAAACGTGGACCCTCTCTGTTGGAGCTGTGTAGTGTGCACTCGGCCCGCCTCTTCAGCTTCGGCATGGGAACCTCACTGCCCTTCCTTCTGCAAAAAGAAGGGGGTTCAAAAGGTTGGTTAGTTGGTGTAGGTGATTATGCTTATTAATTTGTCTCTCTTTTACATTATTTTAAGAAGGTTTTTCTTAGGTTAAGTTACTCTACTATCCATTCCTTACTGGGTGATGATTTCAAATATATCACTGATAAAAGCTATGCCCTGGCCGAGTGGCTCAGTTGGTTGAAGCATTGTCCCTGTGCACTGAAACCTTGCAGGCTTGATGCCCAGTCAGGGCACATGCCTAGGCTGTGGGTTCGATCTCTGGTCTAGGCATCCGTCAGGCAACTGATTGATGCTTCTCCCTCACATTGATATCTCTCTCTCTCTCTCTTTCTCTCTCTCTGTCTCTAATCAATAAACATATCCTTGGTGAGTATTTTTTTAAAAAGCTATGTACTTAGGACACTTCTCAGTATTTTATATAGAGGGTGGGGACAAAAGTAAGTTTACGGTTGTGAGTACGTGAAACAGTTTATTCTTGTATTATTATTTATTAATTGTATTATTTTCCATATGCATCACTGTAAACCTACTTTTGTCCACCCCTGTATAATATTTCACCTAAACCTTAACAGCCCTGTAAAGACTTATCTCCACTTGACACAGGAGGGAACTGAGTCTCCCTGAGGATCACACAGAGACCCAGTGCTGATAATGGGCGGGGCTGGAATGCCGATCAGACTTACCTGTGTCTGCAGCCTGAGCTCAACCATTCCCTTTACTATGAACAGTACCTGCCATTGACACCGGAAGAATCTGGTGTTTTGTGCAAGAGATCTCAGGGAACGCCTCTTGTTAAGGTCTCAAAGAAAATGATCTCTAACTGTACTTCAGATGCTTGGAATTTATGCTTTGCCAAGCAGTTTTCCACTTAATTTTAAATCCATGGGTATTTCAAGGGGAATTTAACCCATATGTTTCTGATTCATTTGTGCTTAACTCATCAGAGGATTGCTTTGTAAAAGTTAGGCTCTTCTCACGAGTACTTCAGAGCCCCTATTTGGTTGGCATTGGCTGGATTTCCAATTCGCCATGCTTGCTTTCAAATCCTTTTCTCCAACCACTATTTTATGGTGGTTTCATTCTGTGAGTGGATGGAGAGTGAAGGTGAGTCATGAAGACTCTTCCAAAACTGCGCCGATATTCCACTGATACAAAAAGAGAGCCGCTAGCTGTGTGGGTTTGTCGTGCTCACGTACAGCCTCACCCCGCTGAGCTGTTGAGCCGTGTGTGGATGGCTCTGTGAGGGTAAAAAGTTAAATTTTACCCTACATGCTGCATTTTTTCCTAGAATGGTACAGAGCAAAATTGTCTTTCAGAGATAAGGTGTTTATAGAACTTAGGTACATCACTACTTTGGAAAAAACCTTTTAGTTTAGAATCTTCTATCTAGAAGCAACTTGAGTTATATAGCTGGTGGAAAGTTTTTTTCAGAGACCACCATTTGAAATGTGGAAGGCAAAAACCTGTTTATTATCTCGGCATGTAGATGAGTTGGATACATTCAGTTCTGGTGACCTGCTGAGTTGGAGAATTAATCAACTTCACATGAGTTCATCTAAGGAATGTGTATAATTGTTGGTAGTTGTGCATGGCCCAAAGGGAAGTGAGAACAGTTTTTGTTCCCAGTTAACAGTTTGGTTCTATAAATATATATATATAGTGTCTTCTGTCCCTGGCATTTGGACATAGAGGGTGAGAGTTCTGGGTTAAACAAGAGACTGGGAATTTACCATTCATTAGGCTATGTAATCTGTATGCTTTTACCTACACCATAAAGCCAAATGGTATGAGTGCCAAGTAGGTGATATACAGGCAATGCACCATGGGAGCTCAGAAGATGAAGATGTTTATTTTGATTGATGAAGTTGGACAGGCTTTCCCCAAATTGAGATATTTAAGTTGGGGATGAGAAGTCTTTTGAAGGGGGAAGGGCATTTTGGGATGAGACAATCTGACATATTCTTGAGCAATACAATTCCCAAAAGTTATCCTAGATCTCTGCCCTGCGTGTGGAAGTGGGCTGGGGTGAGTCTGCCGAGGTGGACTGGAGTCCTAGAAGCTCCTGCTGGGCTAGCAGGGGTTGTGCACACCTCTCAGTAGTAAGCAGCTGGGATTAGCATGGCAGCCCTTCACTGGACACAGGTTTGTGGTGCTGGGGAGTTTCTTAGTCTTGGATCAAGAGAGGGCACTGGAAAGAGGCCAGGAAGGGAACAAGGTGTGAAGGAGAAGTGTGTGAAATTTGCATAAAATTAACATAAACACCGCAAACATACAGAGGAAGTTAACATATGTTATCTATGGCCTTGTATTTGAATAGTGCATAAATGTGGGTCAGTTCTGTCTGATGTAGAAGAAACCAATCAAATGATGCATCTTATGTGAAAAGATCTATTCACAGTATCATTTCCACAGAATAAAGAGACGTATTACTAGACACAAGATTGAATATTTTACATACTTTGCTTCCTTTTGTTCTTACAAATACCCTGTCTATTTTATCCCTATTTATAATTAAGGAAACTGGAGATCAGACAGCACATAATTTGCCCATGATTGCACAGGTGTATAAGGTACTTCCATCTTAGTTTGCAGATACAATGTGTGTATATGGATGTGGCTTAGCCTTTTCTACTTATAATACTTTTTTCTTTGCAGTATATGACAGATTTAAGGAATATATGTCACATATGTATTAATTATGAAGCTAATAAAAGCATCTTCACTGCCCCACATGAACACTGGGACAATGCAGGTACCGTTTGGGCTCCCCCACCCACTTCCTGCTCCATTCCACAGAAGTAACTACCTCTGTTGTAAGTTTTAATACATGAATTTTTAAACTGACATTAGAATTCCTTCTGTGTTACCATGGGTTAGGGGTAGTATATTTAGACAAACCAAATTAAAATGATTTGTGTTTCATGCCGACATTTCAACATTGCACTGGGAGTTTAAAGGTGGCTCAAGGTTTAGGAGTCTGAGAAGTAGGGCACGGATACTGATACAAACAGCGCTCCGACCTTGAGTGCCATGATTGAACCCCAGGATACGGGACAGTAAAGATAATGAGACCTGAGAGAAGATAGGCAGTAACAGACAGGGCCCAATTCAGGATTTGAGAGACGCAGTTCCACCTGCCATTAACTGGCTTTGTAACATCGAGAAAACGACTTTGCTTCTCTGAGTTTTAATTTGCCCTTGTGTAAATTGTATGTTCTCTTTGAGAAAGGCAAAGTAATATAGTGGGGAAAAGCACAGATTTTTAGCATCAGAAACACCAAAATTAGAGTTTTCATTGTGCTACTTAGTGTTTGTATAGCCTGAGGCAAGTATCTTAACTTCACTTCCAGCCTCAGTTTCCTGCTCTGTAGAATGGGGGGAGAAAATGTCCCTCAGAGAATTGTGATGAGAATTAGGTGAGACAGCATGTAAGAGTAGCCGGTACAATGCTCCACAAATGTATTTCCGTTTCCTTCTTCTGTAAGTTTCTTTTCAATTCCAAAAAGAGAGATTCCAATGGTCTTCTTATACGTAAACTTTGGAAGCACAGCCAGCTCATAATTATGGAATTTCCTGTATTAACAGGCTAAGTATTTCTCTCAAATCAGACTTGTCATCAGAAGACTTTCCAAGGTTTGGATGAATCTTTTCAAATTAACAACAGCATCTGGGATTTAAACACACACACACACACACACACACACACACACACACACACACACACACACACACACACACACCGCTCCTTTTATACACACAGGAGTGAGGGAAAGAAGTGAAAAGTGTGATCAAAGTTCTTTTGCCACCCTTTCCCTCCCCCTTCTCTGAGTCAAAACAATAGATAGTAAAGCTAAGGCTTTTTTTTATTGGTTGTATAGACCTGTGTTTGCATAAAATATCACTGCTCTAACCATATTTAAAGATTGAATTATTCCCCTTGCTGGTTTGAAGGCAGTAGTTACCTTTCCATGACCTTCCAGCCTCTCCCCACCCATAAACTTCCTTGGCATTTACATAGTTCTGTGCTTTCTTCTCAGTACATTCTTATTGACGTATAGTTTGAAATTGCCACTGTTTGGGAGTCACTCCAGAATTCCATTAGTTCCAGATGTCCACTGTATTTGTTTATATTTTATGATTGTTATAGTAACAAATCCAATACATATAACCTTTGGGAATCTAGGGGAGGGGATAGCTGGGCTTTTTATTTTCAAGTTAAGTGTAGTGTATGGGGCATATCACATTTAAAACTATCTCTACTGTTTAGAAAATAGAATGGAGAAACATGGTCTTCAGAGGTATTAGCGAGCTAATTTAAAAAAAAAAATGGAATGCATTTTACAAGTGAATCCTGGCAGTAACTCTTGTGATGGCGATGGTGCATTTGGCCATGCCTGTGCTGATTAATTTTTTAAAATGTGTGTACATCAGAGAGCAGAGTATTCAGGAAGATTAGCAGAGTCTAGTCATGTCCCAACATTAGACACCTTATCCAGTTGCCAAAAAAGAAAATTAAGTTGATTTTTAGAATATGAGTTCAGGAAGGGGTAGTATCTGGAATTCTCTTTTGAATTTAGGTGTTTATTTATGCACTTGACCTGCTTTGCTCAATCTTTTTGCTGCTATCTTTAAAAAATAAATGCTACATAACAAGTCCCAAAATAAAATATTTTACTCTTGGGTCATGCATTCTTATATGTCAAGTGCCTACCAACTCCATGCACCTGGTACCTCAGTTGGGAATGAGTTTAGATGAACCCATAGAAAACCCATCCACAGTGGCATAGACAAGTAGGGGGTCAGTTTTTCTTATGTCACAAATGAGTCTGGAGATATAAAACAATGTGCTCAAAGATCAAGACTCTTTTTTCTCTCTGCTTCACCACCCTTAGTGTATGAACTTTTGTCCTAATGATTGGAAGTTGAGTGATGAACTTCCAGGCACCACATCTGCCTAGCAAGGGGCAAGGGATGAAGGACAAGAGGGTAATCCAGATGAGCATGTCCCATGATATCAGAAAGTGGAAAGGTTTCCTTGGTTATCCACCCTGCAGATGTCTACTTGTATCCCACTGACCAGACTTGGGCACCTGTCCACTCCTAGCTGGAAGGTGGCCAAGGACAAAGGGATTCTGGAAGTGGTGGATTGGCCTTTCATCTTGCTCAGAGCAAGGGCTTCATTAATCCAGGCTTGGACTTGATCTTCATGTCAGCCTTTAACTATGCTCTATTTTCCAAATCCCAACTATTGTTCCCAAGAGAGGGCAAGCAACAAAGTAGAGATGACTTAGAACAAACCTATCAGCCCTGCAAATGGACTACAAAGTACATGTGGCATATAGACTGTAGGTCAATGACAACATCTATTTTTAAGAATTGCAGAATACACAAGTTATCTGTAGCTATGCTATGTGTGGGAGGAAGGGAAAAAGGGAAGAACTAGTGACCCTTGTAGGCATTTCACATACATGGTTTTGTTTATTGCTCGTGCAACCCCAGGAAGTACAGGGTACTGACTCAGAGGGTAATAGCAGTTCACTGTCACACTGATCTTCAGAGTTTTAGGGTTCAAATCAAGTGTGATAGATTCAGGGAATCACAAGTAGTTAATTATGGCTTGGGGAAAGTAAATGAATAGTGCAGAAGATTATGGATTTAGACTAAATTAAAGATACGTGATTTTATCACATTCATTCATTCATCTACTCATTCATTCATTCGTAATGCTTGTTTGTTTATTATGGGCCCACAAACTATATCCTTAAGACTCACAGTTTGATGAAAGACAACTATATAAATCAGTGATTACCGTAGACTTAATTGCTGCCACAGAGGAAGAGGAAAGCGGTCAGGGAAGACTTCCAGAGGAGGAATTTGCTGGGCGTATGGATTAGAGACAGCCCTGGGACTTGAGGAGCTGTGCGCAGCTCACTCAGTGTTGCTACAGAGGGACTGCACTCAGGGGAGTGGCAGGAGGTGAGACTGGGTTGCACAATTTCACAGAGTGCCTTAGGGTCTAACTTAAGTTCTCGCCTGCAGGGTTAGAGGAAATGGGGCTTTACAGTAAAGCAGTAGCATTTGGGTGGCAGAGGAGGAGGGGCAGAATAAGGAGCTGTTGGGTGGTAAATTTTACAGGGTTTGCAGTGATGATGGAGTGTGGGGTGGGAGGGCTTCTGTGATACCCACAACCAAGTTTGTAGACTTGACGATCTGGACTATGATGATGCCCTTTACCAAGATAAGAAGTGTGGGGAAAGCAAGTCTGGTAGGAAAACAAGCTCCTATCAGATACATCTTTCTGTGCACACACTACCCTTCTTGGACAATGAAAACAACCTTTTCTGCCTAACCTGGCTGCTGCTGTTCTGGCTCAGGCCAGCTGAAAGGCTACCAGGGCATCTTGAGTTATTCATGGTTTAGCCACTTAGAGTCCATCAAACAGGTGGAGTGTCTGACTCCAAAAACACAGCAAATGAATTGCTGAGCTGAGACTGGAAAGCAGCCCTCCTGATTTTTTAGGGCTTCTGCCTTTCAATTCTACCCATGTGTGTCTTCTACCCGAACAGGTGAGGCATACAGCAGTACACACCTGCTGCTGCTGGGGGGAAAATCAACTAAAACTTTGTGTGTTACTGAGATCTTTGGCTACTGATTTATATCTGTGACCATTTTCCTGCAAGTTTATCTGTTGCCACGTGGTCCCCTCTTGAGTTTCAACTGAAGTAAAAGGATAGCTTACTGAAGTGGTTTTTGTTTGGGCTTCTGTTATTAATTGGGAATGGGTTTATTTATTTTTTTATTTTAGAGATTTTATTTATTTTTAGAGAGAGGGAAAGGGAGGGAGGAAGAGAAGGAGAGAAACATCTATGTGTGGTTGCCTCTCACACATGCCCCCTACCGGGGACCTGGCCCGCATCCCAGGCATGTGCCCTAGACTGGGAATCGAACCAGCAATGCTTTGGTTCTCAGGCCAGCACTCAATCCACCGAGCCACCCCAGCCAGGGCTGGGAGGGGTTTTATATTTTCACTTTTCTCTGAGAATTAAACATTACATATTTCATAAAATGCTTTCTGATAAATCTGGGCAAGTTATCTAAGTAGTGCCACACTCATTCAGGACTCACTAAACATTACAGAGGCTTATTACCTTTTTTGAGCAATGGGTACTTTTAAGAATCTGATGAATGCAGTGGGCTCTCTTCCTCCAAAAAGGTACAAATGCATACATATTTTGGATCGGATCCATTCAGTTGGTTGCAAATAAGGAAAGTGGCTTAGGCAGAAGAGAGATTTATTATAAGGAACCTAGGGTGTGCCAGGAACTCAAGGGCAGCTGTGCACTGTGGCTTTATTGAGGGCTGGAAGCAGGAGCCAAGGGTTTTCTCAGCCTTACCTTGGAACCACACGCTATGTCCTTCCTGCAGACCTTGACCCTGCTGCATGTAAAGGGCCTTCTGTATGCTTCTTCTTGTACATACTGGCCCCACAGCTCCTGACGTAACATTATCTGAGGTTCCAGACACCTTGAAAGAGGAAGGCCAGTGTTTCTCAATCCCAGTTCCAAATTTCTGGAAGAGAACGTGTGATTGCCCCACTTGGATTTGGCACTCAGATCCCAGGTCCACTTTACTGTGTCCAAATCTATCATATTGGGCACCTGATATATGCACAATTTCAGGGCATCTTTAGACCCCCTGAGTCCCAACTGTGAGCTTCAAGTTAAGTACCCTGGACTAGAGAAATTTGAACGCCAATAGCCCAGCAGCACTACCTCTTAGCCATAAAACTACTGCAGGGAACTGAACATGCATTTGCGTAGAAGGTATTTGCACACGCGTGGGGCCCAAGAACACGTGCTGTGTGCAGGAGCTCTGGATTGGGAGTATCAGGGGTTACATCCCAGGATGGTGAGTATGATGCAGATTGAATTATAACTCTCTCCAAGGCCATTGATATTATATTCCTAACTTTTACCCTTAAGTGTTTGGAAATTCAATTTTAATTATTGTTAACATGCTTCGTAAATATCCAAGGGAATACAATATAGACCTGTTCATACATCCAGAGAGCCAGAATCTGGCTCAAGTTGTTTTTTCTTCCACAGTTGGAGAAAATTGTGGTGTTCGGCTTGCCTCTTGGGGCATGTTAAACCACTTTTAATGCTGTCTCTTATTTTCTAACCATATGCACTTTCCACACATATCTAACCAGCTGCCTCAGATGGAACCCGACGTCTGGCCAAGCTGGTATAAATCCTCAGTAAGTGGTAAGAGAGAACAGGGGAGCAGTGCCCCTTTAACATTTGGACACTTCACGATTTAGTAGTCGCAGAGCTCGCGGTCTCAGGAGTGACTTTAGGTTTTTTTCCGGTTCTGTAGAGTGGAAACTTCTGAGCTGTGTGCCGTTCTGCCACTGGCGGCACTCGGCAAAGCTTCACTGAAACTGGATCGGCCTATCTGCCTGTATTGTAGGGTATTAATATTCAGCTCTTCAGATCATTAACCTGGGGTGGCTGGGACGTAATTATTACTTCCAAAGGGCATAGTGCATGTCTGTTAAATTGCTACCCTGTGCTGTACAACAGTAGTCACCTAAAAAACATGTAAATGTCCCAGAACATCAAAACCTATATTGCCAGGAAGCTGCCAAGAGGTCACCATGACTGTTGGGCTGTGGTGATGCCCTTCCCCCAAATAAGAAGTGTGGGCAGAGCTGGTCTGGTAGGAACACAGGGTGTCTCCTATCAGACACACCTTTCTGTGCACACACTAGAGGCATGTTATTAGTCCATGTGGTGGTTCTAAGGATGGGTGACCATAAAATACCAGCAAAAATGCAGCTTTGAGGTTCTGATGCTTTTAGTCTTCGGTCTCAGGAAATCAGTCTTTTGCCATATTTTGGTATCTGAGCACGCACAGAGTTTTATCAGGAATCTTCTTTTGTTGATGAATTAAACCTATCCAGTCAGGTTTTGGTGCTTACGCCTCTCCCACCCACTCTGTGCCTCTGTGCCTGTCTTCTGCACAGTTCACTCAGGTCTTCTGAATGACACTTGCACTTTCTTTTCACTTGTCTTTCGGTTGAGTTCAGCACCAGACCCTGAGCTGGAATGAGCCTCAGGATTTTTTTATTCATTAAGACATTTTCTTCCAAAGAAAAATTCTGTGAATGTTTCTTTGGGTCACCTTGAGAACTGCTTGATGGTATATTAGCATAGTTCAGTGGTGTGTCTGTGTGTGTACTTGCATGTGTGTGTCAGACAGAGAGAGAAAGAGGAAAAGAGAGACAAGGAGAGAGAGGTGAGTAACCTTTGTATCACATACCCATAAGCAAATGAGTATTTGTCAAAAAGCCAATTATAGAAATAACACTTCTCAACCAATATGTCTAAATGATATCAGCATCATTTTTCTGTCTTGGTATTACAGAAAGATCCTATTTATATAAGGCATTTCTCAGTTGTGGTTAAATGGCGGAACTGGGTCTTTGCTTTAATTTTCCCACCAGACCTCTGACAACTGATACTATCACTGGAATGTGGTATGTGTCTCTTTCCTGTAGAGTGAGCTTAGACCTGGCAGCTAGAGCGCAAGTGGTCTTGGATTCTCTGGCCCTGTCATCTCACAGGAGCAGCAGTAAGTTCCTCTGGAGGAGACCCCACCCACCGCGCCAGGGGGCCGTCCCATAGTGTTGCTCTGAGCCCTGCATAAACATTCAGGTTTCTGTGAGAATTGGCCAAATGTGTTTGAAGTAAGAATTTTAACCATGAAGTTTGTATATTAATATCTGAACGTGATACGACTAAATGCTCACTCGCAAAGAAGAAGGAAAGGCGAGACATTTAGGGAAAAAGCTCAAATGCACAGACCAAGACATAATGCATGACACGTAGGTTTGGTTTTATTTTGATAGCACCCAGGTTTACAGGTAATGCCGTTTTATGCAGGACCAGCCTCATCAATTCAAATCACTTGCTCTATTCTAGGTGCTTGATTGTGAAAGCGTGAAGAACTTTCGTACTGAGATTGGTAGTTAGGGCCTCATCTCCCACAGATTCTCCGTTTCAGTAAGTGGTTGGCCGCGTATCCAGCTACTGAAGCCAGACACCCCGGAGTCATTCCTGAGTTTTGTTTGCCTCCGTTTCACATCCAGTCCGTCTTTAAGTGCTGTTGGTTCTCCCCCCGAAGACATGCCCACCTGCCAGCTTCTCCCCATTTCTTTATGCCACCATCTTTGTCCAGTCCACGCCATCTGTCACCTCAAACATTTCGGTAGCCTTGTTGCAGGCCTTCCCATTTCCATTCTTGATCCCTCCACGCAGCGCTCTTTCAGAACAATACAGTGGGTTTTCAGTGGCTTTCTGTTGAACTTGGAGCCAAATCCAAGCTCCTTACTGTGGCCTGGAATGTGCTGTGTAATCTAGTCCCTGCCTGACATTCCAGCCTCTCGGAGTTCCCCTTAGCCTTTGCTCTCTGAGCTCTGGTCACAGTGGCCTTCTCGTTACTGGAGAAGCCACGCTGTCTCCCAGCTCAGAGCCATTGTTCTTGCTGTCTCTTAAACCTGGAAAGCACTGACTCTCGCTTTGCAAATCTGGCTTGCTCTTATCCCTTAGGCTCTGGTTAAATGTCACCTCCTCCAAGAAGTCTTCTCTGATAACTCTTATGAAGATAGGTATACCCAGTTATTCTGTATCGCAGCAGCATGCTTATTTCCTGTGCAGACTGACTCACATCTTCAATCCAAAATTACTTTAAATGTATTTACCTATTGACTCTCTCCTCAACCAGATTGTAAATCATGTGGTTTCAGTACATGCACACTGTTGTGCAGCCATCAGCAACGTCCCACCTCCAGAACGCCTCTCATCTCACAAAACTGGAACTCTCTGCCCGTTGAACAAAGGCCCCGTTTTGCCCTCCCCCAAGCTTCTGGACACCACCATTCCGCTTCCCGTCTCTATGAATCAACTCTTCTAAGTACCTCGTATTAGTAGAACCTGCGGTGGAATGTTTTTAACTAATTTATTTTTATTGCTCCTTTACTAAGATAGGCCTTTACTGTCTATATAGAAAAATCTCATTCAAAATAATAATTTTCCAATTTTAATAATAAAACATTCTATTAGGATCCTTCAGAAATTTAATCCACTTTTGGTAGAGTTTATGTTTGGAAATGAAACAATATTTCAAGGCATTTTTAAGATATAGAAGTTGATCTGATATCGTTGGTCGTGGGGTCCATTACTCTTATGTCATTAATCTTGATTTTGGATTGTAGAGAATGTTTTTTACTTGGTGGCTTTGAAGAAAATAAAGAAGAACAAATAAATCAAATGGTTATATAAGACTATTGTTTTTGTCTTGCTGCTCAATGGCTGACCCTCTGTGGTGAAAGGCAGTTTGGTTAATGTGGCGCTCACACAAGCCGTTTTAAAGGTGAATAAATAGGAGCCAGCTGGTTCTTTGGAATGGAATTTTCAAACCATTAAAAAGGAAGGCAGTCTCTATCGTTTTATTATCTTGATGGTAAATATATCACAGACACCAGAATTTGATTTCTATTCCCTTTCCACCCATTTTTTCCCCCTAGTAAAGGTAGTTTAGGGATAAAATTGGGAAGAAAGGAAAATTAGCAATGACTTGTAGGATATACAGTGAGGGAGCAGATAATATCAGGTAAATGATTATTCATAAATGAGATATTCTCTTCCCTGAACAAGATTGCTTACTGTTTTCTTCATCAAGGAATACAGTAAAATGTGGTACCAGTTTTCTGTGGTTGAATTGGGTCCCAGAGCACTATGGCCTGGGTTTTGGTGAACTGAGTAGGATGCATTTTAGATTAATGATGCACAGCAAGTCACATTGCTTCTGCAGTTTTGATGTTAACATTTATAATGATAATACTTTTAATTTATGAATTAAAGAAGCTGAAAGTCAGGGAAGGTATTTATATAGAAATAGTTATGCTTTATTTCAAAATGCTTTTTAAAAACCATTAATTATAATTAAGCTATATCTCAGATACAATTGCTTAAAGATCAACATTTTGTATATTGTAGTTTAGTAAATTTTTTCAGAAGTTCATGTTCTTTAACATTGTGTTGACCACAGACCATGCTCAACAGGTAATCTTGCATGTAGAATTTTATAGAAATGTATGGATCGGAAAGTATACTGAAATTTATCATCATTGAAAAAAAACAGCACAGCTTGAATGAAATGGGAGAGGCAATATTTCCCAGTGAAAGTAATCCAGAAAGGAGTTCTCTGACCTCCAAAGTGTTTATTCTGAAAAACTTAAAACCTAAATTAAAGTTGAAATAATAATGTAAAGTATCCCTATATACCTGCCATCTACATTAAATATGTGATAACATTTTCTACTTTCATATACATAACACTCTGTATATGACTATAGGTATGTGTGCATATATTTCTGTAAATATATATTTATATATACTATTGTATATACAGGGTCTGGCACAAGTAACGCCCCTATTTTATTACATAAAAATCTTTCATTACAAAATCATAAGCTTGTAATTCTGTAGCATAACAATGCTACACTCAAGCACACCATATGACATTTTAGGTGACATGTTCAAGTTGCTGTCCATCTCGTGGGAGACATTCACGTGCCCTACCCACCACACTCCATGGCGTTCCTTCTGCCAGACTCTGCAGTGTTATATGTATGCATTATTACATACTGTATGTCATGTAGTGCATAACATACATTATATATCAATGTCTATATAATTGTACATTATGAATATATACATGTAAAATTGTGTTCTGTTTCTTTTGCTTTATCAGTTGAAAATTATGTCACGCACTTCGTGGCACTTCATCTCTGAACAGTAAGGCCATGCTCACACATAGCACAGCATCATGACCACATTTAAGAGATCAGTGATTCCACTATATCACGTAATATCAGCCCATATAAAATTTCCCCATCATCTCTTCTTGAAACAGTATCCAATTAAGATGTGATTATTATGTTTTTTTTAGTGTAAAATAACCCCTCTACCTTTTTTTTAGGCTGGGGATAATTTACTTTTGGAAAAGTTCAGGAGAGTTGTCTTTGAAAAATCACAAATTTTAGGTTTTCTGAGTGTTTCCTCATGGCGTCATTTATCTTGTTCTTCTATCCCTGTGTGCCCTTTCAACTGGAAGTTAGGTCTGGAAGCTTGCTTTGATTAAAGTTTGACTATTATGGGCATAAAATTCATCGATAATGCTTAGCACTTTATATTTCATCAAATCAGTGGAAGGATTTCAGTGGTCTGCGACAGTGATAGGAAGTTAAAAGGTAAATTCCGGTGTTATTGACGCGAAGTTTGATCATTGTGTTAGGAAGCTGATTGGAGAATCCCCCTGGAATTTCATTCAGCTAGCAGCTCCAGCACTGGGCGTGGGAGCTGGAAGTGGGAGTTTATGTTAGTGGAGTGATGTCACGTATACAAACGTGCTTTCTAACACTGTGAGTTCAGTTGACTATTAGCGCAATGGAGTAGTGGCTGATTAGTCTTCTTAAATTTTGATTTGCTGTTCAGTTTAGTGAGTTTGTGCATAGTCTAATTGATAAAGAACAGGATACTGTGCCCCGTAATCAGCCAACACTATGGAAGCGAACACTACTTTGCCATGATTAGAAGGGGGTCCTGGTTGAGAAATAATGGGTTATGTTGAATGACAGCGATCCCAGTTTTGGGGCTTTCTCACATTTCTAAGGTTAAACTTTTAGGTAAGCAGTCAGCTATCTCGCAAATACCTCTAACTAATGATGACACATAAGTACTCCTCAAGAAAGTTTTAAAAAGAAAGAGAGACACATTCAACTTAGAGAGCCAGAAGGCAAAGTCACTCTGGAGGCTGATGCAAACACCCGGATGCCCTTCGCCCATGCCGCATCTGCCGACTCGGATGCCGTGGGGGAGCCTGTGAGGGAACAGGGCTGGGGCCTGGGCGTCAGTATTTTGCAGAGCCTCCCCTGGCAATCTGGTTCTGCCCTAAGGTTGAGAGTGACTGGAGAAAGAAGAAATAGCGGCAGTTAGGAGATTAATTGTGATCATGAGACTTCTTGGCTTTAAGTTTCTTCAGACTAAAAGTTCTCTGAACTCCTTCCTCAGAAGGTTGTATTAAAATGCCATCTATTAGAAACCTTGGCAAACCAAATTGTCCCAGGGTAGCCTACCTGGAGGGAGGATGCATGCTGTGACCCTCTCTGTCATGAAATTGATATTACATCCCTTTGTTTGTAATTTTTATGAAAAGGATTGAAAGTCATTTGAGCCTAGGGCCCAATATTACATCCTTGTGCCTTCCCTGCAGTTTGTGGTTTGGTGACTGGGCAGTAGTGACAAGAATTCATTGTACCACGGAATATTCTTTGTGAAAGGTATATTTGCTGCAGGTTAAGTCTGATTACAAATGAAAGTGAAATAATGCCGTATGTCACAGCATTCTGAGCTGCAGAGCTAGGAAGGAGCTGAGGATGGAGGCTGCAGACAGGCATTGGTTAGATCTCAAGCCTTGAGGCCAAATCTTTTGGGACCAGGGAACAGTCCTTGAGCCTAACCACTCAGAATGGGAACATTTAGATGCAGAATTTCCCATGAACCAGCTATACTAGGGGAAACCAGTTAAAAACAAGTAAAATTGCATTTTAATTTTGGAAAGGCTTGGCCTGTTGCCCCAGTTCATGGAGGTCTTATAAGGAAGTGATTGCAGAGCAATTTGCAACCAGAAAGTATTTTTAATACTATGTTTTAGTTGCATTAGGAATAATGATTTACATTGAAGGAATGTGTCAGGTGTTATTCAAGCATTGATTTAGGCACATACATTCCCTATCTACTGCTGGGACTATTTGAAAAATAAAAAGGGTATATAAATTTAGCCTATTATCAGTGCTGTGGGAATAACTGTACATCATTGGATTATTAGGAAGGAGTTGGGGGTATGGGCAGACCTTTTTTCTGTGGTTGGAGGATTGCACTAAAAGCAGCATAACTTTGGCAACTTAAATGAAGTATGGGACAGAGAGCACAGGCCGCCCAATGGGAATGGCACTGGAAAACCACATTCATACAGCCTTGACCTTCCAAGAGATGTTTAGATCCAATTCTGTTTCATCCAGATTATGCCTCTCCTTCTGCAATCAGCAGTTTTTATTGAACATATGGCTCTACAAACACATTTATGTCCACTTACTAATCTTCACTGGCAAATGAGCTGGGTCTTTGTCCGTGGTGATAAGGATCTAGAATGGAAATGTGTTAAGTCCATAAATTTTGTTATACACACTCAAACTATTTGCCAAATATTCTGAATATTTAATAAAGATTGGTCCCTATGGGCTCTAGGGATGACTAATAAATATTGTCAGAATTAACAAGTGCCATTCCTAGTCCATGTGTTTCATATTGAAACGAGAGCAAGATATTGTTGACCCTGGAAAAGTCTTAAGGGTTATTTTTCTTTTTATGAAGACCTTCCAATGAGGAATTCAAGTCTGAAGTCATGAGCCAGTGGTAGACAGGACTGAATCAGATTTTCCTAGCTTTTTGTATTGTGCCCTGATTGGGCTGGTGTCCCAAATTCTCACAATGCACAGTATTTGCACCTACCCTGAATCTCTGCAGTCCTCATATATAAGATAATTCTGTAACGTATCTTGGCAAAATGAAAAGGAAAAACAAATCCAAGGAGCATTGAAGAGAGAATTTTAAATTAAAATTCATATATCATTATGTTTTTTAAGATTGAAAGTGTCATGCCAACGTGAATCTGTTTGATTAAAGCATTTGCACTTGTCTAAATAAATTAAGAGGAAAGAAAAGAAATAAACCTAAGTTGTCTTTCTTGTCACCTAACATGGAGGGTTTTATTTGTTTTTTAAGTAAAAGATTATGTTGCTGTGATCTTTCTAGTCTCAGACTCAAGATGTATAGAGTCATAAAAATCTTGATGGCTGTTGCATGAGACTAAACATTTTTCATGCCAAAGGAATTCATCAGTAATGTACCCTGAACGTTGTGTATAATAATGGGGAATTGGGAGCAATTTAAATGACACACAGTATGAACATTATTGAATAAATTATTCTATAACTTGTTGGAAAATTATGCAGCCATCAAAATCATATTTTGGAATGGTATTTAATTACATAAGAAAATGCTTTTGGCAATGTCAAGTGAAGAAACAGCAGGAGTCAAAATTGTATATTTAGTATAACTCATATTTTATGATAAAAAAACAAAACACACACATATAAAATTATGTAACATAATATAACCAATATGATATAACAAATTTCTTTATGTGTAATTACATGTAAGGGCTATGGGAAGAGTTGTAAATAATTAGATTTTTATTTTCTAATTTATATGTTAATGCCTTTTCCTAATAATTATTTTTGAATCAAAAATATGTGCTAAAATATTACAAAAGACAAAGAAACATTGTATACCACAGAAGTAGTTATTAAGTGCCTATAGGCAATATTTGATCTAAGTAAAGAAAGATGACTTCAGCATTGCACCTTGTCCACATAGTTGCTGTATTCAAGAGCAATTTTGTAGCAAAATGCCATGGTGCTGAGTGGCTTTTTTTTTTTCCTGACAGAATGAAATAAAGGCAGAGATTTTATTCAACAGCTCAAGCATTTAGTTCTTGTATTCTTGTTTGAATTTAGTATCTGTGGAAGAAGATAGCATATTTTCAATGTGAAGAATATTAAAATATACTTAGTATTTTACTGTATGAAAGTAAAAAATAACCAGTAGGGGGAGAAAAACAAAGCACATGCATAGTAAAAAGACAAACTGAGGGCCTGGCTGGTGTAGCTCAGTGGATTGAGTGCAGGCTGCGAACCAAAGGGTCTCCGGTTTGATTCCCAGTCAGGGCACATGCCTGGGTTGCGGGCCAGGTCCCCAGTGAGGGACACATTGATGTTTCTCTCCCTCTCTTTCTCCTTCCCTTCCCCTCTCTTTGAAAATAAATAAATAAAATCTTTTAAAAAAAAAAAGGCAAACTGAGGAAGTGTCTGGAGATAGGGCTAGAAAGGAGGGCGGAGCCAGGACACAGAACCTGGAGGGGAACAAAGGTCTAGTGTTTGTCCTGCTGAGGCTGTAATGAAGGGTCGTCCATAATAAATTGCACGTACATGTCCCATGGGCTCCTTAGTGAACGAAAGAAGAAAATAAAAATGAAAACATAACCCAGTGGTTTCATTGGCACATCCAGTGATTTTCATAAAACTGTAGAATTCAGTGGTGAAAGGAACTTACTGAGGTCATTTAGTCCATCCCAAGACTCACAGGAAACACTCTATCTGTATCTGCACTTACAGAAATGACACAAGGAAGCATGCAGTGTTGGGCAGTGGATAGAGGCCCCTGAGTCCAGCCGCAGCCCGGCCTCCCTTATCAGTCGGGGCCACTGTAGAGCGGAAAGGGTATTATGGCCCCAATTGCTCTCCCAGGACACTGAGGACAGCCTGGCTTTGGTGTTCTGGGCTCTCTACACCTTGTGCTTTCTTGTTTATTGGTTGCTGAATCCAGATGGACTTTCTCCCTTTAGGAAAAAAGGGAAAAAAAGGCAGATCTTGTATTGTATTTGATGAGACTACTTGGAAATTCTCCTCTGGCCTTAGCTTATTCTTGTTTGCTTTAAGATGGTCCTTTTGCCCACGGATTGCAATGATTTCAGACCAGTGTCTTTACTCTTTAGATAAAATACCTAATGTCTTTTATGTGGCTAAATTAAAAAAAAATGGTTGCTTGCTTATATTTAAAATAAGATGGATTCAATTCAAAAGAAACTGGCAACCAATGATTTTGTTTAAGGAAGGCTGGGGAAGAGGGTGCCATGACTTGCCTCACTGAAAGTTTTGAAATTCTTTGCTTTCTCCAGCCATAAATCCAATATTAATAGACTGTAAGCCCCGAGAGGGCAAGGGTTTTGTTTGCTGATTACTGAAGCACCTATATCAAACATGAGGCCGATTCATAGCAGGCACTGATACATTTTCTTGAGTGAATGGATATGGAATAATATTATGATGTTGTATTTGTATAGCACATCACCATTGCAATTATCTGTTAGCTCATCCGATCCTCACAACAGCATCTTCAAAATGGGTAGGAGCTGGTGTTTATATCACTATTTCATAAGTGAGGAAAATGGGGACCGGGGGCAGAATGGTCTCTCCAGGGCTTCATATGCAGTCAGTGACATGTGGTTCTGTTCCTGAAGACCATTCCCCAGTTTGGAATTAAGCAAGATGGGGCAGAGTTTTCCTTCTACGTGACGGTCTTGGTTTTCTGGGCTCTCATGGAATTCTCCCTCTTTATTTTCAGATTACAGGACAGGCCCGTGTTTCACTGTGATCAGCAACCAGATGTGCCAGGGACAGCTCAGTGGGATCGTCTGCACGAAAACGCTCTGCTGTGCCACCGTCGGCCGAGCCTGGGGCCACCCCTGCGAGATGTGCCCTGCCCAGCCCCACCCCTGTCGCCGTGGCTTCATTCCCAACATCCGCACAGGAGCTTGTCAAGGTAAACCCCAGGCTGGCGCAGTTATTAATGGCTTCATCTTATTTGCTCTGGAGAGCCATTCTCTCCAAAGAAGTTGGAGAGAACGGAAAAGCAGCGTCAGAGACATAACTTCACGATTTCGCTGACGGCATGATATCCAACTTAGGCATTAGAAGGATGGCTCACCAGAGAGCAGCTGGTCTTCCTGGATTTTCCCCTGCCAGCAGTTTCTCCCTCGGACCCCAGAGGTTGCCATGAGGTGCTATGATTCTGGTCACAGCAATACTGCGCCTTAGAGCAATGCTGTGGATAAACACAAAGCAAAATTTGTGAGCAAGGTAGTTTGTTTTTCTTGATTTTTTCCCCCTTCGTTTGAAATCCTTAGAGTTCCTCTATCTCACAGGTTGTACTTAGTTGACCTGAAGAAAACGGTCTCTCTCCATTTTACACGCTACATTATGATTTTTTTTACAAGTCAGAAATACATTAGGATTTGTTTCACAGTTTTAAATATCCCCAGATGTCGCCTGCTTGCTTTTTCTCCTGCCTCCCATAGAAGCCCTTACTCCGTTTTTGGCTTTTACTCCTGTTCTTCCAGCTGTACAAATTCTTTTATTGTCTGGCTGTCTGGCAGGAAGCAGGAGGAAGTGAACGGAGGCAGCTCTGCACTAAACTGATGGGACTGAAAACTCCCAGGCTGAATCTATTTCCTCTAGGCATTTTCAGTGCTTTTTTAGCAAGTTGCAATATTTGCAGAAAATTCAGGGTATGTTTTCTGAGGCAAACAGAGACTAGTTTGGTTTTGTTCTGTATGTTAATTCTAAGGATGATATGCAATAAAATGGAATTTGAGCTTAAGCGCACAGTTCTGTGGGTCTCCATTAAACTGTACTTTAATAAATTCCACTCCCGATAAAGACCACCGGTGCTAGCCCCTGGCTTCCATGTACAACATACAGCTCCTTTGCCTGCCTTTGAACATGACCTTCTCAATGTCAGAAATGGCAAGAAGTCACTTGGAAACCCCAAAATTACAAAGGAGTCAATTTTGCAATTTTATAAGATAAAGAGTCAATTTAGTTCCCCTTTCGTTGGTGCCTTTTTACTTTTCTCATCTTTAGAATGTCCCAGTGAATTTTGAGGAAATTCTTGGCCTTGGTGTTCTGCAGTTACCTAATGCCCATGAACTCACTGACTGATGGGAGAGCCAGATTCTGAGCACCCAGCTGCCTGTCCATGAGCCAGCCACTGAGGTGCTAAGATAATTGGGGGCGCACAGAATGAGAAGGGAGAGAAAAGAGCTATTGCTCCTCAGCTTTGCTTTTCATTTCATACAATCTGGACTATTTCAGCATTTTCCTTCTGTCCCTTCCTGACTCTGCTATTCAACATCCAAGAAAAAATTCATGAAAAGCCGTGGAGTCCGTATGGTAGTTGTATTGCCACTTTGAGAATAAAAATCATTTTTTTCCCCTTGAGGGATTCTGCTGTCAGCTCAGGGTTCTGTCTCTCTGCTGGTGTTTTCGGTCCTTGGGCCAGATGTGAGGGGCTGTGGGAAACTGTTCGTCAGGGGGCTTCCTCTGTCTTCATTGTGCACTGTGTGGCCAGTGGAGAAGTGCCCTCATCTATGTTTCTTTTTGGCCAAAAATCATAATCAACAAGGTTATCTCATAATCAACCAGATTATCTCATTTTGATTATCTCAACAAGATTATCTCATTAAATCATAATCAACAAGATGTACAATCTTAATTTTAAATAGCATTTTTTAAATCCTCACCCGAGGGCATGCCTATTGATTTTAGAGAGAGAGGAAGGGAAGGAGAAAGAGGAACATTGATCAGTTATCTGTTGTATGCATCCCGCCTGGGGCCCAACCCGTGACCTAGGTATGTGCCCTGACGAGGAATTGAACCCGCAACCTTTCGGTTCATGAGACAGCACTCAAACCAATGGAGCCACACTGGCCAGGACTTAAATAACATTTTAATAAACATATTCAGCCTGTCGATTAAATGGAAAATTCTTGTCTAAGACAAAATTGATATCAACTATAAAACATATTTTAATTATATTTCACATACAGCCATTAATTTGTGGGTCAGGACATTCCATTCAAAACAGTAAGCAACACTTTTATGCCAAAATAAATTGTTGCTCCTTTAACGCCCCTTTTCCTGTGTGCCGACTTTTTTCAAGAACACAGGATTTAGAGGTCTTACAGTTGGCAATTGCTCTCTCACTTCACACATTGAAGAGTAAAACTAAAGAGTATACTAGGCTTTTAGATTTCTAAAACAATACCCAAAGCAGAGGATAAAACACAGACTGCCTCTCTAGGGTTCTTTGCATATTATGGATAAAAAGATAGAAAGAATGTACATCACTTTCACCATCTTTCTAGCTGAACACAATGAGCCTGGAATGATTACCTTTATTTCTGGAAGGTTCATGTTTGAGGTTCAATGTAGGACCCACAAGTTTATCCCTAGGGTGTGGGGGATACAGCAGTGAACAAAGTGGACAGAGAACCTGCTCTATTGAAGGCAATCAGTTTATAATCAAAGAAGAGCAAACCTAGGTATCAGGCCACTTGGTGACTCTTCCTGTGGAAAAAAATAAGCAGAGTAACTAAGGAGGGCGGTGAGTGATGGAGGGGGTGTTGCTACTGGACTGGTCAGGGAAGGGTCCGCTTCTGTCGTGCCTTTAGAGCAGAGACCTGATGGCTGGGACAACATGACCCACGCAGCTGTATGGAGGGAGAACAGTCCAGGCAGAGGGGCTGCCATCGCAAAGCCCTGCCCCAGGCAGGTGCATCCTTGGTGTGTTTTGAGGGAAGGCAAGGGAACCAGTGTGATGGAGAAGGGTGAGAGAGGGAGGAGGTTAGGAGGTGAGGTCAGAGTATAGGGATCAGGTAGAACTTTGTAGGGCTTGATGTGGATTTGACTTTTGAGCTGAGGCGGACATGATCTGACTTGAAATGGTTCTCTCTTGCCACTGCTCTGCAAGCAAGGTACATTCGTCTGGAGGTTTCGCTCCCTTCTTGGCCTGCTTTCCTGGGTTTAATTTTTATTGCACAAAATAGCTCTACGGAATGTAAAGTGAACATTTTGCCTTTGATTTGTATAAAAGCATTAGTTGTCTCGTGTAGTCTGAGTAATCTTATTTAATTCTTTTTTTAACTGAATTATTCAATATAACTCAAAGACAATTTTGTTATAGAAATGTGTTGCCTTTGATTCTAAGGGTTTCTTGAATAACTCTAGTTTTTGCTGTCAACCACCATTGTCATTGCATCTTTGTGCTTTGCAGTGTGCTTGACAAGCCCACAACAGTTAGTATAAATATTCTTCTCTGCGTGAGGGAAGATGGAAGTTGGAAAAATAAAGAACTCTTATAACTTCTTATAGAAAATATTATAAGAATATTTTATATGAATCAATGAATTTTGTATAAATTTCTCTCTCTCTCTTCCCCCCGCCTCTCTCCACCCTGCTGCCCCGCCTAAAATCTGACAGATGTGGACGAATGCCAGGCCATCCCTGGGCTCTGTCAAGGAGGAAATTGCATTAATACTGTTGGGTCTTTCGAGTGCAAGTGCCCTGCTGGACACAAATTTAATGAAGTGTCACAAAAATGTGAAGGTAAGAAATATCAGCCTTTGAAGTGAGGGGTGGAGGGGCAAGTGAAACTCAAATCAGTGACAAGCTTCTTTGTAAATTGTTCCCGATTCTTCTTCTGTCTTTGTCATTCCTGTGAATGTGTAAATATTATATTCTTACCAGGAATAATATGTCCTTGTGCTATTGAACCAGAAAAACCCTGCAGCCTTTTCCACTTTTGTGGATCCAAAATAAGAGATCCATCTGAATTGAGTTAAATATTAAAACATGAAATATTTTTGAACTGATATTTGGGTTAAAATGTTCAAGACATATGTTTTTGCATAGTTTTGGAGATTTAAATTTGATCATTCCATATCATTCAGAATAGCATATCTGCCGATGTTTTCTAGCTAAAATGTATGTTTGATTTTTTTTTAAAGTGGTCTATTAACTCATTTGTTCTCCAAGTACAAGTTTAGGATTTTCTTGTCTGCCTATAAGATGGGCACCTTTCGATGTTAATCAAACAAAAATAAGTTGAGGTAGATGGATTTATTTGCATTTAGTTTATAGATGGAGTTTCTAAAAATATCCATACAGAGAATGTGTTCTTATTCACCACTTCTGCTGTGCGCCAAAAGGAGGTCTGGCTTCCATATGTAATAAATACGTCTTTTATGAAAAGGAAACACCCAGGAAATAAGTAGGCAGCATTGACCCCTCTCCTTGTTGGCAAGGGCATGCACGTACCTTATATGTGATATCTGACAATGACGTAACACCATTCCCAAGGCTATGTCTCTGATCAAGCTCGCAGAGAAAAACGTTTCATTCTCAGCCGGCTCTATCTGGTGTGATACGAGGCTTTATTTAGAAGGATGCACTCTTGCTGAAAGCATTTGCTGTGGTTTCTATATGTCTAAACCCTTGCAAGGAGAAATAGTTCATTTGAAGTCATTTGTCTGGGCTCAGTCATTCATCTTTCTTTGCTGATAGCTGTGGTGTATTATACAGATGAGAGACAGTTGAAATTTGAGGTGCAATTCATAAATTATATGTAAGAAGTTTGATACCTGCTTGCCCTGAGAGAATTATCTTTATGCATCTGAGCTGTTTTTATTAATCATCATAGAATTAATAGTGACGTATTCTTGAACATGCTATAAACAGTTTCAGTAACTGTGAAAAATATCTGTTCTTTCTGACAAGTAGGACTTCTTAAAAACATTGTAAATAAAAAAAAAAAAAACAATAAACCCTGACTCTCTATAGGCGAGTGTATTTCAGAAGTTTTACTGGAGATTAAGTGAGAAGAAGAGAGTGTTGTTACGGAAAGGAGCAAGGACCTACCGAGTTCCGCCCTTTCACATCATAAATTAAGGAGCTGTACCTTGAGTATATTAAGTGCCTTCTCTGAGGTCATTCAGAAGTGCTAATATTTACTTTTTTTCTTTTTATTTTTTCTTAAAGAGGGAGAGAATCAATGTGCGGTTGCCTCTCATGTGCCCCCTACTGGGGACCTGGCCTGCAACCCAGGCATGTGCCCTGACTGGGAATCGAACCAGCGACACTTTGGTTCACAGGCCAGGACTCAATCCACTGAGCCACACCAGCCGGGGCTACTTTTTCTTTAAACCTGGAAATAACTTTTATTTATTTATGTTTAAAAATTTAATCATTACTATATTTTTCCATTACCATGAGCCCCCTTATAGTCCCCTCCCCCAGCAACCTCCACACTGCTGTCCATGTCCATGAGTCCTTTTTCCTTTTTGCTCAGTCCCTCCACACCCTCACCTCTCACCTTTCTGATGTGCTGCTCTAGCACTGACATTGTCTTTTTTCCTAGATGTGACCCATTACCTCTACTTTAATAACTATATTTACTAATATTCAAACATATTTAAAATATTATGGCATAGATTTTTAGTTATTATCATACATGTCCTTTATGACATTAATATGCTATTAAGGTTTATCTCATGCAAACTCCACATTGACAGCGGGTTGTGTCTTACATTTTTCGGCTTTCTCAGCTTAGTATATTCAACTTCAAGAGACAGAATCAGGTTACAATAGGGTAATAGGGTCCACAGGACTTGCCCAGGCTGTTTTGTTTTCCGGCATTATGGTAGCTTCCAGCCTGGACTAGAATCATTCCCCTGCATCCCTAACCTGTCACTCCGACCCGCCAGTTCACATTGGCCAGGACCGATCGATCACCTTCTACGGTTGTGAGCCAGAAAGGAGACACTCAGATTTAATATTCAGACTGAAAGAAAAATGATTCAAAATCTTTTTATTAATGCTAGCAAACCTATTATGGTGGTGTATCTAATGGACCAAAAATTCAGACTGAGAATTACTTAATCATTTTCCACAGATATTTTTTCCCCCAGTTACATATTGAAGTCAGTAGCAAGATAAAAACAGAATACTTTTGGCTAGACCTTTTTTTTTTTTCTTTCTTTGCCACCTACTGTTACATTGAATTCAGATGATGGGTTTTTTCCCTTCCTTTTTATTTTTCTACACAAAATTGATATTGGAAGAGAATGTCCTGTTCGTACTACAAGTGCTCGGGCCAGGAGACTGCCGTGGGCACTGGTGCCTGCCTCGTTGCGGTAGGAAAGGAATCGGAAGTCCTCTGAGGACGCTTGGGGAGCTGGGTCCCTGCCAGGCTCCCTGCAGTGCCTCAGGATGGAGATGGCATAGCGCTGGGCATAGGATGATTTCCAGACGGTCAAGAGGAGGAATTCCAGAAAATCTGGCCACATTGCTGAGAGGATGAAGAGACTGTCTGTGAGCCCTAGGAAGATGGTCAGGCCACAGCAGGATTCTATGCCCTTGTGAAAATTGGTCTGGCATCTTTCTCATTACTGTGGGTGACTATTTAAGTGTATCTTCCTCTGGAGTTGGAGAGAAAGGAGCTAGGTACCTGGAAGCCCACAGTAATAAAAAAAAAAAAACAACCCTGAATCCAATTAAAAATATGCTTTAGCAAATTTGCAAGATGCTAACCTTCACTCCCTTTGTGATGGTAAAAGCAGTTTTTCATGAGATCTTCCTTTGGGAGAATTCTCCCTTCTTCAAATATTCTCCTTTCGTCAAAACTTAAAAAAAAAGTTTGTGGACAAAGCCTTATATCAACACACAGTTTAGGTAGATTTGAAATGTAAATTAACTAGCTGAAGTGATTAAATAATAACTATTAATTTTGCATAAATTTAAGAAAAAGATTGGGAGTTATAGCTGTGATTTGAGTGAAGGGAAACAGAGTTCAGGGCCACCTTCGTTGCTGACTTTGTCGATGACGCTACAGTCTGCGTTCTGGAAGAACACGAGCGTTTCCTTTGTGGGAACCAAGTCCATATTTTTGCATAGGTTGCTGTGGGAGGAAATCAAGAAATAAAAAGTGTAATTAAAGGATTAAGTTTTAGTTCTGGAAGAAGTCCTTTGGGTTCCTAATTAACCGCTAATATTTTAGGATTTAGATTATTGCCAGCGCAGCCTTTAATAATTATAATAGCACTGAATGATGCAAAGGACTTTTTAAAAATGTAGCCATTAAGTTTGTGCACTCCCTAATATGTGAGCCCAAGACCGGAGGCTTCTTCTTTCTGAAATAATGGCATATTCATCTGATGACTACCAGCTATTAGGGCCTCTTATCTCTCAGGCATCAAGGAGAATAATTCCTGGGGCTACTTAACCCATTGCCACAGACAGGGCTCCACCATGGACAGGGCTCCATCTTCTGCAGCTGGTTGCAGCCCTTGACTCTCACTGTTCAGGGTTGTTGGCTCCCTATCCAGTTGCTGAACAAAAGCTCTATGGCAGAGACCTGCGAGCCCTGGGAATAAGGTAGACCTGGCCCTGGTCCTGGTAATGCCACTCATCCTCTGTGTGATCTTGGAGAAGTCATTACCAGCTCTGAGTTACTTTAGCTCTTGAAGGAGGAGTTTGAACAAGATGGTATCTGGGGTTCTTTCTAGTTCTGCCATCCGGACTCCATCTTCACATTTCTCGTTATTCTCCAGCTGTGCTGAGTGAGTGAGAAACCAGCAAGCTGACATCCCTGGTGCCACTGTAAGAGAGCATGGCCCATGTTTCCTTCCACGTGACTTGAAGAATCAGCTTGTTTACTTTTTAGTCACACGTTTCCCACTGGATTTCATGTGTATAATAGAGCAAAGTTCGTCTCACAGGCTTAGTGACATTCGTAACTGTTAGTGTCACATACTGCTTTTAAACAGCTGCCACAATTTTTAGGGTTTTTTTCCTCACTCAGTGAATAATCTTGACAGTCCAGAGCAGGTGAATTGGCTTCCCCTGTGTCTCACTCATGGTAGATGTCCATGACCTTGGATGGAGTCCCTGAATAGCTAAGTGTCCCAATGATACCTATCCCAGAACCTGGACCAACCTCCATCCCATCTGCCCCCACCTTCCTCCCCTCCTGCAAGAGAAGCCCCAGGAAAGGGAAGTGGCTGAGGGACAGGAAGAATACCCAGGGAGAGCAGACGAGACAGAGGGTAGAGAAGGAAGACAAAGAAAAAGGGACAGGGCAGCAAGTAGGGAGGAAAGGACCTACCATTTGTGTCCCTTCTCAGGTTCACAGCAAGAAGCCAACTATGGCACAGACAGCTCCCAAGGGACAGCTACTTCCCAGCCGCTCTGTGTCTCCCTCCTGCCCCAGGAAACAGGGGAAGTGTCCAGAGCACAGAAGTAGCTCTTCCCAGCCAAGCCACACTGCCTACCAGGTCCTGAAACTGGTCTACTTTTATAGCTGGCATTTGACACAGACTGACTTGCAGAAACCAGAAAGCCACTGTTCTCAGACTCTCTCCTCCTTGGGATCCCTGAAATGCTATCGAAGGGAGACACATGCAGGGTGGTAAGAGCCTGAAGAAGTACTGATTTAGTGTGAATGCATTTCAGAGAATAAGTGACTCCAATTCAAACGCTGTATCCCAGCCTTTTACTATCAGGGACTTCCACCACGGCCTGGTTATGAAATCAGAACTCTTGCTCCCTTTGCTGTGAAGCAGTGGGACAGAAGAAGCAAGGTGGTGCTGCAGGGAAGTAGAAAGGCCCCCGACACGTGACGGAGAAAGGCTGTTCACTGAGGGAGACCACTGAAGGGAATTCAGAGCCATTTACGCCTTTTCAAACTGAACAGTATGGCCTGGTAGTTACATCCTCCTCTGTCCTTAAATGAAGTTGTTAAATCTTCTATGCTCTTTGATATACTTGTTTGGCTTTCTGTTGCTTATATGCAGGAGTGTGGCTGATAAATACAGAAGGATCAAAGTTAAAGAAGTGGCTTAAAATATGCTTTGAGATGTTCTGCCAGTTCTGGAACCTTCAGCTCTGGCCTTGGCTGTTTCTCGGCTGGACTTTCACCAACTCCAGTGAAATATATATCTGTGGGAATAGAATATGCACCTTTACCGTTACACAACTTCACAGTGACAATGCTGTTTATGTTCTCATTGGCTCTAATACAGGCAGGGAGACATTGTTTGGTTTAGCCTCTAACCCAGCATAGAAGAAAGAGGATTTTGCTTTTAAAAAGGTTAAACTGGCATGTAAAGTGTCACCGTGGCCTTTCTGACTAATGGGGTGAACTTGAGTCAGAAGATACTTGAACCTGGTCCACTTAGAACTCTCTTTAGCTTTGTAAGTGCAGAGAACAGTACTTAAACTGGAGAATAAATGTTCTTATTTTTGAACTTGAAGGTTTTCTGAATACCAGCAGTGTTACTCTGGCCATTGCAATACTCGCAGGAGATTTGGGTCAAACCGCACCTCTCCCTACATCAGTGCAGAGAGCCCCACTATCTCAGAGTCGAGGCCACGCTGATACCCTGTGCCCTCTGTTCACCTGCAGCCTAAGCAGGAAGTACTCAGCTTCTTCTCATCCCTTGCTGATGCCATGTCTGCTGACAACTGTCAGTGTCTGATTCTGGCTCTTGAAAATCTCTCCTTAAAGGAAATGATCAGAGTTGTCTGAAGTGGCCACCGGCCCTGAAGGCTAACCCCGGCTGTGGCCTCAGCTGACCCCACAGGCAGTTGGGGAACCGGAGTGGTTTTCAGAGTTGTCCCCATGGGGTGAGATGAGCCGACCATCCTCTTTCGTCCACAACCAGTCGTTGGGTGTGGGCTCCTGGGGAAAGTGCAGCCTCGGGTGAGACGTCTCCCCGTAGCTCAGACAGTCCAGGGACGAGCTGAGAGCTGGAGGCCACCTGCCTATGCCACCCCCTGGGTGCAGCATCCCAGTGGCCCCACAGTTCTCCAACCAGACCCACAGAAAAGCACCGCATGGCAGCCTCAGGGCCCCTGAGAACACCCGCTCGGCCAGTGTTGGCCGGCACTCAGACCACATGGTCTTCTCTGTAGGATTTAGTGTCTGCCTGGGGGGAGATCAGATCGAAACGAAGTACAGGAACTGGTGCAGAATATAGATCCCATAGAAAGGAAGCTTAACTCAATGCAAACCATGGAGAAAGAAGGGAAAAGAGAATTTTAAAATAAATGACATTTGGAATGCTAGCATGCTGTAGTTACTTGGTGAAACAAAATTACATTTTTAGATTTTAAAGGGGCAGATTCTTTTATTTTGCTCTAGTAACTTGAATTTGGTAAATTCCTTGGGTAAGCCTGTGTCTAGAGGAGAAACATCCACTCTTTGAATTCACTATTTTAAGTATAGCTTTTATTCTTTAAAGATGGCTGTGTCTGATGACGTGATTTGACTAATGTTATGTCTGAATCCTTGAAATGACAATTTATATTGTGTTCTATGAGTATTGAAACTCTTCTTTATGTTCTAGATATTGATGAATGCAGCACCATTCCTGGAATCTGTGATGGAGGTGAATGTACAAACACAGTCAGCAGCTATTTTTGCAAATGTCCACTGGGTTTCTATACCTCTCCTGATGGCACCAAGTGCATAGGTAGGTTTAATTAGAAGCACTGTGCATGGCTTCTGTAAATCAGTTCCACAGTGAACGTCTTTCTGAACAAGTCTGTTGAGGGGGACATATAATTTGTTACTTAATGTAAAATGTACATGTATGGAAATCTATTAAAGAGTCAAGCACCTTCTTAAAGTACAGAGGTAGCCTGTGGTCTTGTTTGGGGGTTTATGCCTCCCATAAAGAGGGATGATCCAGGAGACCCTACTGATATCCTCGGTCTGTAAGTTAACTTCAGACTGTGAAGCCATCCTTGACTCCTCTCGCTTTTGACCCCCACCTTCGGTCCTTTCCTGAGACCTATGTTAAATCAGGTCTGAAGTTTTGCCATAATCTTTTCACTGGTCTCCCTGCTTCCTGGTTTCTCTACAATTTATCTTGTCAGATTTATCTCCCTAAAAGTGTTTTGATTAAATAACTCTCTTGCTCAGAAACTTCTGGTGGTTTTCCATTAGGATTTGGAAACTGGAGGTTTTCAGTGCCGTGGACCCTCCAGAGCTGCTAGGGTTGGAGAAGGGGTTCATGAAAGGGGGGGGGGGGGGCATGCGGAAGGGGCTCCCGTCCCCCAGCCCCTACAACCACACCTTCTAGGCAACTCTGCTTTTATCTGGTTGGATGTTAAACTTCCACAAAAAAAGTCAATTAAATAAAAGGTTCTATTGTTTAAAAAAACAGACTTGACAAGTGCCAGATTTAACAATTGCTAAGACTTTCTTCAATTCTAGAATGAAGTTCAAGTTCCAGAGTGTGCAGCCTAACAGCTGAGAAACTTTACTCTCTCACCCCTCCCAGCCTTGCTGAGTTGTCCGCACAGTCCCTGCTTCTCACCCTCAAACAGGCCATTTGCTTTTTTTTTTAAAGTTTTTATTGAATTTATTGAGGTAACACTGGCTCACAAATTTGTACAGGTTTCAAGTGTACAACTCAGTAAACATCATTCCTTCCTGCCTGTAATCACACACATTGCACCCACCACTCAGGATGTGCTTCTTCCCAACTCCAGCCCTGTTTCACACTTCTCAGGTTCTCTATCTTTGAAGGTGTCCCAGATCTGCTTACCTGGAAGCAATTCCTCCCTTACCTGAGGACGTGCTTTCCATCAATGTCCTTATAGGGAAGTTTGAGGTTCGCAATGTTTTTATCTCCCTAATTACGTTGTAAGCTCTCCTTAAAGACCAGGAACTGCTGTCTTGAACTCCCTGTGGTTCTCAGCACAATTCCTGTGTGTTGTAGGTGCTCAGTAAGTACTTGCTGAGTATCAAAATGAGTGAGTCTTTATTAGTAAGACAAAGCTAGGAAGCCTGTGGCATATGGTTTTGGAGAAAAGTGAATGTGATCTTTTGATGTTTGTTTCTGGCCATATTTTTGAAGACACTCAGCTTCACATCCTCACCACAGGCCATGGATTTCAGACCAAAACAAAATTGCACTTGAAATTCTGAATTCCTTTTTACTTAGTCACGTATAATAAAAGCTGAGGGCAGTCTCTTACAGTTGACATTTGGATAAATCTAACCAGTGAGGGAGGATATCTGACCTTTCCTTAGAATCAGTGGGGATGCCCACACTGCTTGATTCTCCAGGATCTGTCCGTAGATACAGGACTGCAGTGAGAGATGGAGAACGCAATGTATGGCTCCTCTTCTGCCCAGACTGCCCCAGCTGCTGCGCGACCTCCAGTGGAAGTGCTTAGCAGGGACGTAGATCAGAAGTTCTTCCCTGGCCAGATAATCGGTAGATTTTTTTTTAGCCTTCAAGGAGAGCCTCAAACTACATTAAAATGATTAAAATCCACTCACATATCAGATTGTTTACATTTAAAAAATTCTTATCTTTTTACTAAATATATGTATACTTTGTAATTTTTTATAGAGGAAAGGGGGCAGGGAGGGAACTAAGGTTTATGGGTCCCTTCCTCAGTATGAGGGATTTTATGGAAATTAGCTGATTTCATGTTCACAACAGTGCTGTAGATGGGAAGAAGCTGAGGTTCCGAGAGTCCAGGTAAATAATTTGGTCCAGTTGTTTCACTGACTAATAAGTGAGGGAGCTAGGTTTCCAGCCTGGGCCCCTGTCCACGATCTGGACACCTCCCCTTGCTTCCTCCCGGATGAAGCCGATACAGTAACTCTTTCTTGCCATACCCCTAAGCGAGTGCTGTTTCTCCATTTTTGGAACTTTATTGTACCCATAATTAGCAACTTATTATATAAAATTATCCAGATGACATTTCTGCCTTTGCTAATGCTAGTATTTTATGCCATGGTAAACCAGAGAGACGCCCCTCCCCCTCTACCCCCCCCAAATTATCCCTGTTGGCAGGAAAATGCATATAATTTCCAACTTATATACAAATCCAAGGTTTGTTGGTAAATTGGTTGTTTGGAATTAGTAAATCTAACCAATAGAAAATCCCATATGGAGATGTGGTATGTAGTATTGCCTTATTATTTCTTCTATGCAGGAAATTCTGTTACCTTCTGCCACCACATTCTGAGACTCTCAGACCCTCTTGGCCCCGGTGCCCTCTTTGTCCTGGAAGCTCTGACAATGTTACTTCATTTTATTTTATGTTCTGTGATCATTCTTTGGCACTTTATAATGCTTTGTATAGGGTTGTCTTTCCCTATTAGTGTATCTATTACATCAGTTGCGGGGAGTCCTGCTCCTAGTTAGGCCTCACTGCTCCTGGCCCCTGGTTGGACACAACAAGGTTAGTGATTGGATAGGAGAGGCCTATTGAAAGGCTAGGATGACCCCAAAACACGTATTTATAGTAATATGTTTATTTTGATATAATGTGACTTCTGGGTGCTGAGAGGAAGAGCCAAGTTTTTCAGAAGGGGAGAGAGGAGGAAGGTTTCCTATTCCTTTTCTGCCAATGGCCTTGGCCAGGCCAGATTTCACATAGGTGGTGTTGTCTGTGGTTCCCCCTACCTCCCTTTATCTTCCAAATCCTAATGGTCTTCTTCCTCGGCTCCCGTAGGTCTTCATACCACCCTAAAGCTGCCGCCTCCCCTCTCTGCAAAATGGTCCAGCCCCAGAGTGGTTTCCTCCCTCTCACTGTGGTGGGGCTGCCAACGACGTGGGAAACTCGGGCTGCTGTGCCCAGGGGTCCACTCCTCCACATACTTCCTGGTTTTCACAGATTTTTCTTTTCCTTTACCTGTTCTATTAGCCCGTAGGTGTACTTCAAAATTTTAAGTTGTGTAAATGTGCATTTTAAACAAAGGCTCTCCTTCTTCAAAAAAATAGAGCAAAAGGATCGTTGTATGTACGGGTACCATTTGTAAGTGAAGGTCTGTGGCGACCCAGACATGGCTGATAATTTTTTCAGCATTCACCAATTTGATCAAGAGCCTCAGACTCACTGATATAACATGTAAGTCAGCCAGCAGGGCAGGGAAATAGTGTCATAGTTAATTTGCCAAATAATAGACATTAGCTCATTAAGAGTTGGCTGTTGGCAGTTGTATGCGCCAGCTTTGCTCTGTAAGGTAGCCCATGCTGAAAAGGATGTGCACACATTTTGGTCAAGTGTTTATACTGGGTTCTGACCACCGAAGTCATTGGAAGCTGGGACATAAGCCAGTTTTGAATATCTCTTTCTATTCTTAACAGCCTTTGGTTTCTGTGCCCCAAATATTTACTAATCGCTGAGTATACAAAGTATTAGTGGCTTTCAGGCAAAGTAGATCAGTATGTAGAAAATTCTGTTTCTCCCCCTTGTTCAGGAGGACGTGCCACCCTTGGCTCCCCAGAGCAAACCTTGTCCGCACCCCCTCTGCAGCCTTTCCCCTGGGCCAGGCTGGAAGAAAGACCTGTTCTGCCTCTTTGCTGAGAATGTTAGTCTGACCAGAGGTGTCAGAACTGGGACCACAAACAGCTTCTGGCAAGCACCTGTATTCTTGCTAGTGGTCTGAAGCGCTTTTTGGAAATAATCTGGTGTCCTTTAAAGCTGACCCATAATCTCATGGTCTGTGCAGCTCCGTCACCTGGCGTTAATGATCTACCTGCTTCTAAGTTAGTCTTGTATTCTAATTTTATTTCACTTTACTAATTTATTGCAACCATTAAGGTTCAAAGCCTTTGTGTTCCTAAGAAGGGCGTAGATGAAAACACTTATAGGTATAACTTTCTTTGGGCAAACTTAATATTTACTACTTAGGCTCATAGGAAACATGCGGATAGATTTTTGACTATTTAAAAAGTCTGCACTTTACAAAGGGATTGACCACTTATATTCTTTTAAATGACAGACATATTTTAAATATTGTTGGAATTTCAAAACTTCATGTTATATCAACTATGTAGAGATGTGTGTATTCGAAGAGAGACACACCCTTAACGCATGTCAGACAGAGCCAGGTGCTCGCTGGGCTACTCGCCTCCTCTGTTTGCCAGTTCTGCCTCAACGGTCCATCAAGCGGCTGGGCTTCTCCTGTGTCACGGGCTCTTCGCCGGTAGCCGAGAGTTGTACTGCAGTGTGCCATTGTTGTCATGACAGTCAGACATGATGTAACCCAATAAAAGTGATATGTAGAAAGAAATATGTCTTCTCATGTTGCTTTGAGATGATGCCTTCTGCCAAAGGAAAAAAAAAATCTTCAAGAACCATTGTTTCCTATAGGGCTAAGAACTTGGAATTGCGTGCATTTTGAACTCGTAAATAATTAGTGCCTTATAAAATCTGTTAGGGCCCCAGGACAAGAGGAAATCTTGATTAACGAGCATTGAACCTGACTACAAAGTGGCTCGTTCTTTCAAAAAAAAAAAAAATCTCACAAGTCTGACTCACAGTTTCAGTCTGAAAAATAAGAAAGATCTTTTAGAAATGTAGACTATAGTACATACTTAATGTTATTTTAAAATAGATTTATATCAATATTTGCCTAAAGTGGCTCGAATTAAGTAGTTTGAAACCAAGGACAACACAGTCTCCCTTCAGTAGAGAGACATGTCTTTATAACTAATTAACTGTCACCGACAGTGATTTTCTTAGTCTCTCTTTTCCTATGGCACATATGGTTGTAATCATTCATTCCCACCTTGGGACTGGAATGTGGGACTTTGGCCAAGTGCACCAGCTCACAGGGGCAAAAGGTGTGAGCCGAAGAAGGGATTTCTGATGGAGCATTGTTCCTGAGTGGCCCACGCAGCTTCCCTTCCAGGGGGCAGGACCGTCCGTTCCTTCTGCCAGAGCACAAGTGTGCAGCGTGGAGGTGATGGGGCAGCAGAGTGTTGTTACAAGTTTGAACTCAGTGATGTGTGTGTTTTTCTGTGTTTTCTCAGACGTTCGCCCAGGATACTGTTACACGGCCCTGGCAAACGGGCGCTGTTCTAACCAGCTGCCGCAGTCCATAACCAAAATGCAGTGCTGCTGTGACATGGGCCGATGCTGGTCTCCAGGGATCAGCATCGCTCCCGAGATGTGTCCCATCAGAGCAACAGGTAAGAGTCCTCCCCGTTTACTGCAGGGTGTCCCAGCTCAGCCCCACATGCCTCGTGGCAGTGTCCGTGGTGCAGATTTGATGGGAATCCAGGTAGGTAAGATTCCCCGAGACAACATTCAGGGAAATTTCCCTGGATGACAAATAGGGAAACTGCAGAGTTCCATACAAGTCACACTGTTTTCAGGTACTGCTTCCCACTTAGCTTGCTTATGACTGCTGAATACCAACATTTTCAGGAAGTACTTGTTCTCTCTTATTCTCATCTATTTGTTTTGGCCTTCATGTCTTCCTCAAATGCTCAGGAGAGTAAAACGCAACTCTCTCAGAGCCTTTCGGGTGAGTTACTCTGGATACACATTTCCTCCTTCCCTAACATCTGACACTTTCCTTTTCCTAGTCGCCAAGTTCTGTTGATTTTTTTTACAATCTCTCTTTTATCTGTCATATTCATTTCCATGTAATGTCCATTTTTTCTTGCCTGGTCTGTTGTGGTAGCCTCCTAACTGGTCTCGATGAAATCCACAGCTGCCACATACATTTCCCAAAGCATAACTCATCTGAAATTTTAAAAAATTATGTCTGGGAAAAGTGAAGGGAAAGATGTCCAGAATATTTTTCCCAGGATGCTCTCAGGCCATATATACTGGCCTAAGTCACTTTATTTCTTAAAAATAAAATTTTACTACCTAGCCTAGCATTTAGAGTCCCCAAATGTGATCCCAGTTCATCTTTTAACTCTCATTCTTTCTAATAGCTTTATATTCTAGTTAAATTTTATGATCAAGCTTTCCTCGAACCTAGTCACAGGATATCTGAACTCAAATGCTCTTTTTTCTTGATCCTTCTTCCTAGTTCAGGCCCTTGCTCCCTTTCTCCACCCCTGGCGCCCTTGCCCATCGGACGCCCTCTTGGCTGTTAAGGATTGGCGCAAGTATGACCTAATCCATGAGCCTCCCGAGATAACGAGCTGGAAGCACTGCCTTTTTTCTCAGTGCTGTGGTGCGAATCCCATCAGCTCTGCTTTGTGTCTGTGTGTTCATGGATTGTGTTTTCACCAGTTGATAAGTCTTATTAGGAGGTTTCATTCATCATTATAGTCCCATGTTCCTTATGCATTGTTTAAAACAATTCCATAGTACTTTGCAAAATCTTACTCATAGGGGGTATTCAGGTGAGCAATTTGTCAAGTGACATCTTTCCCACCAGTTCTAAGTAAAAACTGAAGTTATATCTCCTTCTCAATCCGCTTCCTGAAAAGTGTGTTTAAATCAGGGAAATTTAGCAGAGAAAACAAAGGTGAGGATGGATAATGCAGAGTCAATGAAATACTTCAGAGTGTGCTATTCACAGAATGTGCATTTCCCATTATCAGGGGTTGTATAATTGCTCACAGATGTTACTATAAAATTTCTGTTTATTGCTGAGAATTATATGTGTGGGTTAAAGAAGCAATAAAATCTTTCAATATATTTTTACATATACCAAGTCATATGTTTTGTTTGATTTACTTACTGTCTCTGGCCTAAAAATAAAACCCACCTTCCTTCATTCCCTACGGGAACCACTTAGTAGGCCATTGTTTAGATACACACGACTCCCTAATGAGACATGTGGCTTGGGTACCAGGAAAACTGCTTTTTAAATACTTATGTATTAGGAATCATCGGCATGGGTGTGGTTGTCTTCCTAGGTTGAGGCCTTGAACAGAGGAGAGGGGACACTAGAGCAGGTTTAGGTGCCTAAAGACTTATTTTGGGACTCACGGGGCAGACGGCCTGGTACCCTTGTGTAGCTTTGCAGGGAGCTGCTCTCCCAGGTGTACCGTGGAAAGGTGCACAGCCTGAGATGGGCCCAGGGCAAAGCAGGCTGACAGAGAAAACTGATTTGCAGGTAGGTTTGTTTGCTTGCTCCTGAGATGTCCCAGTACCAGTGGTACAGAGCTCGGGCCTCTTATGGAGAGTGATGATACAGGAAGGAATGTTTTAGATTGGCCAGCTTTTAACCCGTCAAAAAATAAAATCAGTATGACCTCTGAGCTAAATTGAGATAGGAGACAGACATTAGCGGAACAAAATTGCCCCAGGCTGTTGATCCTGAATGTAAAGGGACTCAATGGAAAGTTATTGGGCTGGAGAGAGTAGAAAAGAGTGCAGGACCCAGTTCGATATACTTTCCTGAAGAGGGCAAGCTGAATTTAATGGCATGCTTAAAGCAGTATACCCATTTAACTAGCAGATATTATGATAAGCTATGCAACTTATTTTAGATAAATGCTAAAAGACTAAAAAAAAAGGCTAATTGCTTAGAAGGAAAGGAAGCCCCTTAATATAACTGGCATTCCATTAAATCCAACATAGTCAATGAATTCCTCGTATGTGTGATATAAGACACAATTTAAGGGCCAGGCAGAGAGTGGAAGGTTGTACTATGAATGCATCTCATTAAGACATTTTATGGTGTCCTAGACTAAGTAAGATTTCAATCCATAAGGAAATGAAAGATATTGGTCTAATTTCCATTAAAGGATTAAACTAACACAGAAAGTATCTATGGGAGAATCTCTGTGTGGCAGTGATAATAAAATTATCATTATTCTGGTGAGAGTAAAACTTCATTAAAAATCACATTGTTAATTTACTTATAGGAGGTAACTATGACAAAATATTACTATTTGCAAGAAACAGGAAAGAGATTAGTTAAGTAAATACATCTCTGGAAGCCTGGGTACATTAAAAAACCCCTCTTGGGAAGCCCAGGAAAAAATGTGTCACAAATCTAAAGATCATTTCTTCTAATAAAGACCTGGCATTTTGAAAAATAGGAATCATCCTAAGTCAGGGTGTCCTAGTTGAGAGAATCACTGTGCAGCATTAACAGCTGACCCCCACCCCGCTTTGCTCCATGAGCCTCCTCTCCTCCGTCACTTCGTTGCATTTTACAGATAACTGTTCTTCAGGCTCTGTCTCTGTCCTCCCTTCTCCTCATTCCCCACACCTTTCTGAGATGAGCTCATCTATCCCCATGACTTGAAAGGACACCTCTCTACTGATAACTCCAAAACCTCTCTCCAGCCTGACTTCTCCCCTAGGCTTCACACTCTCGAACCCAAATGCTCTGTAACGTCTGTTCAAATGGAACCCGGCTTCCTTCCACCAAACCTGCTCCCACAGTACCTGTCCTTGCCTCAGTAGTCTGTGCCAGCGTCTACCCAATTGTTCAACCAGGAAATTAGAAGTCCTTCTCGATTCCCTGTCCCCCTGCTCTGACATGTACTCCTGCATGAAGCACTATCCATGTATCTTGAAAATGTGCTTCAAATTTGTCCACTTTTGTCCAATTCCATCACTGCCTCCCTGTCCAGCTCCCGTTATCTTGTCCTTGGTTCTGCAACAGCCTTGGAGCCCCTCAATGTATTCTCTGCATGTTAGCAAGAATGAGCAGAAAGTGTTCATCTGATCACGTCCCAACGCAGCTGAAGACCTCCAGTGGCTTTCCATTGCACGGAAAATAAAATCCAGGCTTTTCAGGGTACTCTTAGGGTCCTGTGGAATTCACAGGTGGGACTAGATGGAGAAAAGGGCATTTATGTATTCTTCCTTGAGATGAATTGTGATATAAGTAAAGATTGTCTAGGTTTGGGAGGGGCATTGGTATACACCCTGGGGAGTTTGTTTTGGGTTTTGAATTATTGTTCCAGTATGGCTGCTGCTAGTAGGTATTAGGGATGGGAATGAAATCAGTCGGCTTTTTTCCTTTTCTTCATTTGGCCTATGTGGTTTGAAGATCAGTGTTATTTGAAGATTTCTTTGAAAAGTAAGGATGGCTTCCATGGGGCAATGACATATGCTACAGCTCAGCTGCTGTGTTCTGTTGTGTTGTGTTTTTCCAGAGGACTTCAACAAGCTGTGCTCTGTCCCTATGATCATTCCCGAGAGACCGGTGTATCCTCCCCCACCCTTTGGCCCCGTTCCTCCAGTTCACCCTGGTGTTCCTGGCTTTCCTCTTGGACCTTCGATTCCAGTCCCTCGACCACCAGTGGATACGTATCCATCTCGGGAACCACCAAGTAAGAATTGGACAGTCCTCTAGCAATTTTTCTTGCATTAGTCAGGTTAACTTTTCTGTTGTTGTTTATGCTGCTTTAGTCATTAAGTTTACCAAATCTTAGATGAAATTTTAGTTTACAGAGTACAGTATAAAAACTTTCTCAATATTCCTGTTGCTTAGAGAAAAATGGGAGGTTTCATATTCTCCAGAGATTAATGTCCTTTTGTTATTGATGTTTCCAGTCAACTGTGAGCAAGTTTTGGGAGAGACTTAAATTTGATTTATAGGATGACTTTGTCGAGGAGGTATAAAATTATTCTTTGAGTTATATATCATACAAACCAGTTTTGCAAGTAAATGCCAATAACGCATTGCCCATGTGATTTCTCCAACCTGGAATCCTGAGAGTGAGGTGTAGAGAGGGGTAGGGAGGAGCAGGCAGAAGAGCAGGTGGCAGCCGGCGCCGCGTGACCGTGGACACCGCAGTGCACACGCGGACCTCTGCTTTATTGGAGCCAGATAACCTCTGCCCAAAGAGTGCCCCCTTCTTTATGACCCAACATCTTGCCCAGTGTTACCAGACTAAAAGCTGATGAAAGATGCTCTAGTTCTAAATAATTTTAATGGGTCTTAATGTTATTCCTTTAGGGGTGCTGCCAGTCAACGTCACTGACTACTGCCAGTTGTTTCGTTACCTCTGTCAAAACGGACGCTGCATTCCAACCCCCGGGAGCTACCGGTGCGAGTGCAACAAAGGGTTCCAGCTGGACCTCCGTGGGGAGTGCATTGGTACGTAATGGATCACTAGGTTGGTACCAAGAGTTTATGGCAATCCTGTTCCTTGACTATGTAAGTTTCCTATTCTGCTGTTAACACATCACCTCAAACTTGGTTGCATAAAACAATGCACATTTATTATCTTACAGTTCTGTAGGTTAGAAGTCCAACACAGGTTTTACTGGGCTCAAATCAAGGTGCTAAAGGGCTGCGATCCTCTTGGAGGCTCTTGAGAAAATCCATTTCCTTGCCTTTTCCAGTTTCTAGAGTGTGTGATTCCTTGTCCGGTGCTCTCCCTCCGCCTTCAAAGCCAGCAGCGTAGCATCTTCAGATCTCTCCCTCACTCTCCGGTTCTCTCTTCCAATCCCCTCCACTTTCAGGGACCTTGGTGACTACCATGGTGGATCTGCGTGATCCAGGGACCCTTGCCATCTCGGGTCTGCTGGTTAGCAGCACTGCTTTCATCTGCAGCCTTAACCCCCCTTCACCATACAGCATATTTACAGGCTCTGGGGATTAGGACATGAGCATATTTGGGGGGCCGTTATTGAACTTCCCATAGCGACTTTCCACTTTTATTGTAAAATCCATTCAGATCTTTGCTGGGAACGCCAACTTAAGTCATCTTACCAAATGCCTGATCATTAAAGCAAAGCATTAAAAGTATCTCAAAATTATGAAAGCTTTGTACATTTTACTAATTTACATGGCTAACTTACCAACTCTCTCTAGTTAGTCATTAAAACTTGAAGAGAGAAACTTTAAACATTTGACAAGGTATTTCAGCCAGTGAAGGGAGGGAATGTCTCATGCATTCATTTTATTGGATAAGAACGCCCAATTGCCATCTAATATTTTTTAAAAATAAATTCCTCTCTTAGTTTTGTTTCAAATTCCAATTCTGTAATTATGAATCAGGCAGAAACAAGTAGTTCTTGGTTTCTCATGCTGTATAGTTTCCTGATGATATGAAAGCCCCTTCCAGCAGCACATTAGGGAGTCACTCAGTCCTTAGAGGTCATCCAGGGCTGGGAGAAGAGGGAGCAGCTAGCTCAGGGCTTGCGAGAATGAGGTCTGACCGGCACCTGCCACGAAAGCACGTGACCTTGGCCAAGTAGGTTATTTTCTATAAGCATTAGCTTACTCATCTTTACAAGTAGAGGAAGCTAAACCAGTTTACCTCTAAGTATATGGTTAGTTCTATGTCACTGTAAAACAGTGGGAGTCTATTCTGGGTACATGGTGGGGTTAGGTGGTGGAGGACTCTGTGGTGGGTGAGAATTGCCCTTTCCAGGACAACGGCTTCATGTTTCGTTCTAATATTCTCAGTGGAATTCAGAAGGTGATGCTGAGATGTAGTTAGACTTCTTTTTGTTTTAACTGAAAAATCAAACTTCAGGAGATACTCAGAATCCTAACAGAAGCCACTTTTCAAATGCTAGTCTGTTTGATTCTTTTGGGCCAGACTCAAGGAAGATAAAATGTTTATTAGCTTGGAGTGTTGAGCTGCTATGTGTTTGGCAGTTTTCTCTGAAAAATGACACAAGGAAATAATATACTTTAGCTGCTCAACCAGTCTTCAAGTGGCAGGGGACACGGCGCACTGCAGTGGGAAGGAAAGAGATCCTTTCATTTGGCTATTTACTTCCTAAAGGGAAAGTGTTTTAACATGTACAGGAAACCAATAAAATGGCCTTTGAGTTATGAGTTATTGCTATTGAGTTTTTTACTAAAACATGCTGTGTTTTTCAGATGTTGACGAATGTGAGAAAAACCCTTGTGCTGGCGGAGAGTGTATCAATAACCAGGGCTCGTACACCTGCCAGTGCCGAGTTGGCTACCAGAGCACGCTCACCCGGACGGAGTGCCGAGGTATGGTCCTGGCTTGGAATGGGGGGCGTATAAGCGAAGTAGGCGACTGGCTTTGAAGGAGCTCCATGGAGTTTCAATAACCTTTGCCAGGAGAGGCTAATATGGTCACACTGGCTTTTGCACTTAATTCCAGATATTGTTACTTCAAAGGGTGATGGCATAAAATCTGGAGAGCATTCCAATTATTTTAAAAGATGCTTCCGTGCCTGCAGGAATGTCCCATTTTCACTACCTTTTGGCCTCATCATTATCGCCTGTTAATTTTTAAATCTGAGAGTTAGGGGACTGGGTTTTCTTTTATTGACGTAGAAACCGAGGCAAGTTTCAGGTGAGGTTGGGTGCGATAAAAGGATAAGGAGGCAACCTCCAAGTCCTTGCTGCTTCCTAGTTGGTCAGCAGCTACATCGCCTGCTTGTCAGTCAGAAATGCAGCCCGTCAGCTCCCACCCCAGACCCGCTGCAGCAGAACCAGCATTTAACGAGATCCTTCAGGGACCTATATGCACATTAAAGTGTTTGAAGCACTGTTATAAATGTTTCCTCATATAAATTTCCCTTTGGATTTGTCTATTAGTTAATTTACTAAGTCACCCAATACACCTTTTATTGAATGACTGCGATGTTCCGAGTTCCTGGAACAGAAATAAGTAAGATGTACTTCCCATCCTCAGGGAAATCCAACATTGATATTTTTATAAATTTGGCACAGAATGAGCTGTAGCATTGATCCTATAAAGCCAGATAAAAGAAAGAAAGCTCCTTGTTAAAATTAAATACAAGAGCCCTGGCTGATGTGGCTCAGTTGGTTGGAGCATTGTCCTGTAAACTATAAAAGGTCTCTGGTTTGATTCACTGGGTGGCAGGTTCAGTCCTGGGACACATATGAAAGGCAACCAATCAGTGTTTCTCACTCACATCAACGTTTCTCTCCTCTCTTTCTCCTTCCCTTCCCCTCTCTCTAAAGTCAGTAAGCATGTCCTCGGGTGACGATGAAAAAAAATTAAATACAAGGAAAGATTGGAAGTTTGTATGACTTAAAAATTTGTAAGCCATTAATGAGTTAATTTTATTGCCTCTTTTAGCAAAAGCTGTTCTTATGAGTTGAAGATATACAGAAGTTTTATTTTTATCAGTGACTGCTTTTAAAATCTTTAAATTTGGTTCTGACTTAGAGACTTTTTTCCCATCAGTGTGTTTTAGTACACTACTTGTAAATGGCAGTTTTGAGCAGAAAAAACTGGAGTATGTAACATTTTGGTCTGCTAATATTTCTATTAATGGCCTACCGACTAAATTGTAAATTGGGTAGTTTGAATATGTATCTGATTTTAGAACTATTGTTTAAATAATTAGCACGTACAAACAGTGCGCTAGATGTTTTTGCAATAGTAGACAATAAACCGAAACCAGCGTTTCAGAAGGCTGCACTACTGAATAAGCAATTTGAAGACGTGAGGGAGAGCGCTCAGCTAGGGTGTGGGCAGGCAGTGTGGATGCATGTTCATTAGTCTGAGGCTGAGGAATACCAAAAGCCCCCAACACTGTCTTCTTAAAGTAGCTAGAGCCGAGCTTATCACAAGCCTAAAACATGGACAACATGCTCACATTTGGGGGTCGATGAGACTTGCCACCGATTGGTCAGAAAGGCTGTGTGCGTAACTGAAAAGCACACGAGGGGCAGAAGGGAGGAGGTCAGAAGAGACAGCTGGAAACGCAGGGCAGAACTTTGAATGGCAAGCTTTTCATTCATCTTGTCAACCGTCAGGGAGCCTGATGGGATTCTGAAATTAGTGAGGAGAAAGAATGCTGAACTCTTTATCCTATTTATTTTATTCTCAGGCCTCAAAAGATTATAGAATCCTAAAAAAAAAAAAGTCTTCTCAAGGATATGTGAGTTTTCCTATTTTTTTTGGAGTGTGGAGCAAGTTAGATTTTAGCAAGGATTAAGAAATAAATGAAAGAGAAAAAGTTCTTAGGTTGTTGGCACAGACATCAGACAGAAGAGAAGCCCAGACTGCCTCCGCTAGTCCAATGACTCGTGTGGAAACCACGGCTGGCCTGCCCAGAAAGAAAGTGCGCCCGAGGGTCAACCACAGACACCGCGCAGACGCAGGGCAGACAGTCAGAGTAACCGCTCTCCCTGAGTGCACATTCTTGTCCTCCGCAGGACGTTTAGAGCACTCATAATCAGGCACAGGTGGTCTCAGCTTTGCATAGGTGGGTCTGCTCCCACCTGTTTCCATACAGGTCCGCCGTCTCTGTCCTGGGGAGAGAGAGCTGGCGAAGATCGTACGCTATGTAGACAAGGCAGTTGCATTCGTCCTCTCTGACATTCATTCAGGTATCCAGCTTAGAAACCGAGGGGAACAGACAATCCAGGACACCATGTTGTCCAATTTAGGTTAATTATTACTCTTTAAATGGAAACTCAGATATAAGGTCATTCAAGTTATTAACACTTCTATATCAAGCTCAGTTGTTTACTTTGGCATAATATTTAATACAATAGAAAAAAAAGGAAATGCCCTACAGTACCAATATTTTGTTTGGTAGGTAGACTACTCATAAAGTTATAAAGGCTACCAAGAATAAACAAACAATGAAACTGTACTTGGACCAGAACTGCAGTCAGGAAGGTATTTCAGAGTCATATGATTGATGGTTTTCAGACAGAATTAAATATTTTAAATAGCATTTCTGTTTTCTTACTTTGATATAGCTGTAAGACCTGCCTTTTTGATCATGTACAGGGTGTGGGAAAAGTAGGTTTAAAGTTCTGAGTACATGAAACAGTTTATTAATTACTGTATTATTTTCTATATGAACAAATGTAAGCCTAGTTTGCTCTACCCTGTATTGAAAGATGTCAGCCGAAGTCCAACATGACTAATGGTATATACTGGCTCATTAATTCAGCTGGGAAAATGGTGAAAAAGAATCTATTTTGTTTACAGAATTAAGGTTTAAGGAGTCTTATTAGAAATTAGAGTTTGATTGAATGCTATTATGTTAGCCCTTTTCTTCTGCCATATGTCTTTCAAACTCTAATTAATAATCTTAATTCTCACATTATTTGATACCAACTCTGTGTTTGAACAATACTATTTTGTAATTAAAACCCAGGATTAAGATCATGCGTTTGGAGATGGAGGGAGGGAGAAACAAAGTAATTTTAAATGCCCCAACTAAAGCTATTTCTTCTGTTTTAACTCTGGTTTTAGACATCGATGAATGTTTACAGAATGGCCGTATCTGCAATAATGGACGTTGCATCAACACGGATGGCAGTTTCCATTGCGTGTGCAATGCGGGCTTTCACGTTACACGAGACGGGAAGAATTGTGAAGGTAACGCAGGCGGAGAATAATGAGCCAATAACCCTATGATTTCCCTTCTTCAGTGCCGTGTGGTGTCAGAAGTCCTTAACAACACCGAGTCAAAGACTGAGTGAAGGACCAGAGCATCACATATATTTCACAGTTGTTATCTGGGAGATGAGTGTAATTTTCAACAATACTCATGCTTTTAATTCACATTTCTGTGGACCAAATACATTTCACATCTATGAGGAGAGCTTGCCATTTAAAAGATCCCTGGTGGTGATGAAATTTTGGTGGCATAAATCATTACTTTCTAATTTTATACAATCAGAATTTGTACATTTTTTTAAAAAGGACACATTTCATCCCATTTATTCTTCAGTCATATATGATCCTTTTGTTTAAAGTGTCTGCCTAGTAATAGAATACTACTAATGGGTATCTGAAAATGTAAAATTTAATTGAGAGAAATATTGACTATAGAGAGTCAGCCATACTTTTTTATATTGCCTCTTGAATTAATCACCTCATTTTGGATCGGGCTGTTTCAAATATTTTGTCTTTTTCCCCTTGTCATTTTTTCCTAAATTGAAACTATGACAATTATTGATGAGTTTCCACTTCTTAGACCTTCAGCAAAAAATGAAGAATGGCCCTTATCTTTCCCAATGTCTTTGGGAAAGATCCCAAGAATCTATTCATACATTAAAAGAATTTCAAAATTGTTCTTAGAAACATTTTTGGCAGAATATTATCTCAGTGATTCAATTCAAAGACTCAATGCCAAAATTCTCGGTTGGGATAGAATCCTGTTAAAAAAATCATAAATTACATTGGTCTGACTAAAAGCCTGTAAGTGAAAACACACCATGTCTAGATCAGGTGCCTCCTGGGGCAGCTTTAACATTAAATAAATAACTCGCTGATGAATTTAAAGGAATATTCCTATGGTCGAAGGATCCCAAAAGTCAGCTGGCCTGGCTATAATCCATAGGTGAGTCTTAAAGTTTAAAAATGCCTTTTCCTACCTTATTTGAAATTGCTTCGGACTACAAGTTGTCCTCTTATTCCCTGGTTTCCACTTTTTAAAGAGTCAAGCAGTAGTCTAAATACATTTCAGGCGCTATCATTTTCAGTTTTGATTTTGTTTTTATTTTCAGTATATTAGAAGTAATTTGGATCTGTGAAATAAATATAACCATTAGGCTGTTAATGCACTGTTCAGTTTGTTAACTACTGTTTCTTAAAAGAGTTCTGATAGCTTCTATTGGGTTGAATTTCACATATATGTATATATAATTACAAAAAATTATATATGAATTTCATATATGGGGGCACCCGAAAACCTGGCATTATCTTCTGGAGGGCAGGCCCCTTTTATACAGGCTTCCTCCCTCCCCAGGTGAGTGTTCTAGGAACCCGTCCATATCAGTGTACCAGCTGGCGTTGTTGTGAGAGGCTACATTCGGCTTCAGTGAATTTTTTGAAGATGTTTTCAGCGCTTTTGTCCATTTCACGGTGGGTGATTTATGAGCGCACCTGCCCACACTGCTCTGAGTGTTCAGCAGTTTTTGACCAAAAAACAGCCTGACCCCCATGCCCCACCCTCCCTGTTCACCCGATCTTGCCCCAAGCAATTTTTTTTTTTGTTTCCCTGCATGAAAAAAGTCCTCAAAGGGAAATGTTTTGCTGACGTGGAAAAAGTGAAACAAAAAATGGAAGAAGCACTAGAAGGCATCAAATTAAATGAATTCAAAAACTGTTTTGAGCAGTGAAAAAAATCTCGATAGGTATACAAGCGTATCAGAGGGAGAGTACTTTGAAGGTGACTTTAGTTTAAACATGTAAGAATAAATACACAATTTTTAATAAATTCCAGATTTTTGGGGTCCCTCTCATATGCATGTATACATGTTATATATGTGTATTATATATGTGTCATGAAATAAATTTAGCCTTATAATTTGCGTGCACCTATCAAAACTTGAGAATTTGACATACATGTTTCCTATGGCCCCTGTTCTCTTTGTGTGCTATAATATGAATGACAATTAGCCTTAGCCTATAATAACACAAACAGGAAGAAATGTAAAGAAACAAAATTATATTCATCTAGGTTGGCTTCCTTGGTAAGCTTACTCTTCTGGCTGTAAGAAAATGTATGTTTTGCATTTTTCAGATATGGATGAATGCAGCATAAGGAACATGTGCCTTAATGGGATGTGTATCAATGAAGATGGCAGTTTTAAGTGTATTTGCAAACCTGGATTTCAGCTGGCATCAGATGGGCGTTACTGCAAAGGTTTGTGCTATAAAACCCTGTATCATATTCTTCTCCTGGTCTTTCCTCTTCTCTCCTTACTTAGAGGTATCATTTTTCTTTATTGAGTCTCCTCATTTAAACTACACCTAATTCTGGTTTAGGAAATCTGACTGGAACACCTTCTTAAGCCCAGCCATCCTGAGACCTACAGTTTATGCCCAGAAGGCTGTTCTTATTTCAGAAAGAGTGTTTGGGGCCTTCTCAAAGGAGGCTGAAAGGCTACATAGCAAATGAATGATAAGCCAAACTACCAAATGGTCCACCAACAGATGAGAGAGCATCTTTTTAAATAAACTGCGTTCTGCCTTTCCCTTGCAGTTGGGGAATAATGGCAGTTAGGCTTCTTGATGGCTGCTATTTGCCTCCTCTTGCATCTTTATCTGGATAAAATAATGTAGACTCATTGTAGTGATCTCTTCTTCATAATTGCCTCCAGATATCTTAAGGAACAGAAAAATTTTTATGGGCAATTTATTTAGGCTTTATTAAGTCACAGAAGCAAAAGGGAAACAGTATTAAGCAAAAGAAATAAATGAACTGAGAGTCACTGTTTAACTTGGTAGCTTTTGAAGTAATCTCACGGCTCCAGGTATTGAAGCAAAAGTAAAGATTTTTATTTGTGCTTTTGGAAATTGGGGTCCTAGGAAGAGTCATTGCAGATAAATCTGTGCTTAGTGTCTCTTGCCTTTTGTAGTCAGGGATGAGTGGGTATTGAACTTGGGTTCAAGATATGAGTTGGAACCAGACTTCCTGAGGAACCTCATACTCCAAACAGGTCCAGGATGTCTGCTAAAACACACAAAGCCTGTGCTCACAGGTTCAGATGCAGGAGCATAGAGCACCAAAGTCTTCAAGATCATGAAAGCTGAATGAAGTCCTAGGACACCTCTTCTTTAGCTGTCCCTGGTGGATGGCTTTGGTGAAGGAGTTATAGAAGAAAGCCTTGTATGAAGTCTTTGGCAAGATGTACGTTTTCTATAGGCCTTAAAGAGCTTCTAGCTCTTGATTATTTCCCTACATTCTCCATGACCTTCATAACACTGGTTTTTAATGTTGGGCAAATCTGTCTTCATAGAAAGAGAAAACATTAGAGTTTTTCAAATTCGAAGTAGGAAATTGGTTTCTGTACTTCTGAGCCCTGTGCAGGGAGAAGCTTATGCTTGGGAAGATAAGAGTAGTGCATGGAACTGTTCTACAGTGTAAGACAGCATAAGCGATGCCAAGATTTGCAGATGAAGTGCTGCATAAGTGAAAAAGAAATGAAGAGAATGGTTGCTGGAATATTTGGAACTAGGCTTCCGAATAAAATAGCAGAAGGAAATGCGAAGGCCCCTTTGTGAGCAGCCCTTTTGCAAAAACCATCTTCCTCTTAGCTGTGCACAGAGCACGCTGAGGTTCACTCTCAGCGCCTACGGGCTGCTAGTGCCCAGCCCACAGCCCATCGACATTTGAGTGTGGCCAACAGATACTGCCGCTGGAACAGTTTCAGAAGACATTATGACCTCATAGGTGATTTTGCAACTATGTGCAACCAATGCAATAGTATCTTATCATTAAATAGATTGTTCTATACATTTACAAGTGCCTAACGATTTGGAAGTTTTGCTCCGACTTTACCATTCTGGCTTAAGAATCAGAGCTAGAGAGAGAGAAGGAGAGAGGGAGAATGCTTGATGTTCTTACTGACATCTTCTTTTTTTCTGGTGTATAGAGAACATGGAACACACACACTGTTATAAGGATAAATGAGGAAAAAAATCCGTTGTATGCAGTATTTCTTCTTTTTCATAGTTTTTCTCTTGACATCATGAGATAAGATTTTTCTCTTAGTGCTGAGCACTTAGTTCTGAGCCCGTAAAGCTGCGGCTGTTCAAAGCTGAATGAACAGCGGTAATTTAATTTCTGTAGTTAACTAACCTGATCACTTTTTGAAAGCTGAGGCTGCACACTCTGAGCAGTGCTTCCTGTGTTACAACGGTGTCCCCAGCAAAGACGCCTTCGTGTTATTTTTTGGGTTGTAGCTGCCTCTGTGTTACTGTAGATCTCATCTTGAACAAAAAGGCGACTCGAATAACTGAGCCAATCTGGGTTCATGATTTAAATATAACTGCTGTTTTAGAATATAAATCTGTACACAGAATCTTGCACTGTCTGTGTGTATTTGGTGCCAAACAACACAAGTAAAATGCAGAGGTGTTTCAGTCTCAATTTGCCTTTTTAAGGTCAAAAGAATGGAAATAGTCACATACACTACTTGTATATTATAAAAGGAGTTGTTATAATATGACTCACTTCTAAGTATTATATATTTTCCCAAACACAATTTTGGTGCCATTTCTACTCCCCTATATTAAGAGGGGACATCTCTACTATTATTAGTATGTCCCTACTAAAGAATTTTACTAGGCGTACCTAAGTATACACACGATGCTATGAAATGTTTGTACTGCCTATAAAAGACTTTTCTTTGCTGGGTTCCAATCGGTGATAGTGCTGTTGCTGGCCAAGAATGGTCATCAAAATCATCTATATTCTTTTCTATCCCTTTTCTGTGGTGTGTCACCAAGGCTTTAGTTCTGTGTCTCTTAATGCCATGCTAATTGTCCCAGAAAGCTAAGGCATGGGAGATACTAGAATGAACACCAGTCTGGATATCGGATGCCAAAAGGAAAAGCTTTCTGCCCAGGTCAAAGATGCCGTTTATTATCAAGCTACATTTCCGGCAGTCCTGAAAAAAACTTGCCATGTGAAAGATTACACAAGACACTTTGTATTTTAGCCGTCACCTCTTCCCATTCTGTTTTTGCCTTTGTGATTCTTATTTTTTAATCTTTATTGTATTTTTTTCCATTACCGTTTAGTCCCCTTAAATCCCCCCCCCCCAACACACACACACCCAGCAATCACTACACTGTTGTCCATGTCCATGAGTCCTTTTTCCTTTTGGCTTAAAAAAATACATCAAGAAAATATTATCAAAATAGCTTTCTATGGAAAAGAAATAAACTCAGCCAGTTTATTTCTCTAGATTTTTGTTACTATTCTCTCAAAAAAAAAAGAAAGAAAATGCATCTCATTGAGCTTTTATTGTTGATGCTGCAGAGTATTTTCCATCTTTTCCATTTCCAAATGTTGTAACAGAATTGTAAACGTGTTATGGTTTTCTATAGAAGCTACTTCATTTTTAATAAGTGCTTTTTCACTCCACAGATATTAATGAGTGTGAAACACCGGGGATCTGCATGAACGGGCGCTGTGTCAACACCGACGGCTCCTATAAATGTGAATGCTTTCCAGGACTGGCCGTGGGGCTGGATGGACGAGTGTGTGTGGGTAAGATTAAGCCACAGCTAGATGTAGATATAGATCCATGCCTTGCCAATTCATAAAACCCACCAGTAACAAACATAGTCTACTGTAGTAGATGCAATATCATTAATATTTATGGATCAACAAACCAACGGGGTCAGTTCTCTTCTTGGATAAATTGCATATTAATCCGAGGGCTAGACAGATGAGCCGAGATCAGTGAACAACAAGGAAACCCTCACCTCTTCTTCCCCCTTTTCTTTCCTAATCACATAGCTATCCTCAATTTCCTCCAAACCGCCTTTGTTGAGAGTGGTTTTTGAAATTGGCCTGTACGTGCTCATTATCTCTTGGCAGACACATTCATAGAGTATTAATGTCCAAAAGGAAGTGTAGAATGTGAAGGAGGATATGAATAATCACAAAACTTACATGCTAATAGTTTTCTGTGGCTTTATAAGAAGTTTGAGTTTTGTTGAGAAGTAGATATGAATTTTATCCAAATTATTTTTAAGAAAGCTGGTTAGTAAACCCTTTGGGTTGGGAGATGATTGGGCATAGCTGGAAACCCCCTCCCTGGTGGTGACACTGTTTATGGACCAGCACCTACAGATTTGTATAATGAACATTTTACAGCTCAAACTTCCTTTTTTTGAAAGTACATCTAATTCAGACATTCAACAATTACATGTCTATTTTGAGGTAGGCCACAGTTCATAAAGCTCTTATTTATCATGGGGTGAGATTCAACAACCATCCATCATTCATTCAGTCAGCATTTATTCCGTGTCTGCTCTGTGCAGGCCCGTGGAAGACAAAAATGAATGAGAGATAATTCCAGCACTAACATGCTTCACAGTTGGGTAAACCACAAAAGTCCCTAGAAAATGGGAGTCTGGCCATTGGTTCCCAGTGCTTGGAAGCTGAATGTAGTTTGTTTTGTTTTTATTACATTGTATTGAGACCTAACACCAGAGGCATTCTTTGTGAGTTAGAACAGGGGCAATAGCTAAATAAAGCTAGGTTCAACTTTGACCTGGGGGGTTCTCCTCTGTGTGAAGCGTTGGTGTGATGACAGATGCTTCTTCTTGTTTAGACACACACAGGCGGAGCACGTGCTATGGTGGATACAAGAGAGGCCAGTGCGTCAAGCCCTTGTTCGGTGCCGTTACTAAATCTGAATGCTGCTGCGCCAACACTGAGTATGCGTTTGGAGAAGATCCTTGCCAGCCGTGTCCTGCACAGAATTCAGGTAAGTGGGGTCATGGGGGTGCCTTGTATTGCCTGCCTTCTGCCACCATCTACAGTCTTGCATTGATGGAATTTGTAGAAGTCATAGAGAAAGATTACATACGCTCTCCAGGTACATACCATGTACCTCCCTGGGGTCTTGGCACGGGCTAGTCGGGGTCTGACCCACATTACTCACTGGGTCTAGCAGCCATTTGGAACAGGCAGCACATTTGTGCCTCCCATCAGAACTCTTCCACCTCAGTGATACTCATGCTTTTTGGAATACATGCCCCTTACTTTGTTTTCTAAAACCGTTTCACAGTGTTTGCATTTTGCAGGAACTCCCTCGGAGCAGACTATTACACAGTGTAAAAGTAAATAATTTTTAGGTTACCTGAATATTTCCAACTTTTCTCCAAAAGGCCTAGTGAATTTTGTTGAAATCCGTCATGTTGATTTAAGTGCGCTATTCCTAAATGATTTTATTCAACCCTAGGGAAAAAGTAATTACTTCTATTTGAAATGACATGGTGTAGTGAAAAGAAAACTGGTCCCTCAGTTACAGACCTGCTCCCAGCCACAGGCAAAGTACTTAATTTAGGGGGGTTAGTTTTTCTGTGGACTTTCGTTTATTTAGGAATTTTTCTCACCTACTTTCAAAAATGCTTGTGATGGCTTACATTAGTAAACATAATTACAAATTAGAATAATATAGAAAAGAGATTCTTTAGTTTTCTCATCTGATAATGACTTGTAATTTTCACTTTTTTTCATTTCATTTCAATTCATTTCAATTGTAAAGGTAATCCAGTTGTAAATCATTTCTATTTGTAAGGCAAAAAAAGTTTGTTAAAATGAACACAATAGACTATGTACATTTGAATACAATTTTAAAGTAGCTTGGCTGTTGACTTCTAATGTCCTAAAATAACATTAGATCTGATATTGAAAATGTAGCTCTGATTGGTTGGTTCACATCTAAGATTCAGTTAGTTCATTTCTGACTAGACAAAATTAATTAATTAAAGACTAATGCACAATTTTAAATCATTTGTCATTTGAAAATGATATTTGAAATTATGGAGTTAGAAATTAAAACATTTTATGAAAAATTAAAGTTAAACGGAAGACTTTAAAAGAAATGAAAGATACTAATAAAGAAAGAAGGTTTTATTCTGACTAATTACTTTACCTGGTGACTAATACACAAATTATCATTTTATATATGGTTGCCAATCAGTTAAATATATATTAACAATGTTTCAATTACATAATATGCAGAGATACTTTCAGGTAACTGCACAGTTGTATATTATTACTATCAGCCTTTTATGTGTTACTTGAATTTTTCAAAGTGCTTCTGTCGCATACGTTGAAATTAGAAGATGGGTAAGTCTCGTGGAAACTGGTCACAAGACTATAGGTGACTGCTCTCGTGTTAAGTGGGTGGAGGAGCCAAACTTAGAATCCAGGACCCTTGGTGCATAGGGTTCTTAGTTTTCACCTTTTCCCTCGGGCCCGAGTACATCTCCAAAACTTTTTTTATGATGCATAGGAAAATAAAATGGACTTATAAAAAGATGACTGAAAGAGACCAGATTTCTTTAAGCAGTAAAGCTTAAAGTTGAAGTCCAGTATCACTAGCCTCTGTTTTATATTTCAGTGGATTTACCGAAGAGGTCTGCATGTGGAAGTGGTTTCATTCAGTTTGGCTTCTCCACCTCCTTGGTAGATGACAGTGCCAAATCGTGAAGGATCTGCATGTGGGAATCCCTCATTGCAGGAGAGAGGAGGGACTTTCAAAAGTATTACAAATATCCAGAATGAATATCTTTAGTTAATTTAATGAGAAACTCCAACCACACAACATCTAAAGCTCATCCTTGTGCTCTGGAGCTTAAGCAGGCTGTATATGAAGCTATTTCTCGCTGGCTGAGCATTTCCTCCTCACAGAAATTGGTCCCTTAAATACACAGGAAGTGTAATTATTAGGACGTTTCTCATCTGTTCCCAAACCACGTTCTCCATGGCACATGCTGACTTAGCTCAACAACGCCTGTCGTTCAAGTGCTTGAGCTGTGCCAGGTGTCGTGCTGAGCACTCCATGCGTTCTCTCAGTAAACCCACAGAACTACAGTGTGAGTTGGGGGTCGCTCTCTCCAGTTTATAGAAGAGGAAGACTAGTGGGGGAATGCCGTGCTCCCAAGACCCCCGCCAACAGCATTGCCATCAGCACTCAAACCCACGCTGACCTGAATTCACCGCAGAGAATACTCTAGTGCCAGATCGGGCCCAGATGGAAAAGAATGAGGACAATAATGTACCTGCATTCAGGCCAAGCATCAGCTAATTTAGCACTGACTGTAAAAGTACTTTTCACATAACTGGTATAATGTTGCTTTTCCTTTTTTCTCACAGTATTTCTCTGCTTTTTGGTAGATGTTTCAATTAATTGTTGATGTGAGAGAAAAAAAGAGGATGTATTTCTTTTTTGCTCCCAGTTCCTGTCTTTCAAAGACACAATGGTAGACACCTTCCATTTGTTCCCCTTTTCACTCCCTTTAAGAGGATTTAAAAAAATAAGAGATTTCCCCCCACTTTTCTCAAATTTACATTTGCTAGAAGGCACAGGCTCTGAAGGATTCAACCTTAAATTTTTGTACAGTATAACTCATTTGCATCACTGTCATCAGGAAAATAATTTTCTAGCAAGTGTTTATGGACTGTTTGCTTCAGCAGTGAGGTGCAGTTGACCCCCATAAAAAGCCCATTCCTAGTATCCAGCTTCCCTAGAATCCAGTTTCCTGCCACTTAAGTACAAATGACTTGGCATTTGACCATGAAACACTTATGTCCCTTTAAATATTGTTGGATTGTATGTAAAATATTGTATCATTTTTAACCAGTAAGTTTAATTTTAAAAAAAAGTAGAAACCTGATCCATCACAAATTTGAGAACGTATTCTATAAACTTCAATTTCTTCAATAAGATCTCACAGTTTTAATATCATGCCATACTTCTCCTATAGATTTATCAGATAGAATGAGTCTAGTACTCTGGAAAATAGTCATTTTAAAAATATACTTCAATGCAAGCACAGACACTCTGCTGTTCTTGTGAGTGGAGGCTAGAGAATTTACAGGGAGAAGTAAGAAAATGTTAAGAACTGGGTACTGAACAAACAGCTCACACTGAGAAACAAAATTATTCCCAAGATGGTGGGAGAAAGTTTTATTAACAGCGAAGAAACCACACTTTAACAGGCACATTTCACTGCAAGTGTAAACTGTTCCCTGGTGAACGAAATCAAGTTATAGGAAAAACACCTTTTCCGAAAGTGCTTTGCACAAGGAATTGCTGTAACTTGCTGATAGCCTTAAAAGTTGTTTTCCTCCTTGATGCAGAGCCATTAAAATGGGAGCTTGGTGTAATGGCAACTCCCCCCTGCCCCCCCCGGAGATGCTTTTTTCCCGTTGCCACTTACTTCAGTTCTACTCACTTAGGAGGAAATGATGTGTGCAGAGCCAAAAGCAGGATTGACCTGTTCTGAAAACAAGGGAATCATTTACTGTCTGTTCATTCATTGCAGCGGAATACCAGGCACTGTGCAGCAGTGGGCCCGGGATGACGTCGGCAGGCAGTGGTAAGGACCTGCTTCAGAGTTTACTACCTCGAGCATGTGCAGAGGCAGGATCGGGCCTTCCCGTGGGTTTCTAGCTGGTCTCTTTACACCAGTGCGGCCATCACTGCGTGATGCACCTGGGTCACCTAGAAGCACCCCAGCAGCAGAGCAGCCATGGCACAGTGGGTCCTGGGATTGCTGGGTGTGGGTGCAGGGCTTGGAACTGCTGGCGGGGTGCGCTCCCAGGGGATGTCGGAGGACAGATTAGATACAATGACTGTGATTGCTGGTATACGACAAGGGTTAGCCTGGCCTCCCTTTGGATCTCCCACTATAAGTACAGGTCAGGGTTATGGACTCAAGTGAACTGTTATTTCTTAACTGTCCAGTGCTCAGTCGTTATAAGATGGCAATTGGGAGCCATGTTATATTTGTAGCATGCAATGACAGCAATTAACTGAGTTGGATGAGAATGAAGTATTTCAGTGTAGGAGTAAGAGCTAGAGAAATATCAGTGCTATAATAGGAATTACAATTAAAAGGGAGCATTGGAATAAGTATAAAATGGGTGGTAAGAAAGAGGAAGGGATTCTTTTATTAATATAAAACTAATTTAAGGGAGGGGGAGGGTAGAGGCTGCAAATAACTGTAATAAACAAAAAAATTAATTTAAAAAAATGTAAAAAAAACAAATAAAATCTTAAAAAAAAAAACTAATTTGATTCTGAATAATGTGCACGGGCTGAACTGATTGTCAGTTCATTCAGGTTGATTGTTTTCATCATTTTGTGCGGATGAAGATGGGGGCAGGATATTTGGAGGATAAGAGAGGAAAAGTAAGGAAATTTATAATTAACAAAGAATTAGTGGGGAATAAATAAGTTGTGCCAGGGACTTGCAGAAGTGAAAAAAAGGTCACCCCTGATTTATAGAAGAGTCAGGGACCAAGACTAGAGACACCTTCAGTGACTGTCATTCTGCATCCCTCTGACTGTTAGAGCTCTGCTCAGAGTGAGAGAACATGGAAGAGGGAGAACCAGCCCCCTCTGGGCAGAGCGGCAGGGGCTTTACCAGAGCAGGCGGTGTCTGAGTGGGCTTTGGACCGGTGCGTGGGTCTGCTCCAGCCATTCTTGACACAGAGTGAAGGGGGTGTTTTATATTCATGGAAGAATGAGAAGTTTAAAGTCAATAAACAGCCTTTATGTTTTAATTTGAGCTTGAGGCTATTACTGAATTTACAAAAGTTTGACCCATGAGAATGACACAATCAGCTTGTTTTTGGGTTCAGTCTGGTGGCAATGTGGAAGGTAGATGGAAGACAGACAGCCGGTGGCAGAGAGACCAGTTGTAGGGCTCTGAGCTCTGCGTTTGATCCACTTTTCCATGTGGTGTTTGGAACAGAAGTTCAGGGGGTCTCCTTCAGCTTGATTAAGGATTGGTAATCTTGTAGGTCCAGCTCAGATGCCAGCCAGTTCCTCTCAGGGACTAAGGGAAGGAGGATTTGACTCAGAATATCTTGTGCTGAGAAAAAGAGGTCAAGCTTTCTTATCAAAATGTGATCTTTCTTTCTTTCACAAGGTCCTAAGGTCATTGCACTTATTGTAATGCTATTTTTGACAGTTATTTGGTGTTTGCTTTAGAACGTTACTGATTTTGAATTTTTTTTGTGGTGCAGATATAAATGAATGTGCATTAGATCCTGATATTTGTCCAAATGGAATTTGTGAAAATCTCCGCGGGACCTACAAATGTATATGCAACTCAGGATATGAAGTGGATGCATCTGGGAAAAATTGTGTCGGTGAGAAGTTTCACCTGTTTTCTAAGACGTTTCGTGCATATTGCTTTTCTTTTGATGCTTGGACAGAATTGCTCTTGAAGGACTTCAGGACTGGGCAGATGGATGTGCTCCACTTTGGGTTCTTCTAAACGACACTCCGCTGAAAACAAGTTTTATTATTTCATTTTTCCGTGAGGGCCTCTCTTCATTGGCAGGCACAAAAATGCCATTATTTATTTGGGCAGGCCAGAGAGACACAGGGATCTTTTAGCTTCATCCAGAAGTCACCCCAGGGGAAACAAAAGGGAGAGTTTGAGAAGCTGTAGGGATTTTTCCTTTCACACTTTGGTACATACTCTAAAGTTGGAGCCATTATTGTCAGGTCAGAAGTATGTTCATCTTTCAGATTATGTTCAGAGGTATGAAGCTAGAACTCAAAGATCCACACCAGCCATTTCCCACACAGGGTTCCAGGGACTGGCTGTTTTTTTTTTTTTTAGCTTCCTCATCGATTGCTCAGTTTAAGTTTCCAGATTTTTCTGAAATCATCAGTTTAAGAATTGCAATGTGAGCCTTTTGGACAGCGTTAGCATTTCCTTATACCATTTTAACAGAATTCTCAGTATGCTACCTGCTTAGCCAATAACTTCATACTCATAAAAAACTTTATAAGTATGTTGCCGATTTAAGTGTATTTAATGCTGTGACCCATGCAGCTCTCCAGTGCTGAATTTGCATATTCTTTATGTCAGGGCTACTCGCCTGTCAAATGATGATCTAAGCAGAATCTCTCAATGTCTAAAATATTCCATGTGAATGTATTCTGTGGGCTGGGTGATATTATGGCCCAAGTAGATACTTTTAAAAAGCTGTGTAATTCCTTTTCTTCCTAATCTAAGTCATACATATCAAAAGGCGGATTTTGCATTAGTTAGCTACTGTTCAGCTGAAAGCAAGGGGTTTTCCTCAACTCTCTAAATCTCGAGTCTAAATTCCTCATGACAACTGTAAACTCTAGAGATTGCCTCATATTTGATAAACATAACTGAAGACCCTTTAAATCATTCAAAAGGAGGAACTAACACATATCAAAGATGGACCATGCTTTCTAAATATTTATTTAGTTCCTTAAATGAATAGGATTAGACCTTTGAGTTCTGGTACAATGAGGCAATTAAATAAACCTTAGTGATTTCTAGTAAATCCAGATTTTCTTTCTGCTAAAGAAAGAAGTGTATTGAATAATGTATGGTGACTCTAGACTCTGTACATATCAAGTGCAGATAATCAGGCCTAAAAATTAGGCAGTTTAACCAAAAACCAATGGCACAGAAATTTTGCCTCTTTGTTTGAATTAATCATGTCATTATGACCTTGAAACCCTAACTGGAACAGCAAAGATATTGCATGCAAGTGATGAGCTCTTTAAAAAGTTCATTTTTGTTGTTCTTCCAGATATTAATGAATGTGCATTGAACAGTCTTCTCTGTGACAACGGGCAATGTAGGAATACTCCTGGAAGTTTTGTCTGTACCTGTCCCAAGGGGTTCATATACAAACCTGATCTAAAAACCTGTGAAGGTAAACTATATTCTTTGCTCTTATACTATGTTCTTTGCTGTCTTTTGGAATACTGCTAGAAAACCATGAGAATAAATTAGAGTTTCTTCTATTTTAGACAATTATGCCCCTTTAGTTGAGATTCTTTTGTCCTATACAGCACTTGCAGGTACTTTGCAAGCTGCTGGTGGTACTTACCTGCAATTAGTATATTATTTGCCATTTACTTTGAGTTCAAATGCCATTTTAAAGCATTCATTTTGCATTTGCCTGAAATTGGCATTCTATTAACTGTCATTCAATAAAATTGGCATTCTATTAACTATCATTCAATAGACAGAGAAAACATTATGTGTATGCTGTTTGAGTTAGTTATTCAGAAGTTAAACTTACATTTGCTCCAGATTTTCTGAATAAAAAGATTCATCCATGTACCAGATTCTGAACTATAGAGATGTGCTTAATATTATCTTGGCATTCCATCTAGTCTAGAAAAATTCTGTTTAGGCCAGCTTTACTATCTAATGAAGAATATGTGGTAGCAATTGAGGCCAAAGTTTAAATATTCATTTATGCCCAAGACTGGTTTTCAGTAGTAATGTTGACCTGTTCTTGTTTTAGACATCGACGAATGTGAGTCAAATCCTTGCATTAATGGAGTCTGCAAAAACACCCAAGGCTCTTTTATTTGTGAGTGTTCTTCTGAAAGTACTTTGGATCCAACAAAAACCATCTGCATAGGTATGTATCGTTCTGAGAATGATTTTCCTGTGTTTATCAAGGCTGCCGTGTTTCAGTATCTGTTAAAGGTTTCCCCCCATTCCCCCCACAGAAACCATCAAGGGCACTTGCTGGCAGACTGTCATCGATGGGCGCTGTGAGATCAACATTAACGGAGCCACCTTAAAGTCCCAGTGCTGCTCCTCCCTTGGTGCTGCCTGGGGGAGCCCCTGTACCCTCTGCCAAGTCGGTGAGAGAAGCTGCTGCTGTGGCTCCTGCACCATGCCTGCTGCTCGTTTTGCTTAGAAAGGGGAAGCCTAGTATTTTGTGCCCATGGGTCACATGGAGGATTTTAGAAGATTTAATTCTGATGGCCGCAATGAGGCCTATTACTGAATAGGAAACTAAGAGAAGTATCAAAGACAATGATTTCAGGGAATTTGGCAACTAATTGTTTTCTATCACCACATTGTAATATGGCTAGCTGGTGTGGATTTCCTGGATCAGCAATTCCTATTGGCTCTCTGCAGAACCTAATGATTAGGGGTCCTGAGCTTTTCATAGGTGCACATTTTCTTTCAAAAAACTGATTAATGTAAAGGAAACACTATTCATGAGTAAATTTCTAAATCTGTTGTAAAGTTGAGGTTGGAGAGCCTTGCTGATGATTTTGTTGATTCAATGTTTGGGTGTATAAATGTGTGAATTTATGCACTGTGAACGCTGCAGGGCATGGGGTCCCGAAGTTCCCGAGTTTGTTTCCCATACCATGTCTCAGCAGTCCTATAGGGCGATTCCCTGTTCAGGCTGCCAGCAAGAGAGAAATCTAGTCAATTTCCTTCCGGGTCATCAACTTAGCATGATCTTTAGGGTACCTTTGGGTCCTTTTGGCTATCGCAGAGAAATTGAACTTTATTTAAGAAGATATTTCATTATTATTCTTTTTCACTTATGCAATCTCAGAAACACTTGGTTATCTCAGACTTATTCATAGCACCAAAATCTAATTCATGTTCCAGGTCCTCTTTCATGCTTCTTATACTAGGTCATAATTACAGAGTCTGGATATTGTTATCTCAGATTTGTTTTTTGTTTGTTTGTTTTGATTTGACTTGTTTTTACAGATCCCATATGTGGTAAAGGCTATTCAAGAATTAAAGGAACACAGTGTGAAGGTATTTATGATGATTTATAAACCGTCAATTTTGTGTGCTTGAAGAATGCTTATGTTATTGTGGGCTGGGTATAGATCTCCTGTAACTTCATAGTAAGAAATATGCAGCAGAGAAAAAAAAATAATGGGAACTGTAGAACACAACAGATGTTAATTTCACCAGCATATATATACTATGGCCAGTTTCAAACTTCTGTGGCCAGGGTGCTGGGTGGCTGAAATGTTTTAGGCTGATCGTGGTTTGAATTGACCACGCTTTTCAAATGCTATATATACCGGAAGATAAAGTAGGAGTTTTTAAATGAGGTTGTAAAATGTGCCTTTTTCCTGGTTTGTCCTGGGTTTTGTTTGTTTGTTTGTTTCATAGTCATGGGTGATTCAGAAGGACACATGCTGCTGTCTTGTTTCTGAATGTCTAAGTGGATTATCTTCAGTGTGCTGTGGTTCTTTCTCCTGGAGTCCCAGATAGACATAGGTCAGGGTGACTAACACAACCTGACATGACACAGCAGCTGAAAAATTTTAAAAACAGCAATTAGTCCCATATGTGGGATGAAATGAAGTTTTTTCCCTGCTAAAATAAAGAGGAACACTGTAACCCCCACCCAGGGTCTTGCTTTCCAAATGATGACTGAATTCTTTGGCCTTTCTTTGGTCCAGACCCATTGTTAATAAGTTATCTGACCTCAGCAGCACATTTTGGTGTACAAGTGGCCAGAACAACAACAAAAAAAACCCCAAAAAGGTAAAATTTCCCCTTTCCATTTATCTCTCTTACAAGGAAAAATCTGGAACACTTTTTTCCCCTAACATCCCTGGTTTGGGAAGTTATTTCCTCTAAATACAGACTCAGTGTATGTAAATTTCTTAAATAATGCTCCACTTTTTTTTGACATTGACAAGCAAGTGCCTTTCTTTGGATTAATTTGATGTTGAATATTTTTCCAAAGTAAGTGCAGAGAACATACTGCTCTGCATTAAGCAACCTAGGATGGACCGGCACATTTGAGAGAGACTGAGTGAATGATAAGTGGATGAACATGAGCATCTTTCGACTCTCTGCAAGTCAAATTGGGACCACCAAGGCTTTGACAGAACAGTCTGAGACCATAGCTAAGTTAGAACTAGTGATACACTTCTGGGGACCTCTGAGCACTTCTCGAAAGAGAATCTTTTTGCTGGCCCCACATATTCCTTAGTAGGATTTTTTTGGTATGCTTAGTTTCAAGTTCTTCATTCTTTGGTAGTTTGAAAGACCAGGTTTCCCTTTCTCTACGGATTTTCAAACATCTGGACTCATAAAGCTAATTACATGGCTCCTGGGAGCCTTACCTGGATGGCCACACTACCCAGAACTGTCCCCAAGAACTTGCACCAGCTCCCTGTCCCTGAAACTCAAAAATTACTCCCTGAGTCAGTGGAGAAGCTCTTACATCTTTGGTGGCAGGTGAGCTCTGTTTGTTGCTGTTCGGACATCCCATAAATTCTACCTAAACTATTTGGAGGCAAACTAATTTTGTGAACTTACCAGGTTCAAATGGCCTTTTCTGTTAGAATACTTATGACTCCAAGAATGGAATAAAGGAGAATGATGTTATAGAGATATATTAATTCATGCTTTTTTTTCTCCTTCATAGATATAAATGAATGTGAAGTGTTCCCTGGAGTATGCAAAAATGGTGTATGTGTTAACTCCAAGGGATCATTTACCTGTCAGTGTCCCAGTGGGATGAGTTTGGATGTCACAGGGAGGATCTGCCTGGGTAAATACTTAGTTCATTACTTTCCTAGTGATCACTTCTTAGAGATTATTAAACCTTCAGTTGACAAGATAGAGCTGAATATTTGGTTCCCAGAAAAGACACATGTCCCAAATTCAGTATTTCCATTAAAATCCATGGTGGTTTCCTGGAAGAAGAGCCTTCCTGATTTAAGCTCTTTGTTTATTTGCTTATTATTAAGCTCTTCCATGTTACGGAAGAGAAACTGTAATTGATATGTAACTGTTCCTTAAATTGCTGCCCTCGTAGTTATTAACCCAGAGCTGCTAAGCCCACCCCCCGACCCCCGCCACGTGTCATGGGCTGCAGGATGCGAAGTGAGTGGTGGGGAGAACAGTTTCAGTTGGAAACTGCTAGGCATGTCCTAGTGTTGGCCAGAATGACAGGTCTTTGCAGAAAACCTGTGGGTATCAGGAATGAAGAGTACCAGTCTCGAATAGTGAACCTGAGGGAGCCCAGGACTGTTGTCACTGTCGGTCATGGTGGGCTTCTCCAAGCCAACGGCTACAGCCCAAGTGGCAACAGTGCAGAGGAGACTGGGCACAGAACCCTGAGTTCTTAGAAAGCTGCCCTGTAGGTCTGTCGTGGCATTAGATTTGAGATCCCATCGCCATTCTTCTGGGGTCCGGCAGACTCATTCTGATGTTAGTACTATGGCTTCTGACTGCTAGGAGTCCGTCTCTTGGATCACGGGTTTCTGAGTCCGTGACTATGGAAATAAGGCTCAGCCTCATTGGGTATCTGAAACCTTATTACTCTAAAGAGCATTCTTAGTGAAGGACCACTGTAAGTGGTTAAAAGAATGGTATGCAGCGAAGGGATTTGGATCATTTACCAATTAGAGTAAACAAACCTTTAAATATAGAACTTTTTGGTTTATAATGTAAGCAATATGAAAGAAAAGTTGGAAGTCAAAGGCTAGAGTCTTTGTGTAACTATGGAGGCCTGTTAATGCCATTCTGAGTCTTAGCTTCTTTGTTTAAGAGTAGTCAACAAATAATGAGAAACTTCTTTCAGTTTCTTTAGCTGAAAGATACTTTAATATTTAATTTATAAGTCATTTAAAAAGTGAGTACCCATCTTAATAAAGGCAACTCTCATGTAAAGTTGCGCAGAAGGCCTCAGAAGCTTCCTAACATTAAAGGAAGCTCAGATACTTAGGTGAATGGTTAATAATTACCTCGTGACAGAAAAAGAGAGGGGATATCATGCCTTATGCTTTAATTACACTTTACCATTTTCAGATGCATAATCTCCTTTAAGCTTCATAGTAACCCCTTGAGAGATGGGTGGAACATCATTTTACAGATGTGGAAATTCAGGTTCTGGGTCAATAATTGTCTAAGACAAGCAGTCTTCTCAGTCACAGAATAGGATCAAATTCTAGGTCTTCTGACCTCTGGTCTGCCACCCTTTTTACTCCTCTTCATAATCCCCTGAATTTGGGGTTGGAGCTAGATGTTACCCCATGTGTATCCAGAAGAATTATACATAAGCACATGTCGAAGTGAAAGAAGTCATTGAGAAGAGGAGTGAACGGCTTTTCTTTTCTGCTTTTCCTCCGTAATCTCAGGGCGGGTATCCTCTCCACAGTGACGTGGACCTGAGGAAAAGAGGCTGGAGCGGGTTCAGGTGTCCTCTAGCGATAAAGCCCACAGTTTGCTTTTTAGCTACAGATGAGATGACAGGGCGTTAGGGCAGGCACGCACTGGGAGTAGACAAGTCTGTGAAAACAGCTTCCCTAGAGCTCATTGCTGCACTTCTCAGAATACTGCTTCTTATGTAGAATTATCAGAAAATGCTTCATGTCAAAAGGACACTTTGCACGGATAGCAGGTGCAAATACATATGAGTTACCCAATAGAAGAGTCTGTGTTAGGCAGGAATACCCATCACAAAGCCTGGGTTTCTTCTGAGGACAAAATAATTCTAGTCAGTGAGTATATAGGAGATTGTTGAGTGGACTGTACTTTGCCTTGCCCAGCACTGGCAGTTGCGGGCAGTGGAAACAGAGTTGCTGTCCTCAGCCTCCCTCTGCTCCCCGCAGACAACCGCGTGGAAACCTGCTTCCTGAGGTACGACGACGAGGAGTGCACGCTGCCCATTTCCGGCCGCCACCGCATGGATGCCTGCTGCTGCTCCGTGGGGGCGGCCTGGGGCAGCGAGGAGTGCGAAGAGTGTCCCGTGAGAAACACGCCTGACTACGACGAGCTCTGTCCCAGAGGCCCTGGGTTTGCCACAAAGGAAATTACAAATGGGAAGCCTTTCTTCAAAGGTACGGTGGTGTGAGTGGTTGATTGCCCTTGTTTTCAGACTGACAGATGTGTTTCCATGAGCCTAGAGTTCTACTAATGGAATGACAATGGATATCATCAACGGGTCACCCTTCCATCATCTCAGCGTACACTCTTTGCCTTCTGAACTCTCTGGAACCAAACGTTCACTCTCTAGTGGATTTTCTGTCTCGACATCTCAGGATTTGCTGAAGTCGCTTGCCTCTCCCATGTGGCCATTATTAAGTGTTAAAGTAGGTTTTAATGCAACCCTAAGCCAAACATAAATGAAGGGAAATTTTTATGTCACCTGCTAAAGCCACTAGTATATGACACTTTACCCACTGATTTGAGCACCCAGTGGCTGCAGTGTAGAAAATGGGGGTGAGTGGCATGCGAAACTCAGTGGCAGGTCCTTGTTGCCCAAATATAGTGCAGTTCATTCCTGTGGCCGACACGCTCCAGGGACATGATAGTTCAAATATTATTTCAGTTTTTTATGCTGTAATCTAAAATCCATGCAAAAAATAAGAATTCGCAGATTTAAACTAATTCCAAAATTAATTTAAGTTTTTGTGCACAATGAAACAGACCTTGCTTACTTCAGCATATGGAAAATTGTAATTGGTTCCTCAGAATTCTGATTATTCAGAGAGGCTCAGCTTGTGTTCCCAGCTGGAGTGTTCTGTCGGTTGCCCGTTGTGTCTGGTCCTAATCCAAACTTCATAACTAAATCAAATGGGAAATGAGTACGTAAATATCACTTAACTCTCCATATAGAAAAATGTGTAGACTTTTTTTTCTACTGAGCATTTGGTCCAAGAAGCCTTGGGGTTTTAAATTGTTGTGTCTAGAGAGATAGTTTCTAGATGGCCCTCTTAAATGTCTCTTAAGTTAATTTTAAGAAACTTGAGTGATTTGCTTCCAAAGGCTGTGGAAATCCGTTGCCACAGAAGGACTTGATGTTCTTGAGATTTAATCTGCCAATTCTGTCTCTCAGGACACTATGTAGAAATGAACTTGTATTTCTTGAGCTTTAGGTCTTGCTCTGGAAAGGCCCCTAAAAGGGAGAACTCAGATTACATGTTAGAGATGCTGTCTCCTAGTAAACAAAAACTCTTTTAATTACATTAACGAAACTTTAAGGCTATACAACATTTTAAACTCTTGTATTTTAAGTGTATCCCAAAAAAGCATGAAAAAGCATAAATGAATATCTCATTTCTCTACACCAGTGGTTTTCAACCGGTGCTGCAAGAGACACACTGGGGGGCCGCAAGCGTTTTTAAGGCATGTGATCCCTGACTCTTTAGTCAGGGCACTGACCTCTTCTCCCTGAGAGTGTCCAGTGAAAGAAATGACTACAGCCAATACAACAATAGTTGTCCAGTGCGAATAATCAAAATTATGCCTAATTTTTGTTAGATTGGCAAAACAAGTACATTTTTTGGTGTGCCACAGAATTTTAGTAATTTGATATGTCTTCCATGAGGTGAAAAAGGTTGAAAATCACTGCTCTGCACACTCAGTCAATTATTGTGGGCAATATATTCTAATAATCTTCTATGTGCTTTAAGTATAGACACTAATGGTTTAGGCTCTTCGTTCAGCAAATAGTTACATGTGGGCTGGATTCTACAAGTCTAAATAAATGCACTCTTTACTTCTCTGGTAGTACTTTCTAAAATAGAAGTTTAAAAGACTAGAAATGTTTCCACAGTTATATTTCCTATGGATTATCACATATTCTTTAAAAATTAATATTGCCAAGACCTTATATCAAGACCCTCCAACCTCCTGGATTTAAAATGGTGGGCACTGAAACCTAGTTGGTTTCTCACAAACTTTTCACACATTTTATTTCTCTTGAAGATATCAATGAATGCAAGATGATTCCCAGCCTCTGTACCCATGGCAAGTGCAGAAACACCATCGGCAGTTTCAAGTGCCGGTGCGACAGTGGCTTTGCACTCGACTCTGAAGAGAGGAACTGCACAGGTCAGTGGAGGGGCTCACCTTGGAGGGATACCCTCTGGAACTCTCCGTCTTTATTCCATGAGAATGAAGGCTACCCTGATACTCACTTGCCGCCACTTGCTGCTTTTGCGCAGACATCGATGAATGCCGCATATCTCCTGACCTCTGTGGCCGTGGCCAGTGCGTGAACACCCCAGGGGACTTTGAATGCAAGTGTGACGAAGGCTATGAGAGTGGATTCATGATGATGAAGAACTGCATGGGTAAGCGTGTACCCTTCTGCTCATCACAGGAGAAAAGGGATTCCGGGAAGCTTAGAGGACGAGTAGCCTGTGTCCTAGCTCCTTCCTGCCCCCCCCCCCCCCACCGCAGTGTTTTGATCTCCTCACCAGTGCATCAGGAATCAGTCTGTGGCAGAGGGAGACTGACATGTGGGAGGGGTGAGGGAATTCTTGCTGTGGGGTGGGAGGTGGGCCCATACACTGGGTATGGGTCCCTGAGAAGTGAGTGTAAAACCTAGAATAGGCACCCCAAGGAAGAGAGAACAAGTCAAACATAAGCTGTACTTAGGGTTACAGTATAGGGTCTCTGCCCAACATTTCTAGAGAAGGAGATTAATTAAGCTGGTTGCCTTAGATTCGGTTCTCCGAGGGGAGATTATTTTGAGGGAATGCTCTTGAGAGGAACCTGTAACGAAGTGAGGGAGAGGCATGTTAGGGAAGGAGAAGAAGAGAAGCAGAGTTCAGCTGCATTTTGGCGTTAACTGGATTCCACAGGTGACTTGGGAGCGTGAGTGGTATCAGACTATTGTCCCACCTTGAAACCAGGTGGCCAAGGTTTCTATTTCCACATCAGTTCAGTCAATTATCGGCCATGGGCAGCCCCCTGCATGGGAGGGAAATATAATCTCTCATCTCCCAGGTATTTCTGAATGAAACGGACAGCAGTTCTTCAAGAAGGGAGCCTGGAAGTCATTAGCAGCCAGGACCCCCAGAAACCAGGAGATGAGTGCACTGGCCTGGTTGTGGGGACCTGGGCAGGACACCACCACCATCTTCAACATGGGCCATTTCCATTTTGCAGACATTGATGAATGTCAGAGGAATCCCCTCCTATGCCGAGGAGGTGTTTGCCTCAACACCGAGGGAAGTTACCGCTGTGAATGTCCTCCTGGCCATCAGCTGTCCCCCAACATCTCTGCATGTATAGGTAAGGAGGAAGACTTTCAGACCACTTACTTCTGGTCAGTCATTCGACCCATATCCCTGCCAGAGTCATAAGCTGATGGCTGGGTATTTGCCATTCTTGTTTTCTGCACAGACATCAACGAGTGTGAACTGAGTGCGCACCTCTGTCCAAATGGCCGGTGTGTGAATCTCATAGGGAAGTACCAGTGTGCCTGCAACCCTGGCTATCATTCAACCCCCGACAGGCTGTTCTGTGTTGGTAAGTTCTATATCGAACGTTGTTGTTTTACTTCATTTTATTAGTCTCTGTCTAAAGCACGCAAGCCATGTTCTCTGAGTTCTGTTGCCATCACTAGTTACTTTTACTTAATCTTTCTTGTTTCCCTGTAAGCAAAATTCTTTTCATAGTGGCTCATGATTTTCGAATCTCACCTCCCTTGTGTGTTTAAAGAGCAGTTAAATGAGAGATGTAGAATGTTTTAGCTTTAACAAGTATGGTTTGATCTGTGCTGCTTTAATGGTGAATGGTAGCACATGCTTTGTTTATGCACATGCAGAGCCGGGCAGATCAGCCAGTGATTACTAACCACTTGAAATAAATGAAGCATGGTGAGGTCCATGCAAAAGACAAAAAGCATAGGGTACAATCTCTGCCCTTAGGTGGTTTAGATCAGTTTAAATATTTCAAAGAGGAATTATTGGAAAGAAGACCATGATATCTTACATAGAGGCCAGGTCTGGCATTCCCTGAAGATGCGATTTTGTGGGACAAGCCTTGTGCTTTGTGGCTGGCCCTCTGCAGGTTTAGTCATGCTGGAAAGAGTGGCACAGAAAGCTCTGTGGCTTTACTGTGCCCAGAGTCAAAGCGAAACTTTGTAGAAACCGCCAGTTTTTGCCTGGTTTGGGGTGTACATCATGTGGAACTGCCAAGTCTCACATGGTTTCTACCCAGAGTCATAAATCAGCCCCGAGTCTTCTGAAACATGGCCCAAGACAACTCAGAACTCTAACTCAGGTTCTTGAAAAGGTTTAGAGCTTCAGCCAATTAAGCTGAATGTCAGGTTTTTAACTGAACCTGTGATCCAGAGAATTTCACCTACGTGGTCATCGTCATATGTGTTCTCAGAGCACCTAGCACTTCTCCCATGGCATCTGTGGTGCACTCTGCATTGTGCAATCAATTGTTCCTCTAACTCTCCAGCTGTAGCTGACCATTATGAAGGCAGGTGTTATGTCTATCTCACTCACCATGAGAGTCACATCTCTAGCACATAGTAGGTGTGCAGTTCATATTTTTGAAGGAGTTGAACCATGTAGTGCCTTCCAGTTTCCCCAGGATGCTCCTTTTTTTTTTCTTTACTTGATCCATGCCTAGAAACTGTAAACACATGCCATTATCATAAACACAGAGAAAGGTAATGTTATTTTTCTTTTTCTTAGACATTGACGAATGCAGCATCATGAATGGTGGTTGTGAGAGCTACTGTACAAACTCTGAAGGTAGCTACGAATGTAGCTGTCAGCCAGGATTTGCGCTAATGCCCGACCAGAGGTCATGTACTGGTAAGTGGGTTTAGCCTCCTGTGAAATCTCTCAGTCACAGTTCCCTGTGTAGAGTGGTTCGGGGCCTGGGCTTTGGAGTTAGGTAGTGCTGAGTCCAAATCTTGGTTTTTTTCACATATTTTAGCAGTGGGTTCTTGATAGAGTTCTCTTCTGTAAAATGGGGTTTAGACTCCCCATGTGGAAGAGTTGGTGTAGCACTCATTCTAGTACCTGGTACACACTCAGTAAGTGCAGTGTAGAAATAGTTTCCCCATGGATCGGAGCTTTGAGGAAGCTGCTCTCCTGGCTTACTTCAGCTCTTCAGGGTGTGTTGCCTGGAGCTGCAGCACCAGCCTCACCTGAGGATGTATTGGAGATGAGAAATCCTGGGCCCCACCATAGGCCTACTGAATCAGAAATTCCTGGGGGTTGGACACAGTAATCTGTTCTTGGAAGCCCTCCAAGTGATTTGAATGTGTGCTAAAATTTGAGAAATGCTGGTCTAATTTACGCTTCCTGTTGTATCATTCTGGGGTAGAGAGCCATGTGGGCAGCTAGGGATGAAAAATGAGTTAGGGAATATAGGTATTGATTTTGGCGTGGGTTAAGAAGAGAACTTAACTTAGAAGAATCTCCCTTAAAAGCCCTGGGTGTAAATGTGACTATAAAAACTGAATGTTGAAAATAAATATTCTTACTAAAAATGTACCTAAGTAGATATGCTTATTAACCAGTTTTCACTTCAAAATTTCAATAAAACAGAAGATGATAGATCTTAGGCATTTAAATTTGAAGAGAAATATAAGATTCATAGTCATTTTTGAATGATAAATTCATAGCAGAGATAAAATTGCTAATTAAATGATAGACTTTTAAGTGGATGTGGCTCTTGACCTTGAACAGTATGTTGTGAATTTTGAAAATGGTTCTCTCCCTTTTCATCTGAGATAAGCTGATGGGCTATTTTATGTAAAGCTTTATCTGGATTTGAGAACTAATGATCTTAAGCCAGTAGGCTGAGTTCATTTGACTTGGGTCAATTAACTTTTTCATCACTGAATTAACAGAACTAGTATCAAGCCACTGTTGGTTTCATTCTCTGCAGACATTGATGAGTGTGAAGATAACCCCAATATCTGTGATGGTGGTCAGTGTACCAACATACCTGGAGAGTACAGGTGCTTATGTTATGATGGATTCATGGCATCTGAAGACATGAAGACTTGTGTAGGTAAGCGAAGGAAACACAATTTTCATTTTCTCTGGTTATTCACAAGTCCTGTTAAGTTATATAAAGATTACTTCGGGTAGCCGATAGGATCTATGTGAATAGTAAGGATACTTAGGGATGTAATGCTAATATTCCCAAACTGGTATTTCAGAGAGCCACTTTCTCGGGACTGTGGTACGATGCTCTCATCACACATGCTGTGTGGACTGAGCTACCATCGGCCAACTCCAGATGGAGTTTATTTTGTCCATGCATTATTTACATCCACTTAGTCCTCCTTCTGCTGTAACTAGAGGTTAGGCTTTTAAAATGTTTAACTAAAGGCAAACACAATTTATTTCTGACAAAATGCAATAAACTCTAGAATTGATTGTATTTGTTTTAGAGTTTCTATTGCTCCGTGTTCAAATTTGCTAAACTTTTCTTCTGCAGTATCTAATCTGCCTTTAAGCCTATTATCTCAGATGCTATAATTTTCATCTGTAAGAGCTTGATTTAGGTCTTTTTTATACTTTGGTGTCTCTATTTAGTATGTACAGTCATTCCTCTAGCTTTTGAACATACAGAACACAGTTATAATAGCTATTTTAATGTCTTGCTCTACTAATTCTGTCATCTGTGTCAGTTCTGAGTCATTTCAGTAAATTGACTTTCCTCTTCATGATGGGTCATATTTTCCTGCTTCATGGAATGCCTGGTAATTTTTGATTGGATGCCAGACAGTATAAATTTTGAGTTACTAGGTGCTAGATATTTTTGGATTCCTAGAAATATTCTTGAACTTTATTTTGTAACCCAGTTATTTGGAAACAGATTGATCCTTTCAAAGTCTTGCTTTTATACTTTAAGCAGCAGTTAGTCTTGGGCTAATTTTGCTCCATTACTGAGGCAAGACCCTTCTGGACACAGGACTGAAACACCTGTGAATTACGGGATTTTCCAAACTGACTGGTGGGAATAGGCACAGTTCCAGGCCTTCTGTGAAGTCTGACGATTGTTCTCTCGAATTCTTGTGGATGGTACTTCCCCGGTTTTGAGCAGCTTCCTTACGTGCATCCACTGATCATTACTCATCGGAGTACTTGTCTGGGACCTTTTGCAGGGCTCTGCAGCTTTTTCTCTGTGCAGCTCCCATCTGTCCTTTGCTCTGCCCTGTGAACTCTAGTGGCCCGGGCCTTTCAGGACTTTCCGCGCTCTCTGCTCAGCCCAGGACACACAAAACCCTGGTTGCACCTGTCATCCCTTCCCCGTGCCATGGCCTTAAAGCTCTTTCCACACAGTCATCGGGGGCTTCGTACAGCTCATCCAGTTTGTTTTCTTTCTCTCAGGATCACCGTTTTTTGTTGCCCCATTTTTTGTTGTACCGTTATATTGTCCTTTTGTTGTTGCTTCAGGTGGGAAGAGAGATTCTGTGCCTATTACTCTATCTTGGCCTGAACCAAGAATTTAAAATGGAAAAAAATATTTAAACTGTATCACATTTATATCTTAGGAAAGCCCTTACTGAATATTTTTGAAGACCCAGAAATTGAAGTGAATGTCATAAAAAAAATAATTTTTAATTTGGGAAAGACGTGAAGTTTGTAACTACCTATACTTAAGACTAGTATGTCTCTGTCCTGTCTTATAAAATGTGGCAACGAAATTGTTGGCATCATGCAAATTGAATGAAAAGTTTCATCTTGCAACATAATATGCTGTTTTGAAAAGTTTTCTACCCTTCACATAAACAGGCTCTATACTTAGCCCGGAGTCAGTCAGTTTATTTGATTACTTGACCTCCTGCTTAGGGCCCAGATAAGGTGCCACTGTGCATGGGTAGCCTGCAATGTAGAACCACATGTGAACTGAGCTCCACAAAGGATACCTTATTTTTTTTTTTTTGAGTGAAAGTATTTTACCTTTTCTGATTTGTTTAGCACAGTTGTGTTATCTTGGGGGGAAAGCACTCACTGATTAAAACAAATGGTTATATGTGTTAACGATGTCTCTGTTTTACAGATGTTAATGAATGTGACCTGAACCCAAATATCTGTCTCAGTGGAACCTGTGAAAACACTAAAGGCTCATTTATCTGCCACTGTGATATGGGATATTCAGGCAAAAAGGGAAAAACTGGCTGTACAGGTATGGTTTTTAAAATTGGACAATAAGGGGATGGGGAGAGGGGAGGGGAGAGGATGCAGACAACTGTAATTGAACAACAATAAAGTAATTTTAAAAAGATTAAAAATATAAAAATAAAATTGGACAATAAAACATTAAATGATTAAGAGACTGCTACCATAATTATAGATTAACACAAGTTTTAGGAGCTATTAACATTTTAATGACATTATAGAGCATTTTGTACATTTTTTATGAACTTAGCCTGCACTTTTTAAAATCTGTCATACTTTAGATGAGATGTGCACTGAGAGTGTTTTTCTTTACCTATGAAACAAGGCATATTGGGCAAATTACCACCATAACAAACACTATCACATTTGCATGAGGTTGACATCACATTTTCTATCAAAGTGGTTAACATGCTAATCACCAAACACTCACATCCCTTTGTAGTCATGTGGCACATGATCATGTTTAGGTCGACAGACCACGCATCCAACAAAGGTCCCGTAAGATTATAACGGAGCTGAAAAATTCCTGTCACTTAGTAATGTTTTCGCTGCGGTAGCATCGTAGCTGAACACGTTTGTGGTGATGCTGGTGTGAACAAACACCACACTGCCAATTGTATAAAAGCACAGCACGCACAGTTCTGGTAGCAGGCTGTGCCATCCAGGTCTGTGTAGTGCACGCTGGTGCTCGCACAATGATGAAATTGTCCAACTGTGCGTTTCTCAGAAGGTTCCTGTCATTACGGGGCCTGGGACCAAAAGAGAGCAAGCCCTTCCCAAGAACCTCCGTCACCAACACTTTACTTAAGGCCTTCTCCCTTTTTAAAGAAGCACATCCTGTTGTACGATTCATGTTTCATTAGTTCTTATCAGTCTCCTCGTTCCTTCAATTAGTAGGCTTTTGATGTGTTAAGTGGCATTAGCCTGAATAAGTCTCTATGCCTGGGATTTAACAAATCTTATGTAGTGGTAACTAAGCCCTTTGTAATTCTGCTTGTCTAATACCAAGAGCACAAATAATGCCAGTAAGAAAATCTTTTCACAATATTTCTAGGTTATCTGTTAAATGTCAAATAAAAGAAGTCATTCTGTATGAGCGATATTGTTTTCAAATGTTTAGTTGGTATTTTCAAACTTGGGGCCATGTTGTTAAGTATGTGGAATAATAAAGTTTTACTATAATTACATATAGTAATATAATAGATCATGGCATATAACATAATTTAAAACATAATAGAGACCATGGTGAGCTTGAATTAGGTAACTGCATAATTTCTACACAAATAACAGACTTTAATTCCAAAAGCCAATTTGGCAAGCCTCCGTGACTTAAAATGAACAATAAAATATTTGCAGATTGGCAACGTGGTGAGTGTACAGATCCTTTTCTAAATTATCTCAACATTTTTCAAGAAAACCCCCAAGTACATAATCATTTTAAACCATGTAATAATACCAAGTTTCAAAGCTACATATATACAGAATACCACCATAATATAACTGTGGGTTCCAAAATGACAGATTCTAGTCGAATCATAAAAATAAGCACAAAGCTGGAATGCTTGCCCCTCACAGCCCCACTTGTCACGTGAAGCCCGGCGAGGGGGCCACCCGCTCCAACGGTGCAGTGTTCAAAGTCTCCGGGACACAAACGATGCTCGGCTCACTCTCTCTATGGTTCAAACTTTATTTTTAGCTTGCAGTCTAAATATACAACTTGGAATAAAGGGCAGTGGTCTGGCAGGAACAAAGGGAAAGGTAGGACAGTTCCATATTGCATTTTACTTAATAGAGGCTAATACCGCCAGCATTTGGCCCAGTTAAACTTCCTAAATTCACCCCAGAGAACAGCGATGTTTCAGAAGGGAGAAGTTAACCTAATGGGGCAGTCTTCAGCTATAAGAAAAGGAGAGCTCTCTAATTTTAGGCTCCAAATTCCAGCTAACAGAGGCATGTGCAGAGGCCAATTATTTTAGGACTTCTACCATGAAGAAAGCTTAAATTTTCATGTGACATTAATTTCATGTTAGGTAAATGAGATATAATATATATAATGCCCTTGGCCCAGTGCTTGGCATTCAGTAGCTTCGTGAATAAATAGTAGCTACTGTTGTTATTATAAAACAAGACACAGGCACCGTGTCTAGAAGCCATTTAATTGAAGACATAACTTCTAGTCAAGCAAAATTTTATACTACTATTTACTGACACACTCTTGAAGTCAGTTTAAAGAAAGAAACTCTCCCTCTGTATATTAAAAGGTTGTTTTAGAGGCTGGTTTTAATTGAGTTTGCACAGACACTGAGACTGTGGTGACGAGAGCTGTGTCCTCTGTGCTAGATGAGATGACACCACTTTTACTTTCAGAACCACAGTCTCCCAGTGAGTGATGTGAACAGAAACATCGATCCCAAGTCCAGGAAATACTCTGTCTTTCCCCAAGGGCCAGCATCCCCCGACTCTGAAATTCTAGTCTAAAACGGCTTTAACTGTGTGAAACCCAGGCAGCGCTGTGGGGAGAAGACTGGTCTCACGGCCCCTTTGACATCAGGGCAGTGTGGCCCGTGGTGTCCTTGCCGGAGTGGTGGGACTCTGGGCCTTTATTCCTGATTCTTCCACTGGTTCACGAGCTGAAAGAAGTCACCAGGGTGCTCTGCAGTCACACAGGGTCCCCCTTGGGTAAGCGCCCTGCGGGTGGAGTGTGGGAGGAGAGGATGCATTAGGGAGCACAGGAACAGAGATCCTCTGTAAATACTGTCATTAACAACCAAGGGCATCACACTTGATTGAAAATGACTTCCACAAACAGGAACTGGCAGCCTGTCTGGTATACTTAAAAACAAGTTTTTAAAAATCTGAGCCAAAATGTTTTTTAATCCCATGTAACTAGGGCTCTTTTAGCCTGCTTTTAGTTTAAAATTAGCGTCACTCACAGCTTAGAATACCAGCAGGTTACCTTGGTGATAGCCATGTTAAATACAAGTTTTTATAATGGCAACTAATACAAACACAGATATTATCTTGCCTAATGGGATAAGCAAGTCACACAGCCAATAACAGGGAAGAACAGATCTGGAACTATGTTTTGAGGACAGACAAAAGAAATGCCCTGCACATATATCTATACATGTATAATATGTATACTACACATAACATCTACTTTTTAAAAAATAAGTAGCCTGTAAAGGAATTATAAAAATATGCATGCTATTTCATAGGGAGGAACTTTGCTTCATAAGAACTAAAAAAATGTCCTCTGCGTTCCATTACAGCTTTGTCTAAATATTTCAGCTCCCTTGTCATTGCCGATTGTTTCCATTTTAACAAATAAACATGTTTTTCCCCCAATCACTTTAGCAGTGCTCAGAATCCACCCACTGACTTACATTCCCAGCCTACACAGATGTTAAGGGTTTTTTTTTTCCTCCTTCAGCCTTGTCCAAATCTTGGATTGAGGGGAATGTTCACTTTAATGGAGGGAGAAAGTACATTTGTTTGAAATCTAGAACACAGCTCTCTGTCCTTGGCTTAAGCTGGATCACAGTTTCTCTGTGGCCCACATGCAAGGCTTCTGCTGCTCACTTTACCTAATTGTAGTTAGACAACCAACTGGAAGAAGAAAAACTAGGTTGCTGCTAGGTGCCGTTCTTGGTGGGCCCTGGCTTTCATGAGCTGGTTTGTAAGACCCTCCCACCAGGTATACTGCTAAAATGAGAGTTGCTTTCAGTTAAAATAGGAGGATATTTTGGTAGTTCCATTTCTCAAACTGTGTGCTGCTTTTCACCTGAGAAATGCTGCCAGTGGGTTGTAGTCCATGAGAGGGAATAAGAGACTTCAAAACCACCTGCACTCAATGAGGATTTGCACCTATTTCCTTCCAGCTCCTTATCACTGCTAATTGTCCTCCCCTGGCTCTCAGCCTGTGAAAACTCGTTGGGTGTTCAGTTAAATGGTTTTGGCTCAAATTTGGATCCCAAATTAAGAAATCCAAGCAGCCTTCATGTTGGGCCTCTCCACTCACTGGAATGTCCTCTTCCCCAATGCCTAGTCAAGGAGCTCTGCTGGGTTCGGGTCCACGTGCTGATGCCGAGGTGGCGGGAATAGAGGTGTCCATGTGGGTGATACAGCCGTTCCTCGCACAACTGTCAGAGGAGGCCAGAGCTGCTCAGGGCACAGCTCTCGTTCGTGTGTCAGTGGAACACACCCAGAGCTGTGCCTGGGGTCTGCTCAGACCACACCCTTCCCCTTCCACAGAGCCGTGCAAATAGGACCTTTGAGTCTACGAGGGAGCTTTGGTGGGTTTACGGAGGCTGCAGTGTCAGCCCTAAATTTGAATTTCTTTGCTTTTCTTGGCTTGTGCTTATTCTTAATCTTAAAAAGGAATTTTCTGTCTGGAGCAAACTTGTGGGGGAAAGAGAACATTTGTACAGAAAGAGATGTTCTTGGCAAGCGTGTGCTATGTTTCCTTCACATTATTGAGTACAGCATTTTTGTTTGCTTGTTTTCCTTATGGCTCAGTTTCCCCTTCTGTTTGTTTTTATAATGAAGTGCAGTCATACACACACATGCAGAAGCTTTTTATTCAGAGATGTCTTTGCACTTTATGACCATGTCTTTCTAATTCATTTGTCACATACTGAACAGGTAAGGCATTGAGATAATGGCTTATACAAGAATTCACCAACAGGAAATTAAATATTGGTTCCTGAGCTCCTCCCTCCTATTATCCTAAAGCCCATGATACAGGGCTTCTTGCAAATATAATTTCTTCTCAGCTTGAAAAAGTGTGGTGAAATTGCACATATTTTCTTGAGTTAAAAATCTATATTAGCATGTTATTAATGGTAGAAAAGAAGGGAAACTCTCCTTTTAAAAGAAATTGTAATTTCCTTAATTGCAATACTAACTATGGAAGGTAGAGAAGATCCGTATAAAAATAAGGTAACTTTGGCCATTAGAAAACTGGAAAGAGAAAGATTACAAAATTACTAGGTTGAAAGGCTATGAGAATCTCTGGAAATTATGCTCAGTAGAAAGATTAGTGAATACTTCTATGAGTCTGTTAAGCTCACCAAGATTTTGAAAACTCCATAAGGCAGGAGTTAAAGTCCTGATGTATCTCAACGAATCAGCCCCACCGGGCAGCTGCGGCCTAAGGGAGAAAGTACTATGCAGTGGACAGCGCAAGTGAGTTTGTTACTGATGGTCCTGGCTCTGCCCCTTGCTGACTTTGGGGCTCTCAAAAGTCCCCACGCCTTTGGGCACCTCTATATCCTCCGCTGAGAAACTAAGGATTGGGAAAGTAGAATTCTTTCCACTTAGAAAATTCCTTGATTTTATAACTTTTGGAGGCTTCGGTACTTAGGCAGTTGAAGCTCATTATTTCTACCTAATTAAGAGATCATGGCAAATAAAGGAGAGAAATTAAAATGACTGTGAAAGTGCTGGTTTGGCCGCACTAAAATGACTGCTCCGAGGGGAGTGGTTCGCTGAGGGAGAGACAAGTGTCAATGGCCCTGCTTGGGAGCCCATTAGGCCAGCCTTACTTTCGTGAATTCCCGTGCCTACTTACCACTGTTGTACCTGGACCAGCCTGCCTCCTCATTTCCTTGGAATGTGCCATGCTCAATTATTCAGTTGGTTAAAGCTCCCAGTCCCAAGTCTAAAGCTACCTGGTATGTGCTTCCCTTGACCTGCCTTTAATAACTCAGTAGGTTCAGGTGGCTGCCAAGCCACCCATACAATACGTTATAATTGTAAGAACACTCTTTAAGGCATGCTTTCACTTTGTGATTATTAGTGATACTGCAAGTGTTTTTGAAGGAAAATAATTTTATTTTGTGTTCTAAAAGTTTTAAAGAAGCCAAAGATCCTGGGACCATTTCTGAGCTTCAGATAAACTATTTGGCAAACAGCAGATTTCCAAACACTTTCAAATTATTTAATTGGGCTTCTTAAGTACACAAAAGGGTAAACATAAGTTACTTGCCCAGTTTCTTTTTAATGCCACTATTCAAGCAATCACTGAAAATTCTTGCAACATTTTTTATGACAAAATTATCCTTCTTCACCTAAGTTTTGTCTTAGACATTGGTTTCCCTGTAAAGTCATAATATCCATACTTATAAGTTCTTGTTCTTAGTTTTAAAAAAATTTATTATGAGGTTAATTGCCTGGTTTTTATTAATAATGGGTTAATTTTAGGAAATAAGATTATGGCACCAATTCCAATTCTGATCATTAACAAGGTGTTTTGTAATTCAACTAGAATCTGACACTATCTTCTGGTAGTTAAGGGCTCACTCCCACAAGACTGTCCCCATTTCAAATGCTAATCCCTACTCTAGGTTTGTTACCTGTGCTTCTGACATATTGGTCCTAATTCCTATAAACCAGAGATTTCCACAGCCGCTTCCTTGGGTATGATTAGTTTTCAAGAGCAGCTCACTGAACTCAGGAAACCACTGTACTCAATAGATTACCCGTTTATTATAAAAGGATATAATTCAGGAACAGCCAGATAGAAAAGATGCATAGGGCAAGAAATGGGGAAGGGATGTGGAATTCTGTCCCAGAGAGCACATTCTGGCCGAAGCTTCATGTGTTCACAAACCTGGAAGCTCTCCAAATCCTGTTCTGGAATTTTGTGGATGCTTCCTTACATAGATATAAGTGATTAAATCATTGGCCTTCGATTGATTCAGCCTTCAGCCCCTCTTCCCATAACTTGCCCTAAGGTCAGGAGAGTGGGACTGTAAGTTCTAACCCTCTAGTCCCATGAATGACTCTCCTTACAACCAGCCCCCCTGCTCAGGTGAGGTCCCAAAGTCACCTCATTCACATAATGAGAGACACCTTCCTGGCTCTCATCACCTAGGAAATTTCAAGGTTTTGGAACTCTGTGCCAGAAATGGAGGCAATGACCAAATATATATATCTTGCTTTAAGTAACAGTTTTGCAGAAAACATATTTCACTTTATACTTTATATTCTTTATTTTAACACTATTATATCATACAATCCACCTTGGCTAAATTTGTAAATGAAATTTCAGAGAATGGAGAATTTTCAAGAATGTGGAGTCTTTTAGGCAGTTAGTGTGACCCTAACCTGGTACGCCTTTTACAGAGAAATATCCAATGGATTGATTGAGTTTTACGTGAACTGTGCAAGAAGGCTTGGGTCTCCAACATGCTAGGACTCTAAGAAGCTAGAGAAAAGAAGGTTCTCACACTGCCTTAAGGACAGTTCTCTGCAAATGCTTAAATTAGCAACACCTACAGTGGAGCTTTTGTATGAATAAAGCATAATTAAATAATACGGTGTTTTCCATTTAAGAATAAAGTATATTTAATATAGAGGATACGAACAAAAAAGTTTTCTAATATGCCAACAACATTGTGTTCCTTTGTATGGTTGACTTAATAAAAATATTACTTATAGACTTCCGGCCAAGACAGAGGTGTAGGTAGATACACTGTGCCTCCTCGCACAAACAAAAGAGGGAAATCATCAATTTAAAAACAAAAAACAACCAGATCTGACAGAAAATCCAACTGTTTGAAAGTCCCACAACCAATAAGTTAAAAGAAGACATGTTCATCGAGACCGGTAAGCAAAGCGGAGCCAGGCGGAGAGCGCGGCAAGACGACAGTTTGTGGAGTGGTACCAGCAACGCTGCAGCTGCCCGGGGAGGCCCGCAGCTGGCGGACCCGGACCCATCCGGCGGGACCAGTGGACTGGGCAGTCCCTTATTCTTGCGCAGATAGACCGGAAGGAAAAGCTGGGGCGCGAGCAGACCAGGCAACCCACCAACGCAGGGAAATAAAGCCTCAAACCACCGATTGAAAACACCTGTGGGGGTTGAGGCGGCAGCAGGAAAAACTCCCAGCCTCACAGGAGAGTTCATTGGGGAGACCCACAGGGACTTGGAACTGTGCAGGCCCACCCACTGGGGAGCCAGTGTAGAGGGGCCCAATTTGCTTGTGGGTGTCTCATCAGGTGACTGGGAGCCAGCAGAGAGCGAGCAAGTGCCATTGTTCTGTCTCAGGCCCCGCCCCCACAGGCAGCGTCACAACACAGCCACCCCTGGTGAACACCTAAGGCTCCACCCCTTAAAGTAACAGGTTCACAGAGAAAGGGAAGGATGGCCCAAAGGAAAGAGCAGATCAAGGCTCCAGAAAAAATACAACTAAGCCACGAAGAGATAGCCAACCTATCAGATGCACAGTTCAAAACACTGGTAATAAGGACGCTCACAGGATTGGTTGAATTTGGTCACAAATTAGATGAAAAAATGAGGAATATGCTAAGAGAAATGAGGGGAAATGTACAGGGAACCAATAGTGATGGGAAGGAAACTGGGACTCAAATCAGTGGTGTGGACCAGAAGGAAGAGAAAAACACTCAACCAGAAAGGAATGAAGAAACAAGAGTTCAAAAAAATGAGGAGAGACTTAGGAACATCTGGGACATCTGTAAACATCCGAACATCCAGGTCATAGGGGTGCCAGAAGGGGAAGAGGAAAACTAAGGGACTGAATGCTCATTTGAACAAATAATGAAAGAGAACTTCCTCAATCTCGCAAAGGAAATAGACTTTCAGGAAGTCCAGGAGTCTCAGAGAGTCCCAATGAAGTTGGACCCAAAGAGGAACACACCATGACACATCATAATGACATTACCCAAGATTAAAAATACAGAGAGAATCCTAGAAGCAGCAAGAGAAAAGGAGACAGTTACCTATAAAGGAGTTCCCATAAGGCTGTCAGCTGATTTCTCAAAAGAGACCTTTCAGGCAAGAAGGGGCTGGAAAGAAGTATACCATGTAATGAAAGGCCAGGACCTACATCTAAGAATACTCTATCCAGCAAAACTTTCATTTAGAATGGAAGGGCAGATAAAGTGCTTTTCAGATAAGGTCAAGTTCAAAGAGTTCATCATCACCCAGCCTTTATTATATGAAATGTTAAAGGGATTTATATAAGTCATGGAGGGATATCAACAGGGGAGTGGGAGGGGAGAGAGGGGGAGGGAGGAGAATAGGTAGCATAAACGGTAGGTAGAAAATGGACAGGGGGAGGTTGAGAATAGTATGGGAAATGGGGAAGCCAGGGAACTTATGTGTATGACACATGGACAAAAACTAAAGGGTGGGGAATGGGGGCGGTGCAGGGCGGGGGGAATAGAGGGGGGAAAATGGGACAACTGTAATAGCATAATCAATAAAATAAATTTAAAAAAATATTGGCTATAGAAACATGTGACCATGAGTGTTAATACCATAGAAAACTAGGCAACTCACTTTTTAAGATCATCCACTGGAAAAAGGTTCCCTTTGTTTTGCAGTGACTAGACACTTACATAAAATAATGGAAAATAATTAGTTAATAATAGCAAGTAACATCACACTGTTGTTTCTCTATAAATTAAAATTTGAAACTGTTCAATACATGTAGAGTATACACGCATATGCTAACCCAATCTGTATTATACTATGGGAAGTGTTGCTATTGTACTTAAAAGACCACAACAGCATCTGTGCTGAACCTTTTTTAAACTGCTGCTTATTTTTTCAGACATCAACGAATGTGAAATTGGAGCACACAACTGCGACAGACATGCCGTGTGTACCAACACGGCCGGGAGCTTCAAATGCAGCTGCAGCCCCGGGTGGATTGGGGATGGAATTAAGTGCACAGGTGCGTTGGGAATAATGGTGCGTCTCAGGAACTGCAGAGATTATGCATATGAAAATATGAATTCTGTAAAGAAAGATTTAACTTGTGTGTGACCGATGTGAAATGACACACTTTCTGTTCACAACGATGTGATCTGTTTCCCGAAGATCTGGACGAATGCTCCAATGGAACCCACATGTGCAGCCAGCATGCCGACTGCAAGAACACCATGGGCTCCTACCGCTGCCTCTGCAAGGAAGGGTACACAGGCGACGGCTTCACTTGCACAGGTGGGTCTTGGTGGGAAGAGCTGTGCAAACAGCAGGCGGAGAAGCAAGGTGTCCCCTATCTTTCAGGCCCTGGATCCCTTCTGAAGGCTGGGTCAGTTATGGATGACATTAATGTAAAAGATTAGTTATTTGAAACGAGATCCTTGTGGAATGGAAATTGGGAACTAGGTCAGTGGGGGAAACCGCAGAAGCTAATTATATATGCATATAGTTAGTAGTGTTCTATGTAACTCACTGTATGTCATGATGCCATCAATTTAACACAAGTCACACTGCCTTTTATAATCCTTAGCCTTTATGTTTTTGTGCCTATTTCTCACGGTGACTTGTTCTCCGTCCCACACTTGAGAGTGAGGTTGCTGTAGGAAGCTGTGGAAGGAAAAGGGATTAGATATTCTGGATCATGGCGACGGCATGCTTTTTTCTCCCACTGGCCATCAGCACTGTCATCCCACATTGGCATAAGCAAGAATTTTGTATCTGCTTTGCTGGGAATTCATTCACTTCTAGGTTCACAATATATCAATGACATTTGTTTAGTGATAATTAATAGTCATGGAATTAACATGAATGAACTGCTACCTATATTTGAATATATATGATTAGAAATATGATTGTGTAAATAGAGGTAGGCAAAAGTTAATAATAGTATTAAGTCATTAAAAATAAATAATAAGTAAATATAATACAAGAATAAACTACTCACAACTGTAAACCTACTTTTGCCCACGCCTGTATGCTCCGTGCGCTTACATGAACTTGTATACACAGAGAACGCTTTTTATGTGAGGGCTTTCATGTTAAATAAGATACTGACATCCATTTTCATTGGCTGTTAGGTAGCATGGCTGCTCGTGTAACCAGGAGCATTCCTTTGTCCGGAGCACTTTGCTCACAAGAAGTCCTTTAAACATAAAAGAGGCAAAGGCCAGTAAATGATTTACCTGGATATTTTTTTAACTCCCTGAAATTGTTATTGTATTTGAAATTGTTTTGTGCCTACCCCGGTGAAGTTTTGTCATCGTAACCCTCCCAGCACCTTTTAGAAAATATTGAGCGTTTCATGTGTTAGGCACATATGGTTCTTGTGTTTGATATTTAATGCCCATGATTATTAACAAAACTCGGTAAGATTAAACAGACAGGAATGTTTGCTGTCCTCTATAGTTGTTGTTCTAGTTCTTTTGCTGCCCATTGGAGCAGAGACTGAACTTTGAGAAATAGGCACAAACCACGGTGTGTTATTTCCTGTCATGGATGTGTCCTTGTGTGCATGAGTCTGCTTGAAAAAGCCTTAGTTTGATGATTTAAGTTGTTTGTGTTACATCATTAGTGATAATTTAGCATCTGAATACCATGTTCATTGAACATTCAATATTAGCACTCTAGGAAGAAAAAAATGTCTTGGAAGCTCTTTATCTGTCCTTTGATTCTAAATGATAGCTTTGCTGGATAGAGTAATCTAGGTTGTAGGCCCCTGCTTTTCAACACTTAGAATATTTCTGGCTAATCATTTCTAGATTGCAAAGTTTCTTTTGAGAAATCAGCTGACAGTCTTATGGGAGCTCCCTTGTATGTAACTAAAAGCTTTTCTCTTACTGCTTTTAAGATTCTCTCTTTGTATTTAACCTTTGACACTTTAATTATGATGTGTCTTGGTGTGGGCCTCTTTGGGTTCATCTGATGATAAAGAGCTTCCCAGACAAGAAAACGTTAAAAGAGTTCATCATTACCACCAAACCAGTATTATGTGAAACGCTAAAGGGTCTTCTTTAAGAAGAAGAAGATAAAAAATGGGAATAATAAAATGGCAATAAATACACATCTATCAACAATTGAATTCTAAAAACAGAGTAAGTGAACAAGCAGAACAGAAACAGAATCATAGATACAGAGAACATTTTAATGGTTGCCAGGTGGGAAGGGGGTCAGGGGGATGGGCAAAAATAGTGAAAGGATTAAGAAGTACAAATTGGTTGTAACAGAATACTTTTGGGGATATAAAGTACAGTAAAGGAAATAAAGTAGCCAAAGAATGTATATGCAAGACCCATGGACATAGACCGTGGCATGGAGATTGCTTGAGGGAGTGGGGTGGGGGCTGGGTGAAGCGGGCAAAGGGAGAAAATTAGGACAACTGTAATAGCATAAACAATAATATATAAATTAAATTAAAAAAATAAAGTCAATAACGCAGCTAATTTTTATTTTTAAACTGAAAAGAGAGAGAGAGAGATGAGTTTGAATGTGTCAAGCAGAAGGTGTGACCAAACACCACGACACTCGGGAAGCTGATGGTTACAAAAATCGCTGGCCCTGTGGAATGGGAGGCCCCCTAACTGAGGGGAGTTGTAACGTGTATTTCTTTCCGGCTGTAGACCTCGACGAGTGCTCGGAGAATCTGAGTCTGTGTGGCAACGGCCAGTGCCTCAATGCCCCCGGAGGATACCGCTGTGAATGTGACATGGGCTTTGTGCCCAGTGTTGACGGGAAAGCCTGTGAAGGTAACTGATGGAGAAACTGCCGGGGGTCCTGCCGGCCTGATGAGATTAGTTGTTTAAACAGTCCTGATTTTATCTTTTAACTGAGGTGTGTTTGGGCTTCAACCTCATCAACTCAGTTTGTGGAGGGATTAGGTTTCCTGTGAGATCATTCATTTCTCTTTGCGCAGAGACCATCTTCTCTAGCCATAAACGGCACATCCGGCCTTGGTGAGAGGGCATGCAAGAATACACCTGTTGCTCATAGGTGTTAACCACACCTGAAGGTTGCCAGGTGTGGGTAACTCTTTTCTCCATTGCTGGGGGAAAGAATTCGAAGCGCTGGTCCCCTGATGATGTCCTGTTGAAGGACTCTCTTTAGATATGGAAACACAGTTTTGAGTCTCTGTTATGGGTTGGTTTCTAGAAGCCAAGGCTTTCGAATAACAGAGCAGATGGTCTTTTCCACATGTAGAATGATGTCCTGGGTACATATGTCTCACATGGTCTGTAAATATCTTTTGCAAATCTGCCCAGTAGGAAGCCCTTTGGGATAATGCCAAATGTCATGATATCTCTCAGCCCAAGGCTCTGTCTCTCTGATGAGTGCTGGCCAGACAGGGAGAGGCCTGGGAGCCTGCTGGCTGAGGGCGGATCCCGCTGGGAGACACAGGTTCTTCCTTTACCCTCCCTTGTAAAATTTCGCGCATTATCCCTCACTGAGAAGAATTAGTAGCTACAATGAACTAAAAAGATTGCAGTAGAAAGAAAGAAATGATAACAATTGACAGTAGAAGTGTAAACAAAACCCTGATGAATGTCTTAACTAATAGCTGCTGCTTGTTAATAAGATAGTAACGTAAAATCAGTCCTTAGCTATGACCTGTATACTAATTCCCTTATACAGTTCTATAAATACTTTTCTTTGTTATGGAATCATTGGATGTTCTTTATACAGTGTATATTAAATATGCAAAGTTTGATATAAAATTACTCTGAGTCAAGAAACCAGATTATGCTCTTGATCATGTGCCTAATGCCTTGTTGACTTTTGTTACTCCGAACATCCAAGGAAAACAGGTACTGTGCCACCTCTGGTAACGTAAATAGTTGCATTGAAAGTTTTGCTTCTCTTCATGCTACAAGGGAAGGTTTTGTTTGTTTGTTAGTTCTTAATATAAATCATGGCTGGCGGAGTGGTCATGGCTATTTAAAGCCAGTCTGAAGGCCGAAAACGCGCCCGCATGTCAATTACACAAGCAGGATGCTGATGTGGGGCAGGCACAGGGGCCTGGAGGAGCGTCTGCAGTTTTTAGATTTCTGTCCTCAGTAGCAAACGCACAGCACAGTGCTAGGGACACAGGGGTTATAAAACTGATTGTCAAAGTTGCCAGAAAGCCTTGTGATTCTTCAAATATTAACCCACAACAAAAATAGTGAATGTATAGATTAAAAAAAATAATTTAAGCTCACGGGGTCTTTTTGGCCCTTACTTTACAAAAGTGATTTGGACCTGTGTGAAACACCATAAATGAGATTCGTATATGTAGAATGCTTAGCCCACTACTTGGTATGTAATGGGGGCTGAGAGAGAGTATGCTCTCACCTAAGAGACTTCCGTATATGTAGCGAACCATCTAAAAGTCTATAGGAGAAGTGCCTAGATTAATAACTGGTAGTTGTCATTTTCTTAATAACACTAATTGTCTAATTACATTAGGCAGTGTCTTTAGCAAAAAAAGTAAATGTAGTGTCTCCCTTTTTTCACCCCTTTCTAAGATATTGATGAATGCTCCCTTCCGAACATCTGTGTTTTTGGAACTTGCCACAACCTTCCCGGCCTCTTCCGCTGCGAGTGTGAGATAGGTTACGAACTGGACAGAAGTGGCGGGAACTGCACAGGTAAGGTGTCCGTTTGCATCAAAATGTGCTCCCAGGGGTTCCAGGGGACTTGGCTGTTGGTGACCTGCTAGGATTCCACAAGGATATTCACAGGGGCACAAATAAAAGGCCGGGGTGAAACATTAGGTATCACAGAATAAAATCTCCGAGACCTGGAACTGATTAGGTGTGAGGATGCAGAGGAAAGAGTTGAAGGCAGTTGAAGGAGCAGAGTTTGTAACCTAAGAATCAGGCTGTGGCTACAGAGGAATGTTCCGGGATGCTGGAGTTATAAGGTGTCCCAGCCATTCCTTTCCTCCTTGGGGACATTCTCAGAGAGTTTCCTTTGGGGACCATGCGTTTCTCCCTGTAGTCCTCCATAACAGTACTCCCTGCTTCCCACCCCCGCCCTGCCTGTGGTCACCAGAGAATGGCTGCCCGTTTCTAGTGGTCAGTCATCCTCTTGTAAAGCAAGGGACTCTCTGGGAACATGTGAAAAACATTAGAAGAGCTATAGGCACACCCATAGACTGTTACTCTGTTCACTTTGGACTGGGCGAGGACTTCGAAAGCCATTTGCCGTTGTCCATCCTAGCCCGTGTCCATTCGAGGATATGGAGGAAACAAGTTCCATTCTGTATGGGCTCAGGATGTCAGGAAGGAAGTGATTTTTCCAGCAGCCTGAACAAGCCCTGGTGCAGTGGCTCTCCGGACTATGACCATAGGCTGCATATGCAACCTTGGCATATTCCCCAAATTGCTCTGCACTAGGCGCTCTTTCTTCTCTTGATTTTTCTAAGGAATATCATGACACCAGGCTGGGCCTCTGGCATCCCACAAGAAGTTGCCTCTCCATGTACCATACCCTGTCCTCAATGCCCCAGATCACCATTAGCATAACTCTATCTAGTCTCATTTCTGTTATTCTTCCCTGTCCCTCCCAATTCACATGGGATCGGAGCAAAGTAATTTTCTGCAATTGAACCTGTAGGTCAAAGGGGCTGGTCCCAAAGGAAAGGTATCATCCTCATTTTTCAGTCTCTCCTCTCTGTATCAGCTTACCTGTTCTTGGTCTTTTGTGAGTGTTCAGCACAAACCAAAGGACTGACTATACAGAGTCAGAATTTGCCAAAATGCATGTACTAAATATCTAGAATTCTATACATGTGTTTGGACTAGAAACTGAAAGGGAAATGCTCAGCCCATTCTCAGTGATGGGCGAGAGGCTTGTAGCAGGCTTGGGGAAACACGCTAAGCCTCGTGCGCAGGCCTGCACTTACCCTTGGCTGCTCTCAGGCAAGCACACCCGGTGGGGAGGCAGCAGAAGTCACCTGCTCCTGAGGGTTCCCTGAGACATCTTGCTCTAATTTGAAGAAATAACAAGCCACACATATTAAATATATTTTCTTAAAACCTGTGTCTGAATTTTCAGTTGGCCGAGGTCATAGTAGTGTTTTGCTTTCATTTACCTCGACTGGAATATTTCTCCTAGTTCCAAAGTCATATTTTCTCCTGATGACAAATCTGAATACTAAATGTGTTCCAGGGGAACAAGACCAAAGACTATGACATACTTCCTTCCTGAGGGGTTTTATTTCAGAAGTGGAAGACTGTATTTCTAGGTGTTATAACGAGTGACTCTTAAAAATTCTCACTGGGAGCCCTAGATTTTGGTGCCACTGTGTTATGGTGATGCCTTCCCCACGTTGGCTTGGGTGACAGTTCTGCCCCTGGCTGTTTGGTTTTAGATGTTAACGAATGTCTGGATCCAACCACGTGCATCAGTGGGAACTGTGTCAACACTCCAGGCAGCTATACCTGTGATTGTCCACCCGATTTTGAGCTGAATCCAACTCGAGTTGGCTGTGTCGGTAAGATCTTAAACACCTTTCGGGGAAGCATACTGTTTGTTATTTTTAAAGCATTACATATTCATTCTCAAATTTTAAAAAATTAATAATATGAAAATATAAACATTTCCTAAATCTGGTTTATACTTCTGGTTTCCTTTTCTGTAGGTAAATTCCCAGTGTATGTGTTTGGGCACTTTTTAGTTTCTCAGTAAAAGTTAATTTTGGTTTTTAAACAGTTTCTGAAAGAGTTTCTGAAATGGGTTTACATTTTCAACCACCACGTAGAAGGAGTCTGCCTGACACCTTTTTGTTTGTGTATGGTAAATAGATACCCGCTCTGGAAATTGCTATTTGGACGTTCGACCTCGAGGAGACAATGGAGATACAGCCTGCACCAATGAAATAGGAGTTGGTGTTTCCAAGGCCTCCTGCTGCTGTTCTCTGGGTAAAGCCTGGGGTACTCCTTGTGAGCTCTGCCCTGCTGTGAACACATGTAAGTGGACATCCTATTATTTGTTATTATTATTCCAGCTCAGGCCAATTCTCCTTGCTAGATCACAGAATAGAAACCGCAGAGGGAGTGAGTTGCCACTAGTCTCTGCCCTTCAATCAGGGAAGGGAGATAAATCCTCTCTGTTTTGTTGAGGGATTCTGCTCTCAAGCTCATAGTCAGAAAGTGTCACCACTCGGCTTACACTAAGAGCAGGTCACATCACTTCCATCTGAGTGAAAAGCAGGTTGCATTATGTTGAAGAACACCATCCAGACCAAGTCACTTTCATGGCTCACTTTGCAGAAATGCATTGATTGATCTCTCCTTTCTCATCTGTTGGCTAGTTTCAGAATCTCTAGGACAGACTTAAGTGTCCCCAAGAGCAAATATGAGATAGAAGATGACTCCATCCTTATGGTATGACTTTAAAGAAAACTCTAGATGTGATTTTAAGGACATAAACAATATCTTCTAAAAATTAAAAAACTTTCCATTTTTCTCAGTGGGTCCCTATTATGATTCAGAGTCAGATGTAGCTTCTTTGGCAAAGATCAGCGGTTGCTACTTATGTGGTATGCTGGGGTAGACATTGATTCTTTCCTTGCTGAAGGGTAATCTATTCACTTTTTCTGAAAGTACTTTTTGAGTGCCTAGAGTGGGTACTTTGGGTGTGCAAAGATGAATTGCCCTAGATCCTGCCCTCTGAGAGTATACAGTCTAGTAAAACATGGCCCAAACATACAATAAGTCAGTGTAGGCCTCAGTAAGAGAGAAAAGAAAGGCGGACTCAGTGCCCTGAGTAGGAGAAGCAGCATGCCTGCTTCCAAACAGGACTCCGTCGTATGCCGCTCATGTGCCGTTGGGCAAGTTACTTAGCAAGCCTGCGTTTCCTCCTTCATAAAATGCCTCAGAGGATGAAATGAAATGACCTAAGTGAAGCACTCAACACTGATGAATGCTTAGCACACTTCTTTCCTCTCTTCAGAAAGGAAAGTCAGTACTGATTGGCAGAGGGCAGTGATGACTGTGCATATTTTAATTGGGCCTTCGAGGAAAGTTGTGACGCGAAAGTGGGGACTTAAAAGGAGGGGGAGAGAAAAAGCAAAAGAGGGCGGTAGTTAATGTCGTTGATGATGAGAGAAGCTAACCAATATGTTTAAGTGAGGGCGTCAGCTGTATTGATTAATAATGATTAGCAAATAGAGGTCCAGCCTACCCCAAACTGGATCTGAGCTAAAACTGGAACATATACAAATGTAAATTCATGCATATACATACACAGAGTTTCAGAAATCCAAGAGGGGAGTTAGCAGATTTGGGAAGACCACAATGATGATGGAAGAACTGATTCTTGTGGCTACTCACCAGGATGACACGGCAGGCCTCGGTCATCCTTGTCCACGCGTCCCTGTGTGTAGCACACTGCTCGGGCGAGGTGCTGAAATAAAGGTTTCAGAATGAAATGCTCAGATGACAGAATTAGTGGGGGAAATCAAGAGACACTGTAAAAACTTGGTTTTGGAAAACAAGGGCATCGGCATTACTGTCAGTTAAACAGCAGTGACTAGGGTGATTAAGGAGAGCAGTGGGGTGGGAACCATGAAAACGCAGCTTTTCCTAAGGCTCCGTTTGGAAAGGGTTTTTGAAACAGGCTGGTTAACATTACTAAGGGAAGCTGTAATTCCCATGAAGTAAAACTGAACAAATCATAAAAATGGAGAAGGGCTCTGTTAGAAAATAAAGGAAGAAAATCTTTAAGAAGGAATAATGATGGAGATAAGGGAATAAAATAGTTCTTGAGAACAGAAGGCCCGTGGAGCTCCTGGGGGGCTCGGAGACCGAGGACAGTGGCCTTATGCGTGGCAGGCACGGCAGAGCTTTTGAAAAGGACGAGTATACACAAAGGTGCCTACCTGCTTCAGATGGGCGGGAGTGACTGCCAGAGATTCCTGAAAGCGAATATTTTCAGTTGGATGTTTCTCTTGAGGATATCATTTCTAGAAATTTTGTATGTAAAAGAACTCAATTTGGTTGGTTGGTTTGTTTTTATAGCTGAGTACAAAATTCTTTGTCCCGGAGGAGAAGGTTTTCGACCCAACCCTATCACTGTTATCTTGGAAGGTAATTCTGTTTCCTTTATCATAAAGTGCATGCATTTTGAACTGCCTTGGGTTTATTCCTAGTGCTAAAGAAATACTGTTGTTTTCATTCTGATAGATATCGACGAGTGCCAGGAGCTTCCTGGGCTGTGCCAGGGCGGGAAGTGTATCAACACCTTTGGTAGTTTCCAGTGCCGCTGTCCAACGGGCTACTACCTGAACGAAGACACCCGAGTGTGTGATGGTAAATGGCCCTTATGGGATGGCGAGTTCTTTCCAATGCTGAGAACTGACCTCAAAAGCCAGGAAAACTGAAATTTAGCAGTAGAACACAATGGTCGAAATGTGAACATAGGTAAATAGGACATGTGGCAGCTCGCACTAAAATTACTGACATAATGTCATTGTCATAATGCCAGTACTCCCTAAGTCTGCCTCTTTGCCTGAGAAAAGTATCGTTTTATTATGTCGGGTCACAGTCCCATTTATGCCTACAAAGAGTTCTCTGTGTTCTTCAGAAAAGCCATTTAGAGTAGCCCAGGTTTCCTTTCGGTGTCTTCTCTATTCTGGCTAGTTCTGGGCTCTCCTTCTTCCTGTCCTTCACCACTTATCATTGGTACTAATGCAGTTAAATGAGCTTCTTTTAAAGGTAGTCCCTTTGGTTTCCTGATGTGCTGACTCCTGTGCATCTGTGTTACTGGAAGATGGGGAACATTGACCACTTTAACTCTCTGAGGGCTTGGATTGTAGACCAGGCTGAGAGAGATGGTTTTCACTTACACAGAGGAGTCATATGACTAGTTAGGGAAGAGACTTCTTGCATTGTGAATGAAAAGTAGTCTTCCGGTTCTCTGAAAGGCTTATTATGTGACTCCATGAAAACCTTGTTGAGTATCAGTTGAGCATCCTGGTGTGTATGATGCAGCTCTAAGACCCACGGAATTCACAAAAATTAGAATCAACCCCTGTGTTTGAAAACAGGGAAGGGGTGTGAGAGACCCAGTCCCTGCCCCCTGGCCAATGCAGACCCGTGAACCCAGCTGTCGGTGGCTTCAGGACACATCATGTCGGTCTACAGATCTTAGCATGCACAGTGATACATACATGCTTGTCTTTCTGACGGACACTTGGAAGTTATATTTTCTCCACATTTCCATCTCTGTACGCCTCTGGGGATGTTATAGACTCAGTTATTAGGAGCTCATACCAGAAAGCAAAGCTTCCGTGTTTAAAACCTCCTTTTCTAAAAATGCACATACATATCAGCACAGATAAAGGACACACACAAACTAAACATCTATTTCTCTTATCCGGATTTCAAAGTGCCCTGTGGATTTTCTCCTTTGTTGTCATTATTCATAGTGACACTGAGTGCCAGGCCGTTCCAAAGAGCGAAGTTTCCATATTCACATGCCACTTTCGCTTTGGATTATAGATGTGAATGAATGTGAAACTCCCGGAATCTGTGGTCCAGGGACGTGTTACAACACCGTTGGCAACTACACCTGTATTTGCCCTCCAGACTACATGCAAGTGAATGGGGGAAATAACTGCATGGGTAAGTTCAAGCTTTTCCTAACAGTGCACGGTTGGTCCTGCAGACAAGTCCAGCACTCAGTCCTCGGTGTGATGTGGTCATCAGACCGAGTACTGCCGCCCTGCCCCTGTCTTTGTGATAGCTCCCTCCCCTGAAACCGTGAGCTTGGCCTTTTCTCACCACCTCGTGTGGGTGGTTGGGAGTTTTCTTTAAAATGTAATGTTGGAAAACCCCAAACAATGGATTCATAGTACTTCTTTTGTTTGACTTTGGGTGTATCTTTATACAATTATATTTACAGCACTGACCTACGAGATTAAAACATTCTGAGTCAGAAGTGAGAAAATGACTGCCAAATAGCAGTGGAGAATTGTTACTAGGACACGGGGTGGAGAGTCATGTAAAGTTTATTAATGCTGCAGCTACATAATGACTTAGTTCTGCAGCAGAAATACCAGGCAATGCAGTTCTCAAGGGTTTTCTTCTTACAGCCGCATAGATGGACGGAGAGTTGTATAAGAGAAAGCTGTGTCCTCACCAAAGTCAAGTGACAATACAGTTCAAAAGAAACTCACTCCTTCAGTGCCCCCTTAGAAACCGGTTGCGATGCCCCATGGCATCACCAATCCCCTCCGTCTCCCTTCCTTCTAGATATGAGAAGAAGTTTGTGCTACAGAAACTACTATGCTGACAACCAGACCTGCGACGGAGAGCTGTTGTTCAATATGACCAAGAAGATGTGCTGTTGTTCCTACAATATTGGCCGAGCCTGGAATAAGCCCTGTGAACAGTGTCCCATCCCAAGCACAGGTGAATTTTAGTTTCACCATTGCCAAAATTGTAGGTCAATAAATGAGCCATAAATTGTTGGAGAAATGAGTCTCCACCAGGGAAGAAACGGGTGCCTTGTTTATCTTCGTAAGAAAAAATGAGCTCACAAAGGCAAATATTTAATTTCACAGTTGGGCCTGGTCCTTCCAGCTGAAAATTAAGTTACAGAATATGCTTTCTAATTTTTATACTAGTTCATTCCCCAGACTTACAGACTCAGCATATCACAAAAGTATAAATATTGTTAGCATTATTTTGGAGTTTGCCATGTAACCAGGAGACTGGAAACATTATGCAAAGCAATATGACAAATAAGCAAACCATATTCCTGTTATTTTAACTTACTTATACTAGTCCTGTTCCAAAAAGAATTTAAGGCAGCCCACAAAGATTCAAATGTAAAATAAGAAGGCCTAAGGCAAATGGCAAACAAGGGCAAGAAACTTGGAGCAAGGAGCGAGGCTAATACACAGAACCCAAGCCAGGAATTCCTATGTACTTTCCAGAGATGAGCAGTAACTGCGGCTCCAAACTCTCCAGCAGCTCACATGGAAAAGGGAGACATAATCAAGTCTAAGAGCCCCTATGACCGTAAAGCACACTCGGCACTGAAGGGAAGTGCAACTCTTCCTGACATTGACAGCTGAGAGAAATTTCTTTTTCTGTTCTCATAGATAAAAATCTATATAATGTTTTTTTTTAAAGATTTTATTTACTTATTTTAGAGAGAGGGGAAGGGAGGGAGACCGAGAGGGAGAGAAACAGCAATGTATGGTTGCCTCTCACATGCCCCCACTGGGGACCTGGCCCACAACCCAGGCATGTGCCCTGACCGGGAATCGAACCGGGCCCCTCTGGTTCCCAGCCCGCACTCAATCCACTGAGCTACACCAGCCAGGGCTGTTTTTTTTTTTTTAAGTATAATTTATATCCTTGGAGTAAATGAAGTGAAAACTTCGGTGCCCTGTTCTTATATCATATGCTAGGTGATATAGATTGTATCTGGCATGATGACATCATTTACTAACATGATGGTTTAGACGGAATGAACTCTCATGCCAGTGCTGATTAGAGTATTCTGTAGGACCGACTTCCGTCCCCAGAGTAATCTGTAATACGCTAAATCTGTTGTCTGGTGCCACCTGACAACACATGAAACAGATTTTTTTTTAGTGAAACATACCATTTCACCCATTGTTTACTCCAGAAATAATGTGATGACCATCACTTAGAATTATGAGTTACCTTATTCTGCAGGATATCGCTAGGCCAGGATTCATAAACTAAGGCCCCTGGGCGAAATCGAGCCCCCCACCTATTTGTGTGTGGGCCACAAGCTAGGAAAGAGTTTTACATTTTTAAATGGTTAGAAAAAAATTTTAAATAATATGTCATGACCTGAAAATTATTTGAACTTCAGATTTTGGTGTCCATAAATAAAATTTCATTAGCACCCAGCTCACTAATTTATGTACATATTGTCTATGGCTGCTTTCAGGAGATATTGAGTAGTTCTAATACAGACTGCTCAGCCTGAAAAACCTAAAATATTTACTCTTAACCCTTTCAGAAAAAAATTTGCTGACCCCTGATCTTGTCTGATTGTCTTGAAAACCTGTGCGCTACACAGACTTAGTGTGTGTGTTTACACAGAAAAGTATATCTGTATATGTCTCCATATATTTGTTTTTAATTATATTGAAAAATGAATTTATTTTATGAACTTTTCTATTATGAAATATACATAAAATAGTTTTTTAATTTGATTTTACAAAGGCAGAAGTTTCAGTATTTTATTTTATTTTTCTTAATGGGTCTTTGTGAGAACTTTGGAGACCCCTGATAAACCTATCATTTATTTTCAGAAATGTCTAAATTTTAAGGATCTGCATACTCTTAATATAAAATGTAAGACTTCTTCTTCATGTTGGATAGTGGCCAAATCCAGCCATGCTTTCCATTAGCTATGCAGTCTGCACACATTTCAGGAGTCCGTGAAAATTGTCTGGATGACCAGAGTCAGTGGGCGTGGCACTGGCTGGAAGTGGACACTCGTAGATTAAGGAACAAAGCACTCGCTACTGGAAGAACACACTGCATTTACTCCCAGAAACCAGAGACTAATTTTCAATGGGTTTGACCAATAAAGCAATGGCCACCTTGAACTTCAATTTATATCATGCCATAGCAGTTAGTCATGACCCAGAATGATAGAACCTCAGAAGGGAATGCAAGTGACATTTAGTTCATTCTTCATTATCAGCTTTGATGAATTCAGGTGTGAGAGAGAAAGATAGAGCGTCAGAGGAGGGAGAGAGAGAGAACAAGAGAGTAGCACCCAAAGAAATCCGTCCCCTAAAATTGAAGTAATGACGTAAGTTGGTTATTTGACCTGAATTAGTCATTAATAGACCTGATGTCAAGAACTTGACTAGACTTACTATGGTCTCCTCCAATCTGTGGAAGTGGCTTTTGTAAGCATTCCCCTTCATGCAGAGTGGAAAGACATGCTTGCCAGTCCTTGGGTTCAGCAATGAACATTTTTATAAAAACCCAGATTTCTGCGCTGGCCAGGCTACTCAGCTGGTTGAAGTGTCGTCTCATACACCAGAACGTTGTGTGTCCTATTCCCGGTCAGGGCACATCCTAGGTTTCGGGTTTGATCCCCAGTCGGGCTGCGTCGGGGAAGCAACTGATCGATGTTTCTCTCTCCCTTGGATGGTTCTCTCTCTCTCTCCTCCCCTCCCCTTTCTTCTCTAAAATCAACGAGCAGATCCTCGGGTGAGGATTAAAAAAGACACCACATTTCTACAGGCAGGCTCATACAAATGAGTGTCATATGATATGGAGACCTCCGCTTCTCCCTCATTATTATGTCAACATGAAGTCACTCTTCCCTCAATATTTGTCGTGAGAACAAAATGATAACATCTGTAGGAATTTTCAGGTTTATTTTTCATTTTAAATTCTTCAAAATACAGATAGATGCCTTTCCAGAATGTTTACAAAGTACATTCTTTCCGCCCAATCATCGCTCTTTGTTGACCCCCGCCTGCACCCCGCTCACCCCACCTTTGTTTACTCACTGCAGATGAATTTGCTACACTCTGTGGAAGTCAAAGGCCTGGCTTTGTCATTGACATCTACACCGGCTTACCTGTTGGTGAGTTATGACGCCACTGGTGGAACTTTCTGGTTTTGCTTTTGTCTTAAGAAAAGGGTCTACACATTGTTATTTTCTCAATTTGATTTCTTTTTCTTAGAAGGAAAAATCATTAAACAATGTCATTTCACTGTATTGAAATACTGATTCTTGGTTTGAAATGAACTGTGCTAACACCCTGGGCAGCTCCACCTAATTGGCTGCAGCCTTTGTTGCTCACGATTAAGCGGACTGGAAAGACTTTCACAAAATTACAATCAAGCTTACTTAGTTAAACCCAGCCTAGGCATCAACAAAAAGAGAGATTCTGGGAGTAGGGCCAGTGACGTTCGATTTGACTGTAATTCCCAATCCCTCCTTCTAAGACATGAGTTTAATATGACTTTTCATTCCAATCCTCACGTGTAGGTTGTTCACATAGAACCCTTCTTCTGGATCAGTTTTATCTTTTATGGAATCTCCTTTGGTCATCTGCTTTAGGCATTTCAGATATGAAATTTAAAAAATATATATCTTTCCAATCGGAGGTCCCTGTCTCGTAACTGGAGCAGGGACCACTACAGTGCTACAGATGCTTGTGCAAGATTCAAAAGGATTGCACAGTGGTCAGCCAACAGAGGCAATGCCTTTGTGGTTTAAAACCAAATGACATAAAAGTAGTAAGCTCTTGCATTCTCTGAGTTTTTCCCCCATGTGATTTATATGCATCCTTAGATGCCCCTCTTCGGTCTGAGCAACTGAGTGGAGTAGCAAACATCACCCCTTGCTTTGTTCCACCTTATTCCTAATAAGTAAACTGAAATCTGCATCAGCCTTTCCAATGACCTTGTTTAAGAAAACAAGGGTCTGGTCCAGCAATCAGCCTGGCTCCCTTAGTGCCAAATCCATATGGCTCCACAGTCTAGTCTCTAGTCAACGTCCAAAGAAACTTCATGGTTTGGAAAGCAAAACTACTAAATGACATTGGCGTAAAACACCTGGCCCTCGCTGCTTTGTTTTTCCCCTTCCTGAAACAGATTTTCATCTCCCTAGAATCTCTGATCCGAAGATAAGTCGTCTTTAACAGTAGTGGGTCTCCCTGTCAGACCAGGCGTGTACCCCAGCAAGGCCTGCCTTGCAAGGCTGGCAGTGGCCAGACTCAAAACAGCATTAGCATCACCCACTAGTAGAGCTGGAAAGGTCCCAGACGTCTTCCAGTCCAAACGCCTGGCTTTGCCGTTGAGGGGACAGAGGCCCAGAGAGGGGAAGGGACTCGGCCGAGGTCACCTAGCTAATTAATAACAGAGCTGGGACCAGAATCCAGTCCTGACTCACAGCTTGCTTCGCCTCTAGCTCTTGAAAACTGGAAATGTGATAGTGAGCAGTATACTTATTGTACCAAATTCCACCATGACAAAATATTTAGATGACTGGGAAACTTTGTTTTCTTTAAGCTTTATACTCTCCTTCTGAAAGGCCTTAAGATTGTTGGCATATAGAGCCCATTCATATGGGGTTAAAACTATAGCAAGTTTATTAATCTTGTCTTAAAATATAAACTTCTCCAAGTTGAAGTTCAAATGAAATCCAGACAGGAAAAGAAAATATAAATTTTTAATGTATCTCTTTGCTATTTTATGCTGAACAATGGCTAGAAATTTGACCCAGCCTGCTATTGTTAAACATGATAATATATCCCTTATATTTCAAAGAAATAAATGTGAATATAGTATTTCATGTGTTGACCCATACTACAAGAATGTCATCTGGATTAGTTTTTATTTGTTTGTTTGTTTAACAACCAGACACAGTTGTACTCTTACTTTGCATAATTTTTTAACAATATAAATGACAAAGGTGTGAAAAATTTAAGAACATTATTACCTATATTTAAAATAGTGATATACCTTTTGAGATTTTAAGCTTTTTTTTCCTATTAAAGACATCAATTTGCCTTCAAACAAAATCAAGCCTTTTAGAAAAGGGTCTAAAATAAATTTACAACCTGTCAAATTTCTCCTTTAAAACAGATGGTTTTAGACTGTGATGCTTCCAAAATGACAGAATCTTTTGTAGGTGCCCCGTAAGTCTATGGCCATCTTCTTACAACTTAGGCTAAGTGCCTCGCGGGGGCTCCTGACTATAACATGTGAATAAAAGTATCTCGACAGCAGTAACAGGAACCTAGTGAACCGGAGAGGCTTGTCATGCAGATGGACCAAAGCGTTACATTCCCTTCTGCCTTATGTTCTGTGGACGTCAGCCGAGGGGCCGGCGGCAGGGTCCTGTGGGATAGCAAGCAATTTGATAAAGGTTTTGTGAGGATTCTATGACAGTGATGTGAGAAAACACTGGAGAGGCAGGATAGCTGGTTAGGGGATTCCTGGTATCAAATCCTGACTCTGCTTCTCATGGGCCGCGTAGTCTTTGACACGTTCTGCCCTCTGACCAGGCCTCAGTTCTGTCACCTGCGTGGTGGAGGCAGTCGTAATACCTAGAGACCACCTGGTAGGGTAACTGATGATTCAGTGAGTCAGTCCAGGTTGACTGCTTGAGACACATTCCAGGCATGTAGCAAGTGAGACGCTGCTATTAATGCTGTTAGTGTTATTATCCTAGAGGGCACGGAATGAATGGAAGTTGGGAGCAGGTTACACAGAGAGTAGACCGGCCGGGCTGGTGGGAATGAGACCTGCCCAGCTGGCCAGCCCTGCTGAGACCTGGGTCTGGCTCTGCTCTCCTCCTACTTTGGAGGAGACTCCACTTCCAAGTACTGGTTCCTAATTTAACAAATTTTAATGGACACTTAACACTTGTCAGAGAGCGTGCTAGGGGCCTGTACCAGTGGTATAGCTGCTGGGCCCAGCCCTGGCCGTAGGAAACCACAGTCTGTTACAACAGCCCTTCCTCAGTGCCAGCTCCATCTCCTCAGTCAACTGGGGCCCAGATGACACCCCCAGAGCTAACCAAAACCTTGCAGAAGAGGAAGGGGGCACTGAAGGTGAATTTGACAGATCAGGGTTGGCTATGACTGTGGGCTCCTCCTCTGTTCTTTACCAGCTCCCCTCTCCCTAATCAAACATGACCATGCACTTTGGGTAGAGAGGCTGCTTCCTCTCAGCGGTCACCTCTTTCTACTCTCTGCGCAGTGTCCAGTGGGTACAAAGATGGCTCCTACCTAGACAAAGAGGATGTTTTGAAACAATGTGAAAAAGACAGACACTAAATCCAGATAGACCTGTGAGTGTCTGGGAAGTGGTTCAGTTCCTTCAATCTGAGAGTTATTGACATCCCCCACGTCCATCAGTACCACCCCAACATACACATTAAACACGTGTACATTATCTCCCCTTTGGTTTTATACCTTTGCTGAACATTGAGTTGGTAGTAGCTGACTTTCAATCCTAACTGACCCTGCACAGGGGCCATGTGCCCATACGCTGTCACTCACACATGGCCGCTCTGCTCCCAGATATCGACGAATGCCGGGAGATCCCGGGCGTCTGTGAGAACGGAGTGTGCATCAACATGGTCGGCAGTTTCAGATGTGAATGTCCAGTGGGCTTCTTCTATAATGACAAGCTGTTAGTTTGTGAAGGTAAGTGGTGTTTTCACTGTATCACATCCAGAAGTGAGCTAACTGGTGAGCTGCTCACCCACACACTTGGACGGTTCCACAGCACTGGAATTTCAGAAACCCATCAAGCTCTAACACAGTGAAGGGCACCATTGGGAACAGCATGAAATCTCATGCAAAATAATTCAGTAACTCCCAGAGGGAGAGGCAGGGCGTACCTCCCCCCCACACACAATGTTATTAGATTTCCCAGCTGACAGGAAAAAGCCTTGTGTTCCCGGGTGTGTCAGGTAGATTGCTTTTGTTTCTCATTGTATGAGAGTGAGCATGGATGGTGGGCAGTCACCTTGAGTCGAATCTCAAAGTCAGGGTTCTCTTCCAAAGGGAGCCTTTGCTGCTCCCCAGTGAAAACAAGGTCGATGCAGATATTCCAAATGCATGAGAGAATTCCAAATGACAAGAACGGCAAATTCGATTTTATATGAAGAATGTTGGCATGCATGCAAATGGTACTTTCTTCATTTTCAAATTACCTCCCCTTGCCATGTGTGTGTGCTGTGATTCTGCACATTCCTTATAGCACTTTGTATTTTCCCTACATCTAGGGAAGATAGTGTCCTTTTACATTTTAGTAAAAGGAACAACATCACTGGTTATTAAATATACCATGTGCCCTAGGATGGCTGGAATAATTTTCTATTCAATATTTGAACTTGGAGCCTCTAGCAGAGGTTTTGTTCATGTTTCACAGTGTTAGTATCCCTTAGAGCATGGGTTAGAGCACATACGTCAGCAGTTCAATGCTAAAAAAATATTTTCCTCCTAGACTGGGGACAATGATAGACCATGAGTAAAGTTATCGTTCTAAGCACATGCTTGTTAAATTCTCCTCACCAGGCTTTTGTGACTATGGCTGGGGCGGCCTGTGTCCTTCACTCGGCCTGCCGTGGAGAGGAGTGGGATGGGGGCGATAGCCATGCAGAGCCTTCCTAAGGAGACAGTTGTTTCAGACCTTGGCCCAGCCCTGTGCTGGGGAGGCCGTCAAGGACCAGGTGTCCGAGGAGGAGGCATGATGCCAAGAGAGAGGAAGCCCACAGCAGATGGTTGTATGGTGCTACGGTTGGCTTCCCCTCTCAGAGCCACAGTCCCCTACCTTCCATGCAGGCCTCAGGGTGCCGGCCACCTCCCTGTGGCATCTCCCCTTTGCTTTCATTCAGAGATCCCTTGGGTGGTTCCTTTATCCAGGTGCCTCGTTAGCACTTACATTTGCTGAAGCGGCAGCTCTTGGCCAGAACCCATAGGCAAGGCCACCCATGACCACCAAGTCAGACCTTGATTTGCTCTTGGGGTTGGACGCCTGTGGCTGGGCCAGTGTAAGCCGCTGTGCTGACAGGGCAGCATTCACTGGCTACCGAGGTTACGAGGAACTCCAGCTTTGGGTTTCCGTTTCACAGGGTATCCATCTGCAGGGTGAGTGTTTGATCCAGGGTCAGCTGCTTCCCAGCACACTCTCAGCTCCCAGAATCAGAAAATGAAGGCTGATTCAGTGCTTGCTTCAGCAACAGTGAAGTTGAGATAAATTCCAGAAGTGAGTTAGAGGGCGCTACTATGTGTCTGCTCCTCCCGAGTATGCGTATAATCAGATGTTAGGCGTCTGATGCCTCACAGCAATGCTCATCTGTGACGCCGTTGGGCTTCTCCGAGGACACAAGCCACCCCCAATGCTTCTGTACACCCTTAACGAAGGGCAGGGCGGACTTGGTGCGTGGGGGGATGCTGGGTGCTGGAACCCGAGGCCGGCATACTTCTGCTCTTGTATCTGCTGCACGGAGAAGCCCCCCCCCACACACACACACACGACAGAAATTCCCACTGGCAATAGTGCTAACATTTTTCTGCCACAAAGCACAGGCCTAAGAGGTCGCTGTATTTGCTGCCCCCTTGTGGGAGCTTCTTCGCCTGAGCCAACGTTTGCAAAACCCCACTACTGGTGCTGAGAACCACCTCCCTCCCGCCTGTGTGACAGGCTGTCCCTTTCCTGGACTTAGACCGAAGCGAACTATTTCACTGGGGCGGGGACGAGGAACATATATTTTGCCCCATGGTAAGACTGGACCATGCAGTAACTTTTGTGACACCATGAATTTGAACTCCATTTTAATTACATTTACTACATAATTTGAACTACATAATGACATTTAAATGACTTGAAATGAAGTGTTTAAAAATATATCTAGGCAAACAACCCCCTAAGGGTAGTTAAAGCTTTGAAGTACACGATATCCATTTTATTCTTTTCTTCGATAACGTGATGGGGTTGTTTTCGGTAGTTTTATGTGCGGTGAGTTGCATTTCCTTGACTGGACTGCCGTGGGGCAGCCGCCGAAGCAGGAGCCTCCACAGCCCTGCACCGAAGTGCTGTTGGTGGCCCCGGAGCACGGCCTCCCCTGGGAGCTTATTGGAGATGCGGAGTGTCGGGCTTTCCCCTGACTCGCGGGGCAGAACCTGCCTTCCAACAAGATTCCAAGTAATTCGTGTGCACACGGAGGTTTGAGATGCTCTGTGCTCTCCAGACCCTTCAGCCTTCCAGTCAAAAGCAACCGGATGGATCCTAAGACCCCGGAGCTCTGAGCAAACACAAGGTTTCCTGGCACGATTTCTGTACCCATGTCGAGTCCTGACTGTAGCAGTTGAGTTTCATGACCGTTTTCTGACGTGAGTGTCATTAGAGTCCACATGTGGTCATAGATCAGGCACTCATATTTCTGAAAAATATTAATAAACTGGAAAAATCAGAAAATGACTTTTCAGTCTTACATTGTTCAAGAGAATGGATCAAACTAAGAAAATATAAATTTATTTCTTGTGAGAGGTTCTGTTGACTTGATACCAGGTTCTGTTCTCCGTTTCATGAAACACCCTTCTGCTGGCAGATATCGACGAGTGCCAGAACGGCCCGGTGTGCCAGCGCAATGCCGAGTGCATCAACACTGCCGGCAGCTACCGCTGTGACTGCAAGCCCGGCTACCGCTTCACCTCCACCGGCCAGTGCAACGGTGAGTCGGCCCTGCTGGCCGGACGCGCCCTCCCCATGGGTGCTCTTCTTCAAACTGCCAAGTTCTAGTAACTAAATGGGACAAAAAGGAAAGTGTTGAAATGTCTAAACACTTGCCTTTTCCCCTGTTCATAGAGGAGATGTTTTTGAAACAATAAATAAATCATGCATGTACGTAGATTTCATGGTTACTGATCTGCTACTTTGCCACAGACAGCCACAAATACAGACTCACACACACACACACACACACACACACACACACACACACACTTCCCTAACCAGTAGTCAAGTCCAAATACTTATTTTTTTTTAATTTCACATAATCCCCCTTGGGCAAGTGAGGCTGTTGCCATCTCAGCCACACACCCCATCTAGACAGGGCTGCTCTCCTAAACTACAGTATTGACCTGCCAAAATGGACATGAGAAGCAGCAACACCACTCTTCCCCCCGAACATTTTACAGGTGAGAGATCACTCACTGAGGGGGGCAGCATCCACTCATAGCCGTTCATTAGCTGTAAGTCACCTACAGGGGAGTGAGGAAGTGTCTTCCAGAGGCCCGAGATCTCTCGGGGCTCACTGCTGTCAGGGCTGCGGCAGAAGTAAGGAGAAAGAGCGTGTCTTCAACTTAAGATGACGGTAAGGTTATTGAGCATCTTATGGTACCTTGTAGCCAGTTGCAGCGAATTAAAACACTGGTATTTCAGCCCAGAAGCAAAATAATACTTCAGAATGATTTTCATGTAAGTTTTAGAGTAATTATAAATCATTATATATTTAGCAAAAAGGTCAGGAAGAATGTGTTGTCTTGCTTATGGTTCATTTCACCGGGAGTTTCCTGGATATTTGACGCATTTGTGAATGAAACAACACGAGGGAGCATGGTCAGATTTTCCTTGGATTTCCTTGCCTACCAGTGATTAAGTGGTAGGAAATGCACTGCTCTCTGCAGGGAATTTTGCATTGTTTTGTGAGACCTTGGTGGGAAGAGGGTGTAGTAGCAGAACAGAAACTCACTAGAGAATCAAGACTTGTTTTGTGGAGTTCAGAGGAACATGTGCAAGTGTTTAGCATTTTGTCAACAGAGCTGTTTTTATCCATGTATCTAAAAAAATGACAGGAAAACCAGGGGCGTCTCTGATAGGAGCCACAATACCCCAGTGAAACTTGGCATCGAGGCCACTTCCTTGCATTTTGCTCTTAATTTATATTTCTTTGAAACTGGGTGAAATAACCCCAGTCAAAATAAAGAATTGCTGATAATATAGAACATGTCATTTCACACCATTTCACGTTCAGGCAAGAAGTTATTTATATGTCCAGACAACGTGTCCACCCAGGGCCTGCTGGGGCGTGAGCCCTGCCATATTTTCTTGTAGAACAGTAACGAACGAGACTCATCAGGCGGTAACCAGCTCTACCAGTGAGTTGTGTGCAGCCAAAGCTCAGTCTCCCTCACTCACTGAAATCAAAGAAAGGGAGTATACTTCGGTTTTGCAACTCTTCAGTCTCGAAGGTTGAAGACATCAATCTGGAAATGTCTTCATTTACTTATTACTTTAAAAATCTTTTGTCTTTAAATGCTGTCCTATACATGGCATTCTTTTAGACATAATGCAAAGTATTGCTCTTTTCCTGTGTTTAAAATGAAAAGACCTAAAATTTTCTTTCCATCCTAAGATTTTTATTTGGATTCCTAAGTACATCATTTCAGACTGCAACTCATAGCTGGCCGTAACGCCCACATGTTGCTGAGAGATCTGAGACAACAATTGGTTAGATATGGAAGCCCGGGGTACTGGTCGGACTTCCGGAGCTATATTGTTACAGCCAATTGCAGCCCCTACTGAAATCTCTCAACCAGCTAAACACAAGAGACAGGTTCCAGCCACTTTCTCATGGTCTCTCCTCTCTCCACTGACTGTGTGGGTTTCCCACCCCCCAAACCATGTTTAAATCTCCTATCTCAACCTCAGACATAATCTCCTAGGAGTTCAAATCTTAATGCTTGAGAAACCTTGTTTTCTGGTCCCAAGACAAAGTGAACTTCACAGTTACGTTCTGTAGAATTATAACTTTCTGTGTCACCAGCAGAATCTCAAAATACATAGTCCATGTTTTATTTTTTAAAAATCATCATGAAGAAGGCAATGTCAGAAAGCAAATTCCTAACTGGGGATCCATTTCTAAGTTCCTTAAGGTTCTCTGTTTCCTGCGGGCCCTGGAGATGGGACAGACCAGACCCCTTGCACACTCCTGGGTCTAGCACTACCCGAGGGCACTCATGCTTTGGGTCAACTAGGATAGGCCCGAAGACACACTCCTTCCGGGTCAGCTTCCTTCACTGAGCTTGGCAGTGAAAATCAGTTCCCTCTGCCTATCCCAGGGAGCAATGTGCTCACTTTAAATACATTTTCTCCGATGGGAACAATCCTAATTTTAGAAAATGATTTTATTTATTTTGTTTAGAGAGGGGGAAGGGAGAAAGGGAGGGAGAGAAACGTCAATGTGTGGTTGCCTCTTGTGCACCCCCTGCTGGGGACCTGGCCTGCAACCCAGGTGTGTGCCCCAACTGGGAACCTAAACCGCGACCCTTTGGTTTGCAGGCTGGCACTCAATCCACTGAGTCACAGCAGCCAGGGCAGGAACAATCCTAATTTGTTAAGTTAACTAGCATTTCTGCATAGGCTGACAGTAGCTCCTAAACTGCTCTGTACCAATTCCCCCTCTTAATGAAATATTCATCCTCATCAGTATGGTACTCCATCACAACTGTGAATGTTCTGTGTACGGGAAGAAAGGGCTTGTGAAAATGGAAGGCCGAGGGGTTGGAATGGAGGGATTTGTCTCTGCTGCGCACAACTGCTCTGTGTAGCAGAAAGTGTCCATTCCCCGTTGCCGCCCTCTCAGCAGGCAGGCAGGCAGCAAGCTGGGGTCGTCAGCTGAGAGCAGGGTGCTGCTCTGCTCTATAGCGTCCATACCCAAGGGGACAGTCTGCTGTTTGCCTTCTTTTGTGACAATAGGAAAATCAGGATGAATCAGTACTCTTAAAATTATATTTGCCCGAACCATATCCTGAGAGCTTTAAAAATTAAATTAGAGACATAAGTAGACATGAAATTATGTCATGTGTGGATTCATGCCATAAATTCTGCCCTGCAGATTACCGGATTGCAGGAGAGCAACAGAGATTCGGTTGATGATCAAAATAGTTTAGAGCTTAGAGGCTGGCAGAAGCAAGATGACAGGGTTTTCCTTTGAATGAATATGACTAAAAACAAAGAAATATCATTAGGATTGTCAAGTGCTAAAAGGAGCCACGTGTAGACATGAAGACTTGGTGAAGGTGGAACAAAAGGTCATAGGAATGAGACAAAACAATGAGGTGAAACTTGAACGAGGGACAGTGTGGGTTGTCCATCAAGAAAACCTATCTTACTGATGGGATTTGACTTTAATATAAATTTCCAATGGAAGCCATGAGGGGTCAGTGATTTGAGGCACCAAATCTTGACCAGACAAAATACTTCAATTAATTCCACAGTCTGTGATGATGCTTTTAAGCAAATAATCAAATGGATTATCTCCCAGCTTGGATTTTTCTGTCCCCTGCTACTTCTAAGTTTCTCGTCTTTCAGAACCTTTGCTGGATACTACCCCTGTTTTTCATTTTTTTTCATGTAGTGTTAACATACTCAGTATGCCCAGTAAATGAGAACATGCCCAGTAAATGAGAATAAGTTTGAACCAACTTTCAGGCAAAAAGAAATACAATGCCGGTGCCTGTTTTATAGACTTCGTTTATAAAGAGCTCGGATTAGTCCCGAGAGCAATACCTAGGAGTAAGTTATTCAATTTGGTTTTGTCTTCTAAGGTTCCACTTGAGATGCTAAAAGTGCTTTTTACCTACAGATCGCAATGAATGTCAAGAAATTCCCAACATATGCAGCCACGGACAGTGTATCGACACCGTCGGAAGCTTTTATTGCCTTTGTCACACTGGCTTTAAAACAAATGCTGACCAAACCATGTGTTTAGGTGAGTATGTGATTATCACTGCATTGTTTTCTCCATATCCTGTTGAAAAATTCATGTGCATCTGAACATACACGATAGTTAATCCTAAACCTCTCAGTAGTTGTTTTGCTATTTATAAAATAAAAGCACAAGCAGGCATGTAGCATCAACATCCTTTGGTATTGAATCTTCGGCGATCTGAGCATCATAAACTTCTTCCTTGATATTCATTTGGCTGTCAGCTTAGAAAAAACTTGTGAGTAAGGGATAAATTTAGAAAGCTATTTAGATAAAAAATGACTGTTTATTAATGTTAGTGGCCTATTATATTTTATGATATTTCTGTGGGTTGCCTGGTTGGATCAGAGTGCAGCCGTTGCATGTTCGAGTATGAACAGTGTTTGAGTCTGTAGTTCATACCGGATGCTCCAAGGCACGTTTGCAGATCCTACACAGGCATGAAGAGTAAAGAAACACTTTCCTAGAGGAAAAGAGCTCAAGATTTTAAATCTCTTCCTTGGTTTCAGTACTGAATCGGGATGTTAATTTAGAATAAACTTCAAATATGTAGTCAATTACTTTCTCTCTTTACCTCCTTTCTTTTTCTACTTTAAAGCAATATCCATTAAGTCTTCTGGGGACTTCATGAACATGAATGAGTTTCACAGCTGGAAAAAGAACAATCAATAGAATAATGTTTAAAGGGCTTGCCTTTGGCTATAATTGGATTCATCCATTAGGGAACATTCTCATAAAGTTTCCTCTTCTTCAGAGCAGACACGTTTTAAATTAAAGGAGTATAATCAGCCCTGCTCATCACTGGGGAGCTAACCTCTGCATATTAATGTGAACCTGCCCAAATATCTTTCAGTCTCTTTCATCTGAATTATCTGCAACCCCTACCTAAGAACCTGCCCTACCAAAGCATGGCTAAAAATGAGTTAAGGCAGAAGCTCTTGATTGCTGGCAGAGCGACTTCTCTGGATGCATCCGCAGCCACAGACACACAGTTGGAGTCACTCTGGAGTCAGTGCTAGCTTCCTGATTTCGGATCATAGATACTACATCTCCCTGTTCAAAATCTGAAAGGAAAGGAACACTGCACTTGGCTAACCTGAGGTGTTACCTTCCACTCCCTCTCCCTCCCTTTGTCCTTGCCTTCCTCATTCTGCCGCACTCTTTCAAACCAGCAGTATCAACTTCATTTCGTTTAAATTCCTTATTTCCTCCTTAATCCATAACCTGCGTCTACTCTTTATAAGAAAGGCGGTAGCTGCTGTGGTGAGATGGAAAGACGACATAGCTTTACGAATTGTCAGAGAGAAAAGTCTTAGATCAACGAAAAGACAGACAATAATTCATGGGTGTTTGAGAGGAGCCAAGCTCAGTGCCACCACATTGGAATCGTTGAGGAGAACGTGACCAATCGCTCTTGGTGGGAGCAGTGGTGGGTTTAGGGGTGGGCTGGGAAAAAGGAGAAGATATCTACAATGCCAGGTGAGTTAGAAAGCTAATTTATTTGGTTGCTGATTTCTGGGTAATATCAGGTGACCCTCAGATTTTTGGGAAACCGGAGTGAGAATCTTAAAAGCTGAAGTTTGCCAAAGGTGGCAACAAATCAAGACCCAGATGCGCACAGAATTTTCCATTTCCAAGTGAAAATATTTGAGAAAAGTGGCAAGGGTGGGGAATTCTAGAAGTAAATAGAATAAAATGATTCTTGTCCAGTTCTCACGTCCTTAGCTTGCCTCCTTTCCCAAGCCAACCAGGCAATGGTTTACCCCCGAGGTTTAGAACCTCGCCTGGCGCTGGATTCTCCCAGGGAGCGGCTGCCGCCGGGTCTGATGGCAGCGCCAAGAAGCCCTCAGCTGATGGATGGCACCTCGTGAGCTCTAAAATGCCTGTTAGCCCAGGTAACACTGCAGCCTTTTCTGTCAGGAATCATGTTTTTCTATGTCTCTTGCTCCCACCAGACATAAATGAGTGTGAAAGAGACGCCTGCGGGAACGGAACTTGCCGAAACACCATTGGTTCCTTCAACTGCCGCTGCAATCATGGTTTCATCCTTTCTCACAACAACGACTGCATAGGTGGGTGTGCGAAGCCGTCGGTCCCCAGGGGAAGTCAGTTTTATTTGTGTTCTTTGTAATTAGCATCATTCCCAGTGTGCCAACTATCTTTCCAAAACTTAGGCTGTCTTATGCATGATAGTTGGTTAAAAGATTTGTCAACTATGCAGCATATGCTAATTAATATATGTGCTAATTTGAAATATAGTAACTACATCCATTACTTTTATTAATATGTTTATTAGCAGCTATTATGTTTATGTCTACTATGCTATAAATTAAATAAATTTAAAAATAATTGAATTTATTACATTTTAAAACATACAAACATGATCCTTTATACACAAATTACAAAATTTATGAATCATGTGGGCCTGCTTGCCCACATGTTTCGCTATAGCCTCTCTTAAAAGAAGTAAATTATTGAATCTATTAAAACCTCTTTATAAAACATGCTACATTACTCATAACTGAGGGTAATGAACCAAATTCGTATTGTTCTTGAGGCTAATTTCATATAATTACAATTATGGGAATATTTAATAATACCCTCAGCTGTATATTGTGTGTAATTCAGTTTTAGCCATTAACATTAAACCTAAAGGGAGATTAAGGTAAACATATATAAAATTCTAATATAAATTGTCAGCCTCTAATTAATAGAATTGTGTAATGTTGTTAGGTTTTGATAGGTGCTTAAAGCCATGTCTCTTATTACAAACTAGATTTTCATTGAAATGTCTTATGTTTGCTGAGCCAGTAAAGGCCACCAAAATTCAGAACAAGTATTTTTCCCTTTAAAGGTTTTGCTCATTGTGGGGATTATGACATTTTCTTTGGAATATATGAAAGGATATTTTCTTGGCAGATGTTGATGAATGCGCAACTGGAAACGGGAACCTTTGCAGGAATGGCCAGTGCATCAATACAGTGGGGTCGTTCCAGTGCCAGTGCAACAGCGGCTACGAGGTGGCTCCGGACGGGAGGACCTGCGTGGGTGAGTGCTGCCTCCGGGGAACGTCCCCGGGGACCGCCCGAAGAATCACAGAGTGTCCACCGCACCCGTCCTTCCGAAGCCTGGAGGGAAAAGCAGAGAGGAAGGGCAGTGATTCTGCCCTTCCACACACAATATACACGGAGAGACACATAACGTGGACACGGAGGCACACACTCAGAGGCACACGCAGACAGACACACAGGGAGACACGGAGGCACACAGGCACTCATGCACACACTTATGCCACTCCCCCTCGGCTTTTGAAATGAAGTTGTTACACTCACAGAGGACAGTTAAACTGTGAAAGAGACAAGTTGTTCTATTAGCAACTGTAATTCCCTTTCTTACACTTTTGTCCTCAAAATAACTTGCAGTAAGCTCTCATACGATTTTTTGGCTGCTCTCGAAACTCTTCATATCCACTGACTTTCTACATGCCACACATTTCTGATTGCTGTTAAAGCTTTTTTTATTGAGTCATTAATTTTTCTCTGTGATAGAATTTTGTGGACTTTAATTGGTTTTATTTATTTCTTTGATTTGATGCCAGTTCCTTTGAATTTTAATTGTTTGATGGAAATCATGCAAGTAGAGACCTCTACCTTCTTTTTTTCTTTGCAGATATCAATGAATGTGCTCTAGAACCCGGCAAATGTGCACCAGGCACCTGTCAGAACTTGGATGGGTCCTACAGGTGCATCTGTCCACCTGGATACAGCCTACAAAATGACAAGTGCGAAGGTAGGAGGGGCATTGGTATTTGGAAATAAGTGGTATTGGTTACTGCACTGGGTTGTCAAAGTCAAAACTTTTGTGATGGTGTGATGGTGTCTTTATTTTGGAATACTCTATCGAAAGCAAATCCAAGAGCAGAGGGTGTGACTTATGGCCTCATACTTAGATGGTGAGAGAAGGGCAGCTAATTTTCATGCTAATTCCTGACAAAGCTATTTGCTCCATGCATGGGGGTGGTCAGATGACCCTGACTTTTTTCCAGTGTGCTTTCATGCAGCTCGTAAAAGATCTTGGATTACATGCTTTTAAGTGCCAATAGTTTGCAACTAAAAATAGCTTCCTGATTCCAGTTAAAATATTTAAATGACCACATTCAAGGTTGGTGCATGTGGCTATATTATTTGTCTATGTTGTTTTGACCTGTTGAGAGGGAGGAATGTGTTACTACAAGTAAATTCTCAGCAAATTTTTTTAGCACTACCTTCCTCAATACATATGTCATTGCATTAAATGAAGGACATTAATTGTCAGAACTTTATAAATAACTAGGGTTGAAAGGATTCTTAAGAAATCACCTAGCCCACGCTCCTGCCTTTAAACAGGACTGCATCTAATCCATAATGAGTGACAAATTTCTCCAATTTTAATATCATTCATGAGAAATTTTATTATATATCCAATTTAAATTGTATTCGAGTGATAACATTATAAATGGAAACATATCATCAAAATTAGGCCTAAATGAAAATTATTAAACATGTTATTTTACTTTTAAAGCCCGGCTTTATTCACTCCATGATTACTGCAAACTTCCCCCAGAAGGAACAGAATGGAAATGTATAGACAGAAAAACAACTTCCCTAATAGCCACTAAATGTGCCCACCCTGCTATCTTTGTCCCCACTCTTAGGAAGTCAACATCTACAGGTTAATTTCTACTGTAAGAGAAAGAATCATAATAGCATAACTGTAACCAGAAAGAGGTGTGTGAGCATTTTTACAGAAGTTGACCTTTAAGGAGAGGTGGGATGTTGCAGTGGAGAGATTAATACAGTCATTACCAGCAGCTCAGGTTTGTTAATAAACCACAGGAGACGTGATACAGTTATAAATGCCATGTAATAACGTGGAGTGATGAAGAGCTGGCTTTGCATTGTACGGGATCATCACTTTGCGTTGTACATTTGTAAAGTATCTTTTGTGTGGTATTTACAATGTTAAGGCAAGATAAAGAAGTTCATTCTCTAACTTCCCTTTAGTTGGACCTTGTGGGAGTAGTGGTGTGATGTGAACACACTTTGGAGTGGGTGGAACTCTTTGCACAAACTTGAGAGCAAGAGTCCCAAGATACAAGAGATATGTGTTTTCCTGGGGAAAAAAGTATCTCCATAAAGCTAGAATGGGTCAGATTCAAGAGTTGCCTTTTTTCATGACAAATTTCTGCGGAAAGGGGAAATGATAAGTAAATCTGTTGCAAAGAGTGGCTATATGTTTTCCATAAATGGGGTGATCATGTAATCTATTGACCAAACCAACATGGTTTTGAGGTGGGCATCATTAATAATGAGACCAGGTCAACAGGCACTAGTGAGCTCCCAGGCAAACCAAGGCATATGGCTGCTCGAGCTATTCAGACTTTACCTTGGACCACTGTTCATCACCTTTTTCTAATAGCCAAGATGCTGAAGGAACCATGGCACACTTCTGTGTGTATCAGATTCCTATTGTCTGCATGATGAAAGAAAAGCTACAGGAAGATATTTTTGTGTTTTCAGAAAAATAAGCCTGCGTGTGAGAGTTCAGAGCCTGCATCTTCCGTGATCTACTTAGCTCACGCTTTATAGGATTATTTTCCTAATATTAGTGTCTTTGTAAAATTCACAGTTTGAGGGCTGTAGCATGAGATACTGAGCAAAGCGCTGTGGATGAGTGGAGGAAAATAAATTTGGTTCAAAGGCCTGGATCTCTCACTGAGTAACTCATTGTCAACACACTTAAAATTCCAGAGCTTCTGCTCAGTGCGCAGGGGCGAAGTCAGACTGGAGTTTGTTGCTTCTTTCCTAGCTGAGGGTAGGATGAAATTACTCAAACTTTTCTAATTAGCCAAGCAACTCAGTCTGGGTAAGAGATGTTTCTCATTGCATCCCTTAGAAGGTACTTGCAAATTCCATTTTTATAACAAGAACTGTCGAAGCTGATTTTTTAAGAGTTATCATAGCCTACCCATAGCATTATGATATGAGAAAATATCCTCAAAATTGGGAGAATTTTGAAAGTCAGTTACACTTTGTATTCCCACACTTTTCATTTTGTACCTGACCATGTCTCTTTTGTGTTTCGCCTTTGTCTGACACACGCAATTCTCTTAGATATTGATGAGTGTGTCGAAGAGCCAGAAATCTGTGCCTTGGGCACATGCAGTAACACTGAAGGCAGCTTCAAATGTCTGTGTCCAGACGGGTTCTCTTTGTCCTCCACTGGAAGAAGGTGCCAAGGTAAGTGCCTTTGAAGGCTTTAGACTTTCATTACCCTGTGTTTATTTGTTGTGGTTTTATTTTTAAAATATGGCAAAGCTGTGATCCTTTGTGAAAGAGAAGATGGAGAGTTTTTATTCACCCAGAGGTCTAATGATTACCATATGTGAGAAAGTTCATTTTTACTTTTAAGGTTAAACACTCATCCATCAAGCTATGGTTGCTTGTGCAACAACTGTCCTGGCACTGAGACCTCTGTCTCCCCCTAAGAGCACAGACGCGGGTGGGTCAGTGCGTGGGGATGAGCCCTGAGCCACTGAGCATGGCAAGGCCTGGGGGGATCAGCCATCAGCCACATAGTCTCTGCCTCTGAGGAGGTAACCTAGATAAATATGGGCCAAAATCTAGACTTTCAGACAGAAAAATGCAGATTAACCCACATATTCCTAGGATATAGTGCCCATCCCTTACACCACAAGTTTTCTAAGAAAACAGAAAAATGAATTTGAACTGACCAGGATACTTGCTAGGCCATGTGCACTTAAAATCAAAAGGGAGCCCGACCTTCAGCATAACACAGTGTACTGTGTCCCAGAAAACAGTTTAGATTTTACCTAGCCATGCAATTGTGTGTGTCTGTCTACTTTCATAGAGTAGTTCAATGAGTTCAGGACAACACACACATCCAAAAGTGCATAGTTTCTTTCCCCTCTCCCCTGCCCCAGTGCCTTTTTGTTATTTGTTATTGTTCTGTCAGGGTTTTTTTCTCTCTGTGTGTGTGTGTGTGTGTGTGTGTGTGTTTGAGTGTTTGTTTTGCTGACCAAATGAGAGGCAATAGATATCATTTAAAATTCTAAAAATTGTGTTTGAAGTCTCAGCCCTGCAGTTTTTAGCCTAGGGCAAGACGTTTTATCTTTAGTAACTCAATATTCTCATTTGAAACAACAGTAATAATACCTGCCCAACCAGTCTTATTGAGGGAAGCTTATTTGTGTGACAAAGCTTTGTCAGTTCCTGAGTCCTTCATAGACTCTTGTTATTCTGATGGATCGACTTCTTACTTTATAACTGGTAACTTAGTGACCTACTATTTAAAAGTAAGAAAGGGGAGAGCTGAGAATTATCCGGTGGGTCTGACCTTATAGGCAGCTATCAGAGGCCCATGTGGGTTTGATGGTGCTTGATTCAAGCAGATGCTTGGTCTGTGTGGTTCAGACCAGCCAGATAAACTCTAACTTCCACTCCCTGGTTTTCGTGTGCCTTTGGCTTGGCCCGAGTTTGGAAAGAAAGCAGTGAGAAACCAGGTGTGAATCTGCCGATGTGGCAGGCCAGAGGAAACTCATAGGCTATTAATTCAATTTGCACTGGCCTGTCACAGAGCAAGTGAACGCTGCAGGAAGAATCGGCCCAGCTGTGAGCAGCCCTGCCACATGCTCAGCTCCAAGAGGCAGAGCCAGAATTGAGGAATGCAAGCAGAGAAAGTGATTGTTGTAGTTCTGATGAAATTTCAAAGGTCATTAGGGGCTCTTTGCAGAGGGATTGGTAAACAGGCATCCTAGCGAGCCCTAGTTTAAGTATGTGCGCAAGCACAGTTCTCCTTCCCAATGCAAGGCACCTTTGATTAATAAACCAATTCTAGAAAATCTCCACAAGCAAATGGAAATCTCCCACAGAGCACAGATTTTGCTGGAGCCAGGGAATTAAGACCAGGGTTTTTCTTATAAGATGACAAATTAGGGGTCAGGTTTCTATTGCCCATGAAATGAGAAAACTCCACAGAACTACAGATAATGTTTTGAAGGACAAATGTGATGGATCCTGGCACTTGAAGGTCACAGATTAAGTGAACCACTTCCACTTGCAAAGTGTAGCATAGAGAATTTGTCACTTAGGCTCACCCAAACTTCATGCGTTTGTTTTTCAGAGGTTAGGGTGATGGAGAGGTGTTGGGGAGGCTGGGCTGGGGAAGTGGGTCTGTGGTAAGAGGAAGAGAGAATGAGAATTTTAACTAGTATTAGAACATGCATGTGTCTCGGTTTCAAAGACACATTACAAGTTGCAAGACAAAGGAAGGAATTAAATTTTAATATATTTGTTGAGACATTTTGGTGACTAATCACTAAATTATATCTTAAGACAGATGTAGGCATAAATAATAAAAACAGGACCAATAAACACAAAACTTCATATGTAACAGTGAACTTGAAGAATGAAGCAAATCTAAAGGCGTTCTTTAGGAAACTGTAGTTTGTCAAATCCTGAAGCTTCTCAGCAAAGCAAACATTTGGTTGGCAGGACAAGGGCTGGTCTTTAATTGCTCTTGACCTTCCAAAGAGTCGTTGACTAAAGGATGCCTGTGAGGTCCTACCCATAATAGATGCAGAAGGGAAGTAGAAACTGAGGAGATAATGTATCTGGAAAAGCTGGTTGAAGAAGTTGAACAAGTTCACTGAAGGGGCCAACTGAATTTGACTTACCAGAGCCTGGTAAAACAGATTAGAGAGATAGATAGATATTTTTATTTTAATTCAAGAAAATTGTTCTGCTACAATCTTTGGCAACTCAGTTATTCTTACATTGTCTCATTTGTCATGAAGTAAAAGCTGGTGAAATTGTCTTAACAGAAATGCAAAGGTGACTATCACAGTACGCTACCTGAGACTGGGGAATAGTGCTGGGAAAGAGCAGACCAGATCAAAACTAGAACAGGGGAATTGTGTGAAATGGATGTGAAGCATTTCCTTAAAACCTGCAGATACTGCCTCTGTGTAATCCGAGAGGAGTTTGCAAGGCTTTGGAAGTCAAGTTTGAGGGAAAACACACTCCAGGCTCTTGGATGAGCTCACTCTTTAGAGTCACCCAATTCACTCTATAAGAAATGGAAAAGTCCATTGCCAAAATTATGTCAAGCAATGTTGGAGAATTTTGTAGGAACTAGATCCCATATTCCATGTTGGAGTCACCAAGAAATAATCAATATTAAAGAAATATATTCTTTGAAAGGAAGATTGTTCTCCTGCTCAGTCCCTCATCTCCCTGCTCTCCTCTTGACTTTTCTCCGCTCTGCGAAGCTAACCAAGCTTCTCCGTGTGTGCATGTTTGTGTGTGTAAAATCTGCAGAAAGCTCCACAGACACTTGGTAGACAGCACCTGCATGAGTAGCTGCTTCAGTAAGTGACCCTTGTGTGGGATTCTTGCCAGTCCAAAAAATTGTCACATTTTTGTTTGCATTGTGCCTGGAATCTGGAGTTTTATTTTGGTTCCAGGGCTTAGAGAACACAGAACAAACAGCATAGTGTGATACCACAGTAAGTGCTAGAACTGGAAGGTCTACCTTTACCTCGTGTGCTTGCTAAATGTGATCCAAAACACATGTGAGCAAAAATACCAGGGAAGGGATCTTGTGACGAGTCCATTTATGGATGTCCCCATCCTGAAGTCACTGATGATGTCATTTTTGAAATGTGACCTGGTGTTCATTTTTATTATTCACATCAGGTTATTTGGGAAAACTGGCTAAGATGAGAGGTAATACGGTAAAAGTCACATAGATTTGTCCATCAGATTTCACGAAAAAAGTTACCTCTGACTTTAGAGATCTCAGTTCAGTTATTATTATAACCACTTGAGGAGTATTAATATAATAAAGAGAACACATTTAACAAGATGGCTTGTTTCTTATTCACTATTACGCATTAACGATTTAGTAAGAAAGCAACCGAAGGTTCTCTCTTGACTTTATGCTGCAGATTTGCGAATGAGCTACTGTTATGCAAAGTTTGAAGGAGGAAAGTGTTCATCGCCCAAGTCCAGAAATCACTCCAAGCAGGAGTGCTGCTGCGCCTTGAAGGGAGAAGGCTGGGGAGACCCCTGCGAGCTGTGCCCCACTGAACCCGACGGTATGTTCGCGTCCGCATTTCTCTCTGGGCGATTCAAGGTGTGCACTTAGCTATGAAGTCAGTAAGGCCAGAGGCCTTGGGGAAAATAAGAAAATTTAACTTAATTTCAGTCTAACCAAAATGGTCATTAAAATTATTTTATCTCAGGAGCTGGGGTGGTTATTTTCTTCTAACCTATGTTATGAGTCAGAGCTGCTCGGGCAGTGGGCACACCAGCTCTGGGAGCTGCGTTCACTGTCCCTGGTGGCAGGGCCTCTCTCCTTCACGGTTTCCCGTTATATGTGGCACGGGGCTGTCTGGCTGCCACGTAGTGCTTGGAGCTGTTGCCGCCGGTCTGTCAGCTAACAAGTGTGTCTCCCCACCACAGAGGCCTTCCGCCAGATCTGCCCCTATGGAAGTGGGATCATCGTGGGACCGGATGACTCAGCAGTTGGTGAGCGGCCTGTGCGAGATTCTCAGCTTTGCTACGTACCAACTAGCCTCGTCCTTGCTCATTTCCGGTGGTTCTTATTTCTTCACGTCCATCTCCAAAAATGAAGCTCTATTTCTTTGCCTCTTCACTTAGATAACCAATTATTGTATTGCATATACAACATTGTGTATAATAGAAACTTCATTGACTAAACACTGAAATGATTATCATTTACTTCCGTGTTTTTTAAAAAAAATACCTGTTGTTCCCTCTTTTTTTCTCCTTTGCTTAAGATATGGATGAGTGCAAAGAACCTGACGTCTGCAAGCACGGGCAGTGCATCAACACGGACGGCTCCTACCGCTGCGAGTGCCCCTTTGGGTACATTCTGGAAGACAACGAATGTGTGGGTGAGTCAGAAACCAGCTCCTTCCGCTGGGGTGGCACGACTTACAAAGTAAGCTATGCAGCATTCACATGAGGAAGTATAACTACCAAGATGGGACAGAATAAGTTTTGTTCAACCTTTATATATCGTTCACCTGCAGTACTACATAGCGGAGACCCCGCTACGTGCCAGATGCTCTTCTGGGCTCTGTGACTGCCGCAGTCAGCGAAGCCAGCGCAGTCCTTCCTTGCGTGGACCTTGAGGCTAATGGGGAAGACACGCACTGGACACATTTGAAGAGATAGTGGAAGAGGACAAAATTATAACAAATATCTTTCTGACATTTAAAAAAAGTTTAATGGTCATAATCTTATTCTCTCAATATGTAAAATACAAACTGTACCCAGATTTTACTGCACTTAGTAATAGGCTATATATACCACTGTAATCCCTTTTGTTTTAAGCTTCTTATCAACCTTCTGTGGCTGACCTTTGACCTCTTAATCCACACTAACTCCACAAGGAATCCAAGTGCTACGATGATTTATCTAAGAAATCCAGACCTGAGTTAATAATGGCATGAACATTAAGAGTTTGTCCATGTACATTCGGAAGCGCTCCTTCCACACAAGGCTGCAGGGTGTGAGGGTCTCAGCCACAATGGTGGCTGTGGGAGCAAAGCGAGGTCTTCAGGTCCTAGAGTGTAATCTTACGCAGATGGACTAAATTATTTCTAATTACCTCATAGCTCTAAAAATCAATGATATTGTGATTTTTATTAAGTTGAAGGAGATATACTATTCCCTACAGTGAAGTGCAGTTTCATAGCAGAACAAAAGCAAGGTTGTCGGTGTTTCTTCTCTGGCTCTTCCGTAAGTGCTGCTCTGAATGTGAGACGGGAGCCGCCTCACCCAGGGTCTCGCCACCACATTCTCTTGTCTTCACCTGCTGAATTCAGAGCCCAACATAAACAGAACCCTGGATGATAGGTCATTACTTTTCTGTGCCCGGCACAGGTAAAATACAATGCTACTTCTCAAGTTTTTCCAAAGGAAGCTATTCTCCCCCAGAGGTGCTTTGGAATGAGGATTCTAGGTGGAGGGGTTAGGAGGCGTATATATTTTTCGGACCTCCTTGGTAAGACTTGTTCGCTCTCCACAGTTATTTAGAGAGAGCATACCCTAAACATATTTCTTTCTAGACTTTCTTCTGCCTAATGTAAACCATCTGGTTTCGACAGAATCAACAAAATCCACTTGAATCTTGATTTTATCCCGTATATTAATTTTGCTTAACCTCTGCTCTCTTATTTTGTGTAAGTTTAGTCTTCTATTTTATATCTGGCGGAGATCCACCATGTTTAAGGCTTCTTGGAGAGTGATGTAATGTACAGCCAAACTGGAGATGAATTTCTAGCTTTAAATAAGGGAAAACTTTTGACTTGTGAGAGGAGCATTGTTTTAACCCTTTGAGCATCTGTTCCCACTAGAAGATTTACTTCTCTGTAATGTGGGAGGCTGGAGAAGCTCACGGAGAGGAGCAGTGTGGGGGCTGGGCACCCAGGTGCTGCCGCTGCCACTGCCACTGAGCAAGTCAAATTCCACAGCTACCAGCCTGTGTAACAAGGCATGTGCCTTCCTTCTTTGCAAGGACAGAATGAGAATAAAAGAAGACATAAAAGACAGAAGTACTCTGATAGAGTGAAAGTTATCATCTGAGTGTAAGCCCATTTTCTCTCAATTCATTGTGTTTTGAATATACTTCTGGTCACTTGCAGACATTGACGAATGTTCTGTGGGCAATCCTTGCGGAAATGGAACTTGCAAGAACATGATTGGAGGTTTTGAGTGCACCTGTGAGGAGGGATTTGAGCCTGGTCCAATGATGACTTGTGAAGGTAAGCCTCGTAAACACAGAGCAGCTGGTTACAGGTTCTGGTCTTGAGGACAACAGTTGGTTGATTACAGTTCTCAATATGAAATACCGACTAAGGGTGCAGCGAATAAAGAAGACCTGGGCCCGATGGGCTGTTCCATCATTTCTTCTCATGTGGCCTCTGCTCCACAGGGAGTATCTGAAAAAGATACAGGTGGCTTGTGCCCAAGTTACGCTGCAGATCATGCAGAGTCCTTGGTGGCATCTCCCTACTGCTAATGTTTGGATACAACTTGTATCTTACTATCTTCTCTCTTATATTCCATTTTCCTCTTCTTTTCCTCATATTGCATGCTCCCTTTCTTTTTCTTCGCCTTTTTCTTTTCTATTCATAGAAACATCTGCACACTGAGATCACCACCAACACCCTTTAGCCATTGCAGCAAAAAAAGATTGCCTATATGCTCTAAGTATCTGCCAGTGTGCCTGGAAGAACGTATGGAAGAAAGAAAAGCCGGGAAGTACCTAGCCAAGTGGTTCTCAAAGGGCGGTCCCTGGACCAGCTACATCAGCATCACCTGGGAACTTGTTAGGAATTCAGATTTGTAGACCTCACCCCAGACCTCCCGAGGGGCTCAGCGGCCCTCCAGGTGGTTCTGCTGTGTTCTCAAGTTGAGAACCACTGGTCTGAGAAAAGGATGAAGGGGAGATGAAGGGCAAGGGCAAAGTGGGCATTATCACGAGCTCTTCCTTCGAGAAATGACCCACTGATACCTGTTGTTGAAGTTGTGGGTGATTCTTTCAAGGTTGTCACTGACTCATGATCTGGGATCTCACTGATGATTTCAAGGGGTATCAGTGGGCTCAGGGAGAAACATGATCATCAAGATGGTCTGTTTTGACCTAATTTTCCAAAAACACATGTAGATGGTTTCAAACTATGATATCTACAGAGATCACTTTGATCCATTAACAGTCAAGCCATTCTCATCTATTTAAGGCTCTCCCCTGGGCATCGCTGTGAACTGAGGATCTCTGAAAGTGGAACAGTAATTCAGGACACTGTCTTCTTGGGCATAAGAATTACTGTTGTCTCCCAGAAGCCTCTCTTCTGTGCGGAAGAGGAGGTGGCTGACAATGCTGGAGGGTCTGCCTCTGTTCTCGCAGCGACTGGCTTGGCGTTTGCTTTGGCCGAATGGGGTAAAGCTGATGGCCACTCATGTCACTCTGGGAGTGGCAAGTAGTCCACCTGAGGCTTCAAAGCCAGAGTTTTAGGCTTCCTCACGGGGGTGTCCAACCTTTTGGCATCTCTGGGCCACACTGGAAGAAGAGTTGTCTTGGGCCACATATTAAGTACACCGGGACATGTAATCACACAAAAAAATCTCATAATATTTTAGGTAAATTTACGATTTTGTGTTGGGCTGCATTCATAGCTGTCCTGGGCCTCCTGCAGACTGTGAGCCGTGGGTTGGACACCCCCAGCTGGGGTGACCTGTGATTTCTCACATCCACCTAAATAGTGATTTGTCATTACATAAGAACAACAAGCTAGGAGAGTCAGGGTATGTGCTTACCCTACGCATCTTATAATTCCCTGAAAACCAGAGACCACTTGGTCCATCCGTGTTTGTAACAATGGAGCATTTCAGCTGCTAGTGAAAGCAGATTCCTTCTTTTGGTTGATGGCCTTGATCCATTGTTTTCTTATCATTTCTACTGCAGATATAAACGAGTGTGCCCAGAATCCTCTGCTGTGTGCCTTCCGATGTGTAAACACTTATGGGTCATATGAATGCAAATGTCCTGCTGGATATGTTCTGAGAGAAGACAGGAGGATGTGCAAAGGTGAGACATCCATGTTCAAGGTCATCCAAACCAGGAGCTCTTGCACTATCTATGATTAGTGATGTCCCTCCAAAGCTTCCAACAGTAGAGGGGGCTGGGAATTGGGAAATACTGCTACAGACTATGGGCGGTATGAGGGTCACCACTGCTACCTTTCCGAGTAAATTATAGCTTGAGGCATCCAGCTGAATCAGAGGCTGCAAGTCAGATCCCTTTTAGTTCACTCTGCATTGCGTCCCAGACATGCTGCAAACGTGAATATTTCCCACATTCAAGAAGTTCAATATGAAGAGGTTGAGCCAGAGATACTCAGTTCATCAAAAAGGATTAAAAAGCATGCTTCCTGCTTCTGAAGAGGTTACCGGTTAGTTAGGGAACAATTTCTTCAAGTTCATAGGCGGTTAGAGGACATCTTCTCACTCTCAGGAGGCCACAGAGCCCAACGGCGCAAAGGGAAATAGGTTACTTAATACAGTTGTATGTGTGAATGGCAAGAAGTTAATGCAGCTTCTTCTCTATGTTGTGGTGGCACCTCCTTTCCAGATGAGGATGAGTGTGAAGAGGGGAAACACGACTGTGCCGAAAAACAGATGGAATGCAAGAACCTCATCGGCATGTACATGTGCATCTGTGGGCCTGGGTATCAGCGGAGACCTGACGGAGAAGGCTGCGTCGGTAAGGGGATCCCTGAGGGACGCTTCGCGCGAGTCTGAAGTGACAAAGGAAAAAGGGACTCGGGATGAGTCCCGATGGGCACTGTGTTCTTCTTGGCCAGAGCCACTTTACCTCTCTTAACCTTATGGCCTTACTTCCTGTGGCGGTCCCCTTACCTGTGAGTTCCACCAGCTCTGTTACTATCTCTGTCCGAGCTGGCCTTTGCCTACCTTCGCAGCCCATTTTGCTGCCAGGATTGGAACATCAGGTATTTTCTATCACAGGTGGCAAACACAAGGCTCGCAGGCCGAATCCGCCCCTCCACCTTGACCCGGCTTTGCTACTAGTACCCTGACATTGAGTTTCGAGGCCAGGTCCCTTGGAACCAGGAATATCACTAAACCCGTGAGCTCTCCCTCCAGAGCATCTGGCATTGTCTGGAGTGGGTCCCAGGCAATGGTATTTTAAAGCTCCCCCAGGTTTTACAATGTGGGCCCAGCATAAAAACCACAGCGCTAGACTAGGGGTTGGCAAACCGCAGTGTGAGGTTCGAACCCGGCCCACCGGCCCACCGCCTGTTTCTGTGAACAGAGTTGTGTGGGGCATACAACTCTAACCACTCGTCCCGTCCACTTTCTGTCCGTGGCTGCTTCTGCGCCACCGTGGCAGAGCGGAGTGGAGCAGTTGCAACAGAGACACAGGCCTGCAAAGCCTGGGACATTTCCTATATGTTGTATAATACTACTATATTATTACTATCACCCACAGAAAGTTTCCTGACCACTGCTTTACACACACACACACACACAAAAAAAAAAAAAATACAGGAGAAAATTAGTAGGTAACTCCCACATGCATCCTTTTCCTTTTTAATAATCACTGACATTAGCTCACATATTTTATGTTGTCAGTCAAGACTCTTGAAAACCTCACTGCCCCCTTACTCTGTAAGATACAGAATGAAGTAGTGATTAAAAAGCAGACTTTAAAAGCACAGGAAAAGTTCCATGCGGACTAATGATCACACACCGGATCCTCTGGGGTCTGCGGCTCTGGTCCTCCGCGGCACGTTGGAGTCACCTGGAGAGCTCAGGCTCCGCCCCAGATATTCTGAGTTAATCGGTCTGGGCTTTGGGATTTCAGGCCTGTTTGAACACTCTCTGGATGTCACCTCCCAGCTCTCTCCTCTCTACTTGAGATCTCCGCCTCAGGGGGTTGGGACGATTCTCAGAGGGATACACCTGTGCACATTGTTTCTGATCTTTCTAAGTAATCATCAGACAATTCTAGGAATGTCCAGCTACCTTAATGCTTTTCTCCAAACCTGGGAGACTAGAATATTTCTTAATAACATCGTTGAAGTATTACAGTAAACGTAATCTATATTGAATTGGAAGGTTAGTCTAGACAAACTCCATTAGGTCACAACTATTGCAGATATTATTCTAATGAAGTATTGCAATATTCCTGTAACGTGTTGATTTTAAAATTAAGAATTTTCTTCCTTCATTTGAAATAATCCTTTGAGAATCTTGTCTATGTACAGACATGGAAAGTTTTAAATTTTACTAAGTGAAAAACTGTAAGTGTATATAAAGTGCTATCATCTGTGCTTTAAGTGCGTGAAAGTGCCGTCAGTTGTGTTGTGTGAAGGGCAGAGGTGCACACACGCAGGCGTGTGTGTGTGTCTGCTTGTATGTGTGCAGTTCCTCTCTGGGGAGACTCGTTAGGAACTTGCAGTAACGAGGCTGACTCCCCGGAAGGGAATTTGGTGGTTGGGGGATGGGGCAAAAGGGAGAATTTTTCTGAGGACACTCCTGTACCTTGTGTATTTGGAACCATGTGACTAGCTTACCTAGGATTCACAAACTAAAGTTTTTCAAAAAAGAAAGACTCCATTCTGGTACAAAGTGGTCAGATGACTCCTCTCGTTTCCGGTCCCGCGCTGCACCCGCGCAGATGAGAACGAATGTCAGACCCGGCCGGGGATCTGCGAGAACGGGCGCTGCCTCAACACCCGGGGCAGCTACACCTGCGAGTGCAACGACGGCTTCACGGCCAGCCCCGCCCAGGACGAGTGCCTCGGTGCGTGCGGTGCGGGTGCGGGTGCGGGTGCGGGTGCGGGTGGGGGTGCGGGGGCGGCAGCCTGCTTTCCCAGCCGGCCTCCGCTCGGGAGGCTTGAAACCCAGACCTCTTGTTTGCAATAACGGAGATTGTCAAAATTTGAGGAAAGGTTAAACATGTTCATATTTTGGAGATGACTCAACGACCGAATGTCCATGGGGCTTTGCACCACCCCGCAGCCCAGCTCTTCCTTCGCTAATTGTATCCCTGAATCACTGGTTTGGAATGTCTTTCTCGGCTGCCTTTGTAAACCCCTGGTGCTCAGGATGTTCCCTTGTGTTTCTCTGTTTCTCTCTCTCTCTGTAGCACAACTGCCTCCCCCTGCTTCTGGGAGCAAAGAGTTGTAACCTTGGCTAGACCAATGCCTTTCTGCCTACTTACTGCGTTTCGTGTTTGTTTCCTCAGATGCCATCCTTTCTGTCTTACTGCAGTTTCCAGCTTCCCCTTCTCGCTCCTTCTCACCCAGGGTAAAGTGTTACATCCCTTTGGGGCTTCATACCTGACCAAATTTTTGATACCTCGCTATGCTCATAAAATCTCCTAAAACCCTCTTTTTCATCGACTGTCCCTTCCAGACAACCGGGAAGGGTACTGCTTCACAGAGGTGCTCCAGAACATGTGTCAGATCGGCTCCAGCAACAGGAACCCGGTCACCAAGTCTGAGTGCTGCTGTGACGGGGGGCGAGGCTGGGGCCCCCACTGCGAGGTCTGCCCTTTCCAGGGGACCGTGGCCTTCAAAAAGCTCTGCCCCCACGGCCGCGGATTCATGACCAATGGAGCAGGTACTTCGTCTTGTTCTGATCTGTGGCCAGTGGAGTGGGGACTTCATTCAGTTCGAAAATATTTGCAGGGAGTTTGTTTGTTTGCTGTATGGAAAACAGATGAGAATATGGAATCTACAGGGTGAACCTAGGCTGAGTTGTGCAGTTGAGGCTGACAAAAATTCTTCTTTATGGTATTTTAGGCATCCAAGGCCATGTCGCCGAAGTGCCGCTGGCCCACCTGATTCAGTTGGGTGTGCTTGGGTCCCTGTCTCTGCATTAGAAGGACTCTTCAACATTTTAAACAAAAGTTTGTTATGTGTTGTTGGTTACTCAGAACATAATTTTTAGATAAACATTGCAATAAATGTTCATTAAATTCCTTAACTAGTATACCAATATGTACTTGAGCTCTTAAAATGGACTGAAATATACAGAATCCCGATATTCAGAACACGCAGTAGCCTCTAGAAACGCACAGCTGCTTTAACTTGAGAGGAAGGAGGAGGCTGTCAAGGCACCCGCGGCAGCTCTGAAGAGGACTTCCAGGTCTAGCAACAGTCATTGCAATTGTTTTCGTTTCATAAAAGAGAGAGAAGAGAGGCATTTTTAGTTCCTGGGAGGGGGAGGGGATTGGAAGAGAGAGGATGTGTGTTAGAAAGATGTGGTGAGAGGTAAGGAGACAGAACAGATGTGATAAAAGATAGAAACGGGGCAGTTAGATGGGATGGCCCGAGCAGACTCATGGATCTTTGAAGGATAAGATGAAGTGGTGGGAACGACTCATGTTTTGGGACCAATGAGGGTATGCTAAGTTGTATCTCAGAGTAAACTTGAAAAATTCAGGAAAAATATCAGCTGTTGGTATGAAATGGTTACTTGGCAATTCAAAAGCTAAGAACTTCCTTGGTATTGGCCCCCCACCAAGCAGAAAGGAGATAGAGGGGTCAAGGTGGGGAGGACTGCAGTTTTAATGCTGGACAGTGCATATTGATCAACTCTTTCTCCCTTGGTGGAGCAGAGCGAGGGTCTCTCTTCCTTAGCAGGCTGCAAAACCACAGCCCGGGGATCCACCCCGAGCCCTGGGCCTCCCTCACTGAAGGGGTGAAGTTTAGTCAATTTCCCCAATAGTATGCAATTTGATATTTTTTAGGATTAACTTTAAACGCAACAAAAAGAATAGAAAAGAACTTTTCTTCTTATTTTGTATATGCAATGTCAGAAAACAAGTGGCATTTCCTTGTTGAAAGGGTCCAGTGCTGTGATCTGCCTGTGGAACGCCAGCGGGACATGCCTGATGGCATGGGACGCACACGGAGCCGATGAATGTGTCTCAATGGGGCCGTGGTCCTGTGGGCCCGGGGGCGGGAGGAAAGAGTATCAGTTTAGAAGGAAAATGATTTTTAAAGTTTTCTCCTAGCCTGATTAGTTGACTGCAGTCTGATAAAGTTGTTCTTTGCCTTTCAATATGGTTACCATTACATGTAAAATGGCTGCTGTTATTCTTTTGGTTTAATTTCTTAAGTTCATAATATAGTAACACAGGCTATTGGTACTTACACTGACGTGACCCCTGCATGCTTCTTTGAAGGATAAGATGAAGGTTGTCCGTTTTAATGCCTCCCTTATTTTAATTTCTACTTATTGAATTACAGATATCGATGAGTGCAAGGTTATCCATGATGTTTGCCGACATGGGGAATGCATCAATGACAGAGGATCCTATCACTGCATCTGTAAAACGGGCTATACCCCAGATATCACTGGCACGGCCTGTGTAGGTGAGTGCTCTATTTCTGATGGTTTATTAACCCAAGCAGAAATTGTAGATTGTGGCACAAAAATAAAATCCTCGAACTAAAAAAAAAAAACAACTAAAAAGCCTATGTAAGTTCATAGGAAAACATAAGACAAGGATCAAAGACTACACAGAGTTTACTTTTTCTTTTCTCCAAACAAAAAGTCTTTGTTAGCCTTGTGAGTATTGAGGATTTGTGTACCCTTTCAGACAGGCAGTCACACTGCGTCTCTTTGATCATAGATCTGAACGAGTGCAACCAGGCTCCCAAACCCTGCAATTTTATCTGCAAAAACACGGAGGGGAGTTACCAGTGTTCATGCCCGAAAGGCTACATTCTGCAGGATGATGGCCGGAGCTGCAAAGGTAAAGTAGAATGTGCCTTCACCCACTCACCTGCCTCCTGAGCACAAGGTTGCTGAAAGACTCTGCCGCAACAGGTGCTTCCCTGGGCTCGGTGCCTCCATGGAGGCTCCCCGTGCTGGAGGCAGGGAGGCTGAGGCCAGGGAGATGGCAGAGGACCAGTGGCAGCAGCCATCCTCCCTGCCTGCCTAGCAGGCACCGGTGGGGGACTCAGAGACAGCAGGACCGGTTCTACAAGGTTTGGCGTATGGTGGATCCCTACTTGGTTACCTCCTTTCTGCTTTCTGTTTCTTGCATTTGTGTAGTCAGACTGTTCAACAACTAAATAGCCTAGGTCTCCAGCAGAGTCCAGCGTCCTACTAATTGGTGCCATGATCCCAGGGGACATTGTACCTAAGTAAGTAAGCACTTTGTCTAGACTTTTGTTCTGCAAAGTAGAGCCATCCCTGCCCTCCAGGAGCTTATCTGAGACATAAATTTCACAAAGAATTAAGAAACAGCCAAAGTCTATGCAGAAATCCCTCACCAACCCAGAATTCTTGCAAAATTCTGTAATATAAACAAGCTCCTGTAACCAGATTTCCCAACCATGAGAACTTCGTATACTTTGTGACTAGCATATGCGAGTGACCCTTAAGGACAATTTGGAAAACGAGGGAGTTGGAGGAGGTAGACCAGATGGCAGGACAACAGTTAGCGCATTCTGACATGAAATGTTGAAGGAGCAAAAGGGAAGTAAAGGGAGTTAAATGGTGGGATGGCGGAAGTGGAGAGCAGAGAGGAGTAGGGCCCTTGTGCCCTTCCCTGTGTCTGCCGGAAGGGAGAGGGCTCAGAAGCCAGTGACACAGGATGGTGTAAGGGACAACGGCCCGAGGTGCTCCTGTGCAGCACAGATTTTATGTACTCCTGTTATTTGCGGGAGAGGAAGTCAAGAGACCTACTCAAAAATTCTGACTGTCTTAAATGAAGAGGGGCCCGTAGCTTTGTTCTTCTCAAGCACAGAACTGACTTTACCTCTAGGCTGCACAGTGAGCTGTGGGCAGGGTGAGGCTGTAACTCAGAGCCGTGAACATTTTCATGGAAATGAGGAACCAAATCCGGGGGGGAAATTTTCTCTCTGTAACAAGCAAAACAAATTTGTAGTACTTTTCTAAGCCACGAGGGCAGAGAATCCTGAAAAATTTATAGCAATTAAGAGATGAGACATGAAAAATTAAATGTATGGTAGTAATTAAGTTCTTCCACAAATTATTAAAAGCATCAGTATTTCTCTTCTTGTGGTTTTAGAAGTGTAAGAATAGCTATATGATTTTTTACAGATCCACTTACAACACAAATCCCTTTCTCCTATTTTTCCTGTAAGGTCTAAATTCTTCTACATACTTGGTATTTATGACCAAATTTCAAAGTGAGTGACACACATACATGTCCTATTGAAATGAGAGGAAAGAGGTGAGAAGGGTGGGCCCAGGGGACTGTGGGACCTGCCAGCACTTCCCCTGAGAGACAGGTAGAATCCAGATGAGCGGGAGAGAAGATGTTCTTGGAGGTAAGAACAGCCAGTGATGCTGTTCTGAATGCGTCATAGCTATAAAATAGTGTAAGAGGTCACTGAGTCACCTCCTTCACCTGTTTGCAGGTGAGCTTCAGCAAGCGTGGGATGAGCTCTAGCAAGGCCGCTTGGGTCATACTGGCAGGAGGCACTCAGCTGTCAATAATGCAGAAACAGGGAAGGCAGAAACGGTGCCCCCAGCGGTGGAGAAAGCACAGAATTGGCTCCATTTTAAAAGAAGTCAACGCTGGGAGAAATATGGAGGGGTTCTGTCACTTGAGGTCCCCTGCAGGTGTTCTTCTAGCCAGGAACTGGTGCTGGTCTGCAGCTCTAAGCACAGCTCTGAGTGCAGTGATAAAAGATCACAAGAAATGGGGGGAAAGAGGGAGAAAGCGGGGGAGGAAGGCAGGGAGGCAGAAAAGGAAGGAAGAAAGGAAGGAAGGAAGGGTTGGTTCTGAATTTACAGCTATTTTTTAAAGTTAAAATTCAACTAAAAGTTGAAGCATACTTTGTATCTCCTGACATTAGTAATAGCAATGGAGCTGAGAGTGAGCCTTGCAGTTCCGGCAGTGAGGACAGAGTCCTGGTCAGAGCAGAGGATTTTATGGATTTTATGGAGGATTTGGGGGGAATAATGTTGGAAAAATACTGTAGACAGTTTTCTCAAGTGCTATTAGCTTATCGGAATGAGTACTTTTCTTTCCTTTTATTCCTTCCTGATTGCTCAATTTTGTTTTATCCCAAGGAGGATCTCTAAACAAAGAAGTCAGTTTTGTTTGGTTTGGTTGACCACCTCATTTGAGCGGAATAAAAACAGCAAACAGAAAAGAACTAAGTGAACAAATTTCCAGCCTCAACATTTCTTTTCATATTTCAACTTGAGTAGATCCTGTCAGTGCTCTGGAAATTTTTGAGAATCCCTAGTCTTCTATAACTTTTCTGAAATTCTTATAACTTATCTGAAATTTCTTTCCTAAGGAATTCCCACGTTCCTTAGGAAAGAAATAACCGAAGGGAATTGGCTTTTCCTTGGGTCCCCCAGAGAGCTACATTTTAAAATCTAAATTGAAACCAGGTATTTTTCAAACTCTTAATTCCTGGGTTCTTCCCAGCCATTTGCTGTGGCTGTGTTCTGGCCAGGGTCACTTGAGACCTAGAAATGAAAACTCAGAGCTTCTTCCTAGGATGGCTTTAGGTACCTGTGCTGTGTGCTTAGCTCCAATGCCCACCTTGCATTTTCTTATAGATCTTGATGAGTGTGCTACTAAGCAGCACAACTGCCAGTTCCTGTGTGTTAACACCATCGGCAGCTTCGCATGTAAATGTCCTCCTGGCTTTACCCAGCACCACACTGCCTGCATTGGTAAGTGGGACAGGAAAAGACCCGCTGTGGGAGGTAGTTATGCCTTTAAGTTCTTCTGCTTTTGGAATAAGACAAAAACTCAAAAAAAAAAAAAAAAGCCATGGGAGTGCATGTATGTGTGTATGTGCATGTGAACATGAACATGTGAAAAGTTACAGGCCTTTCTTGGTCTTTTCTAAGTGAATCATCCCCCTCTTTGCCTTTTAAATAACAGAAAGAGAGCTTCGAGGAATTTTAACACCCCACCCCTTTACCCACGCTGTTTCTTACAGATAACAATGAATGCTCCTCTGACATCAACCTGTGTGGCTCTAAGGGCATTTGCCAGAATACTCCTGGAAGCTTCACCTGTGAATGCCAGCGGGGATTCTCTCTGGATCAGAGTGGTGCCAGCTGTGAAGGTGGGTAAAGCCCTCAACTTGATGCAACTGGTGGGTCCCCGTGAGGTGGCCTGTATGACATCAGTACCTTCATCATTGTCCTCTAGGTGCTATCACAGCTGAGCACAAGGGGGACACCCAAGTGAGGATGGGAAATGTATTGCCTGATTCGCACAGGCCCCATACCTTAGAGATTCCATCTGTTGCTCTTATGCTTGGTTGTGTCTATAACACATGCTTTTCCTAGGTATTTCTGCCCACTTAGTAATTTAATCTAATAAGAAATGACCTAGTCAAGAAAAATATCTAGATTCCTGAATTTTATTCATTAATTTTCTGGTCACTGGATTCAGCATCATAAAAGGATTCTCCCAATGTGGATTAAACATGTGAGGAATACTTCCTCCAATAATATGTAATTAAAAGTTTAAATTATTTTTTTAGCTTCTAACCTTTGTATTGGCCTTTTTTTGGATTCTAATTCTGGCACAAGTAAGCAGATATAAATAATTTACACCGCTTACCCATAAAATGCCTTTGTACTTTGCATTAATTTCTTCATCACTTTTATTTGTAGACTTTACTACAAATAAAACATTCAGGGATATCTGAATGTTTTTTCTCCTTGGACTTACCAAAATCTCCATAGTAGATATTTTTAAAGTTTTGGGTGATAGAATAATTTTTTTTATTAAATACTTTATTTATTTATTTTTAGAGAAGGGAAGGGAGGGAGAAAGAAGGAGAGAAACATCAGTGTGTGGTTGCCTTTTGAACACCCCCTACTGGGGGGTTTGGCCTACAACCCAGGCATGTGCCCAGACCGGGAATCAAAATGGCAAACCTTTGGTTCATAGTTCAGTGCTCAAGCCACTGAGACACACCAGCCAGGGCAGAAGAATAATTTTTTAAAATAAAAACACTATGAGGATGTAAATTACAGCACAGAGATTATAATCAATAATATTGTAATAATTACATATGGTGTCAATGGGTTTTCGACTGATTGGGGTGATCACTTTATGAGTTATATAAGTAATAATCATTATGCTGTACACCTGAAACTAATACAATATTGTATATCAACTGTAACTGAAAAACAAAAAAACATAGAATAATTTTTTAGGGATCAGATTTCTTGTTAAAATTGCCTTTTGCTTTAGCATGCATAAAAATGTTGCTTCAGAGGGTGCCTCTGAGACAAGTGGGGATGTGGCTTAAAGGCGGCTCCACCTCCTTTTTCAGACGTGGATGAGTGTGAGGGAAACCACCGCTGCCAGCACGGCTGCCAGAACATCATCGGGGGCTACCGGTGCAGCTGCCCGCAGGGCTACCTCCAGCACTACCAGTGGAACCAGTGTGTCGGCAAGTACTTTCTTACCTTGTTAGCGAGATGAACTGCTGTAAGCGCCTGTGCGTCAAAATGCTGCTTTCTTTCTGAAAACTTACTCTTGTCATGGAAGCGACAGATACCCATTTAAAACTGCCCTAACCTGGTTGAAACCAGGGGGAAGTTACAGCCTTTGTAAAATAGCAAAATAAGAAAAAGAATAATGGTAGAGTGCACATCAGGGCATTTGAAATAAATCTTCGAAAAGCAGGAGTGTCAAACTTGTTCTCACCGGGGGCCACATCAGCCTCGCGGTTGCCTTCGAAGGGCCGAATGTAACTTCAACTCCGTAACAGTTAAGGAGTAGTTACATTTATACAGTCCTAAAATTATTTTGGCCCTTTGAAGGCAACCACAAGGCTGATGTGACCCCTGGTGAAAATGAGTTTGACACCCCTGTTCTAAAGTTTGTTTTATTGATTGATTTTTAGAGAGAGAGAGAAAAGGAGAGAGAGAAACATCAATGTGTTGTTCCACTTACTTATGCATTAGTTGGCTGAGTCATGCATGTGTCCTGACCGGGGATCGAACCCACAAACATGGCATATTGGGACGAGGCTCTAACCAACTGAGCTACTTGACCAGGGCTTGAAATGAAATTTTTGAAGTCAATTTCTTGACTCCCAATATCCTTCCCCCTGCCCCCGCCGCCTGCCCTTCTGTTGCACCGCTGGTCCTCAGCCCACACTTGATTTCTATTCACATCAGGGGCTAACTGGAGCCTACTTCTGACTGAAAAATATCAGCCAGCCACAGGCTACTATGAGCGACTTTTGGCCTGAAGACACAGAAGTGGTTCCATTCAACTTTACACATCTTCGGGGCAGAGGGCAGGCAGCAGGCACAGCAAGTTTTTTTCAGGATTGCTAAATTCTTTTGAAAATTAAGGGAGACAGACAGGCCCTCTCATTAAATTGAAATTATGTCATTTTTGATTGCACAATGTCATGGGAAAATAACTCCTAAAGCACATCAGAGAATCCAAACATTGTGAGTTTAGAGGGACCCCTGATCCATCTAGCAGCCCAAAGCTGTTTTCCTGTTGAGGGCCCAGAAGACCAGGGAGGAAAGTAATCTGTCCTGACACCGGTTCTCTTGTGACGTGTCTGGAACTAGACCTCCAAGGCCCTTAACTTCCTGATGTAGGGCTCTTTCAAGCATCACAGTGACTTGTTTTTTCACTTCAGAATTATCTATGGAGCACCAGTGCAAGTGTGGCGCTCGGGTGACCTGTTCTAGCTGCCACACTCTTGGGTACAGAGTCCTCCTTAGCAAAGACAAGAGAATTCCTGCCTCTGGGCCGGGGAGCGGGGGAGGCTTCTCCGCATTGCGATGCTTCACTCCAAATAAAGACGCATCATTTGGGGGGTTTCCATTTATCAGAATTGCGTCTTTCTTATCCGGTTTGATTTCTAACAAGACACAATTCTGCAGAAGTGAGTAGCGTTGGCAAAAATGACCACAGTGCTAGAGGAGTTTAGACCACATGTCTTGCTGCCCAGCTGTCTGGTTTTCATAAAAAATACTTTCATCATCATCAGCTTAGGGAGCTCTTGGATTTTAATCACCAGATTCTGACACTGTGCATAGAACTTTCAGAGTGAACTTTGTTGATTGTCTGCCCTTATTGTGTAGCTCCTTGAATGAAGTTAGAGCTGCAGGGGAAGGATGAGACCGGTGAGGTCTGCCACCCCTGGGCTTACCCTCCACTCCCTGCCCTCGGTCCAGGGCTGTTAGCAATGTCCAGGCCAGGCCCTCGCTGCTGTGCGGTTCTCCTGTGGCCCCATGAAGAGTGTCTCCTGGCTGGGAGTTAACAGACAAATAAGTTGATTAAGAAGCAAGAAGAGGTTTGGGAATTTTTGACGCCCAAAAGATATCAGTCCAAGCCCAGATAAGCAAGTATAATTTAAACTTTATTTGATTCTGTGGGAGGAAAAAAAATGTAAAATAAATACAAACGGGTGTGAAAGTGGAGGGGAGAGTTCTTGACTGGAATAGATGTTTATAGCAATACAGATGGATGCTCAAAGTTAAAAAGAACCATAGAGACGATCTGGTCTGACCTTATTCTGAACATACAAACCCTTCTCTTCCCTCCTTAGTCATCTAAGTTTGACTTAAATACCTCCTTGAAGGACACTCACTTTCTCCCAATGTAGGCTAATCTATGTATAGAAAACTTTAATTCTTAGAAATGTCTTTTTCACAGAGAATGAACTTCTCCCTCTAACTTTTAACCATTGGTTCTATTTCTGCCTCTTAGGGGGGCAAACAGAATACATCTAAGCTCTATATTGACGGGTCTTTCCTCACATAAAGCTCCTTAGAGAATTTATCAGTCCTGTCCCAATGGGAAACAAAGGGCCGAGCCCGACCACAAGCACAGGACAGGGGACAGGAGCCTGTCGCATGCTGTACAGGTGCGCCTCCTGGGACAGAGAGCAGGTGCAAAGTCTGGGGATGGACTTGGAGGGGCAAGGCGAGGACAACCAGGCCAAGGACACCCTCCCCACGGAAGCACATGCCCTTGGTTCTTCATTCGTTCTTTGGTGTCCCCAGCCTCCATGGTCTCTATTGCACACCTCGTCTCTAACTTAAAATACGGGGAAGAGAACACAGACAATGGCATATTCCATAACCGTGGAGCCTGAGTGACCTTGAGTGGGCACTTGAGAGTCCTTGGGTATAAAGGGTCCTCACACAGACTCAGAGCTCGGCACTGAGCCACAGCAGGCTGCTCGATGAATGGCTTTCTTATTGTGTATCTGCTCCTCCCTGTATCTACATACAGGAAAGATGGAGGGAAGGAGACAGTGAGGAGGGGCGAGAGGAAGGGAATAGAAGGAGGGAGGGAGGAAGGGAATATGAATATTACATGTACAGGGATGGGCAAAAGTAGGTTCACTGTTGTTTGTATGGAAAATAATACAACAATACAGAATAACACAGGGATAAATTGTGTGCCACACACTGCCAACTGCAGGCCCACTTCCGCGCACCCCCGTATATGCCTGCCCACCCCCCCGTATATGCAAGACACTGCCCCCAGCACTTTTGCTCATCTATTTTCCTAATTTAAATAACAGGTATTTTCTTAAAAACAATCTTATTCTTTATAAATGATTGAAAAGACACTTCTAAGATTTAAAGTTTTCTATGTGTAGCAAATAAGGTAAAGCTAGCTGAAGGAGAAAGGAAGCACCAGTTTAAATGGAGGCAAGTCCCTTGAGAAACATCGTGGCACAAAGAAAGTCACGCGAGTGCCCCGGTCACACAGACCTGGTGTGCGCTCCACGCGGCTGCTGCTGCTGCTGCTGCTGCTTTCTGAGCCCCACTTTCTTCATCTGTAAAACGGGGTTATCATACCCACGTCCTGGGATTGCTCGGGAGGCAAAGGAAGCGGGTGTGAAGCACCTAGTTTCCCATCTGTCAGGCAGCAGGCATCTAATAAATATGAATTACCTTTTCCTCCTCCCTTTCATTGGAAGTATTGATATTTGCTAAGTGAGGAGAAGGCTACTCTCCCTGCATTGAAATGAACATGTGCCCAAAAATGGGCTGCAGCAATGAACAACTGTCTTACCAGCAAGCTTCCAACTGCCCTACCGAGGCAGGTCTATACAAATGTACTGGATATTTCCAAAAAGTATAAATTAGAAATAATGAGAAACTCAAGGCTTTCTCCCTTTCACTTTATTTTTTCAAAGTCGGATTTTTTTTTCCTGTTTATTACTATCAGACTTGGCAGGTCCCTGTGGGTAGCCAATCTGCACCATCTGTCTCTCTCGTGGGTTTTCCAGAATTGCTGCGCACGGAGCTTGCACGAATCTCTTCCAGCCGTCCTTAGCTTTAACGTGGCCCAGACTCTCTGGATCGGAGGCTGGTTTGGATGGGGGGCCCATTCAGAGATGGGAGCAGACATACCAAAAGATATTATTCATCCCCAGGACAAGCACCAGGGGGCTTTTGCAGATTTTTGAAAAGGAAGTCCAAGTGGGGCAGACACTTTCTGCAGGATGTCAGCCCTTGCCAGCCCTCCACATCCTGAGAAAGGAGGACTGGGAAAGCAGCCTTCAGGGATGCGGTTGGTCTTTGCGCTGGAGAAAGTCATTCCATTGCACAGGGAACTGCATGATTCCTTCTCTTCCACGCTGAGCCCTGAACCTTAGCTATCAACCAGGCCCACGGTGTTCCTGGGATGCTCACATGGAGCAGAACGTGCTACCGTTGGCTTCAGATGAAAACTGGAGTCTGTCGGTCCTCAGAATGCCATCCTCTCTTGCGCCCCACCTGATGCATTTGACCTTGCTGGCTGCATTTGTTTGCCCCTTGACAAAAGCCCGTGCCATTTCCATATCTTTCTCTCTTTTTCCTCTCCCCATCCCAGCCACCTCCGCCTGCCTTACCATCCTGAGAGCCTACTGAGGGCCAGCCGGCTGGCAGCAGGCGGCCTGGCCCAGACTCCTCACTAGAAACCCCTGGCCGAGATGACATGTGCCCTGTCTTCTGGTTCTTCCTGCAGATGAAAACGAGTGTCTCAGTGCTCACATTTGCGGAGGAGCCTCCTGTCACAACACCCTGGGGAGCTACAAGTGCATGTGTCCTGCCGGCTTCCAGTACGAGCAGTTCAGCGGAGGGTGCCAGGACATCAACGAGTGTGGCTCGTCGCAGGCCCCCTGCAGTTACGGGTGCTCCAACACCGAGGGCGGCTACCTGTGTGGCTGTCCACCAGGCTACTTCCGCATTGGCCAAGGGTGAGCGCTGCGGTCGGTGCTCCTGAGGGGAGGCTCTCTTGTTTATAATAAGGTCAAGTAGACTTAACACAAAATGACCTCTTCTCATAGAGGAGAATGATACGTTTTATAATCCTGGAGTTAATTCCACTTAGCTGTGCACAAGTTTTAGGAGATCTCATTTGAAAGGGGAGTCCATCTAGATATCTGGAACTTTATAGAACATCAAACAAAATAATGAAACTGCACTATAAATACCTCAGTATATGACTTCTCTATTTTATTCTATGATCCTCGCGTCTTACTGGAAGGTGATTCGTTTCTCAGGAAACACGGCAGCTGACCCATGAAAGAGCTGGGCTCACGTAGCATCCTGCTGATCCACTCTCCTCCTGGGCAAGCAGGGTTCTGTCTTAACCGAAAATGCCTTCTCGTCCAACTCCCGTTAGGATAAATCAAAAAGATATGTTTTCTGGGGCCCTTTATGGTTTTAAAATATGTTTTACATTGTGGAGTTAAATTTATGTTAAAATTACCAAAAGAGTATTAAAGTGAGAGTTAAGAGACAGTTATTATATTTTCCAGGTAAAGTACTTCACTGCATTGTATGTGTATGAGTTGGGACAGGAAAGACCTATTTTTATTTTACTCAGTGTTTAAAAAATTTGGTGGTAACTTGTCAAAGTTTAGGTCTTTTTCCTTGCCGAGTTCATCTCGACTTGGATGTCTGTTGAGGTTTGGCCATTCTGCAAAGCATTCAAATTTTAACGTTTTAATTAGGAACACACAGACATTAAATATACGTACAGACATGTACTCCCTCACACACATGTACATCCCACACGCAAAGCAACATACTTCACCACAGTCACACACAGGTATTTGTCAGATTATTAATTTAGTGGTCTTTGATTTCTCGACACAAATGTCAAGTGATTCTTTTTGGGTCTGCGTGGACTTGAAGGTGAAAAGAGTGTTTCGTGGGAAGTACACAAAATGCCAGCCACAGGACACAGCCTCCCAGATGTCTGTGTCGGCTCCCAGGAGACTCATTCTTTCTAAGTTTAATGCCAGAACCATTTTCCCAGCAAAAAATTGTGACACTCCACACTGGCTTCTGTCCAGTGGGGCTTTGTAGTCACACTTCTTGTAAGTGGCGTTCCAGGGACGTGAAAACGCTGGAAAGGAGTTCTGAGAAAGGAACCAAAGCCTGTAAATTTGGGGTTTGCCTGTCTATAATTGAATCATTGTGTGAACGTAGACACACACAGGATGAGCAGTTACCATTTCATCCATTTTTTAAGATTCTCACCCGAGGATGTAGTTATTGATTCTAGAGAGAGAGAAGGGGGGGAGGGAGGAAGTGGGGGGAACACTGATGTGAGAGATACATCTCGATTGCCTCTTGTACATGCCCTGATCGGTGAGCGAACCCACAACCTTGGTATGTGCCGTGACTGGGGATCAAACCTTTTGTTGCCTGGGATGATGCTCCAGCCAGCTGAGCCACCTGGCCAGGGCTCATTTCGTCCATTTTTGTTGTTTCTACACATTTCACATTGCAAGGTAAAGGAAGAGGAAAGGAAATGTATTGGGCTCTGGCAGAATTACAGAAAATAGGAATCAGTAAACTGATATGTCAGGAAAAGATACAGATATATCAGGAAAATATTTTTAAGAATATTCTGCTCATTGGCATTGTGTATTGAATCTTAAGGGCATAAAGGAAGATGGGTTAAAAAGAGTAGGCCGATTAATACAGAAAAAGATAAATAATATTTGGTCTACGTTTTGACCCATCAGTAGAAATCTGCCCATTTAGAACAGTTTTGGCTTCTCTATGAATCACTAGAGTGTACCAGGCCCCAAAATAAAGATTCTTTTAGAGTCATTCAAATATTTCAACACATTTTGAAAGGGGAGCCTAGTAAATACATTCCAAGTGGCCTATGAAATAGTAAGCAGAATAAGAAAACAAGGTACTTGTGAAATATGCAAGCCTCCCTCCACAACTTGGCTTTGATAACTGAAAAGCCAAAAAAAACAGCTGAATTAGTTCTCTCCTGGGCAATGGGTTTGTTTGTCCAGCCTCACATGAGTCAGAGCCAAAGGCCCTGGTTGTTTCAAATGACCTGAAACAATTTCCCACAGTCGGGCAAGTTCTGATACACATATTTTATAATTTCATATCCTCACAATGTATTTCTAGGTCAGCCTCAGCTATCACCTAGAGCTCTCTTCAGCAGCCTCAGCCAAAGCGAGAGGTCAAGCAAGAGGCAGGATTGCCCAGAAGCTAGAGTTGTGAAGGGCGGTGACAGCGGCAGTGGTGCGACTGGAGGGGCAGTGGTGGTGTGCACTTACTGGGAAGAGGACAGGAACCGAGCAGTGATGTCTTCTGCCTTTCTCACTCCCATGGAGCCTATTTCATTAAAAAAAGACATTTTAATTTAACCTCCCAAATCACAGGGGCTTTCCTCATTCCCTGTCCTTCTCTTGCTTCCACGTCCCTTCCCCTGTATAAGTACAGCAAACCCCCTGCCATATCAGGTTTGGGGAATGAAGGGGCAAATCAATATGCAAAATAGGGCCTTAAGAGATTAGAGGAAAATCAACAAACTCAGGGAACTAGGAAGTAGAGGTGAACCACAGAGGCTTCAGCATGGTTCCCAGAACCAGCCAGTCATCCAATGGACATACAGTCAAGGGCTGACTGTCACCAGGCAGGCTCCAGGCTTCGCCAGATCCTGGGTGTCTTTTCAGGACCACCAGAATGTTCACAACCCCTCCCTCACGACCCACTTCTAATGACAAATGTCTGTGCTACTTTCTACCATAGACACTGTGTTTCTGGAATGGGCATGGGCCGAGGAGGCCCAGAGCCACCGGTCAGCGGAGAAATGGATGACAATTCGCTCTCCCCAGAGTCTTGCTATGAGTGTAAGATCAACGGCTACCCCAAACGGGGCAGGAAACGGAGAAGCGCAAATGAAACAGACGCCATGGACATCGAGGTGGGTCAGAAGTGGCTTCTCCTGATGTCACCTACTGCAGAAAGCCCTTCCGCATTCCTGTGGTTTTCTCTAAGGATGCCCCAAAGGGAGAAAAGTCACCCTGGGGAGAAAAGCCAGACATTCCCGGAGCTCTAGGCTGCATTTTACCAGAGTCTGTGGGGCTCTCTGGAGTTTCTTGCTGCCGTTAGGGAGTGGCCATTCAAAGGTTTTCACATACTTGCTCATTTCCTCTGTCTCGCCAAAAAGAGAGTCAGACACCCACCCAAAGTCTGCTGAAAGGACAAGGTCTAAACCAGGACAGCAGGTGGGCAGAATAGTGAAGTGACATGGTGCTCCCTACGTGGGGACGCCCAGTTCTGAAACCGGAGGCTCCTCTCCTGGAAAGAGCCATGTGGAGTGCGAGGGAACTTGGATTCGAGACAAAAAAAACATGGAGCTCAGGCAGCCTGGCTTTCTTTGCCTACGGCTGCTGCAGCCTTTCCGTCAGCTCAGAAGTGCACAGATACCCGGACCTCTGGCGTCTGGCCCGGAGAGTCCAGCACATCTGGTCCCAGAGAGGCCAGCAAGAAGCCAGGTGTAAAGCACTGAATATTAGCAGATCAGCAGAGTCAGGAAGTAGGTTCATAGGTGTGTCCTTCGGAGGAAATGGTTTTGCATCCGTGAACCAAATTGAAATAGACTGGTTCTTTCTTAACATCGGTGCTGCCACGCATCTGCTGTGGTTTGGGAAATGAGATAAGTCTTTGGAAAGAAAATAATCTTTTAAAATAGCAGTTCTCAAATTTGAGTGTGCAGCTAAATTATCTGAAAGGCTTGTTGACATGGATTTCTGAGAGCCACCCCCAGGCTTTGTGGTGCAGTCATCTGGGTCCTGGGAGGCCCCAAGGATTTGCATTTCTAATTGGTTCCCAGGTGATGCGGATGCCACCGCCCAGAGACCCCACTCTGAGAGCCCCTGAATTAAAAGGTCTCCAGATACAAGTGACTTCAACTTGCCTCTCTTCTGGCATAAGTTTAATAGTTTTTAATATTATGAATCTGTACCAATTTCACACATTTGTGGTTTAAACAAAGTGTTTTATGAACATGCCCTTTCAATGTAGTTTATACAACCTGAGAAGAAAGAAAGTTGTATTGGTGTGAGAGTTGGGTCAGTTTTTTAATTATGAGAAAGGAGTGGCACATGTACATTTTAATGAACACATCGCTGGGTGTCTTTTCAGGATCAACCAGAGACAGAAGCCAACGTGAGTCTTGCCAGTTGGGATGCCGAGAAGACAGCCATGTTCTCTTTCAATATCTCCCACGTCAGTAACAAGGTCCGAATCCTGGAACTCCTTCCAGCTCTTACAACGCTGACGAATCACAACAGATACTTGATTGAATCTGGAAATGAAAACGGCTTCTTTAAAATCAACCAAAAGGAAGGGATCAGCTACCTCCACTTCACAAAGAAGAAGCCAGTGGCTGGAACCTATTCATTACACATCAGCAGTACTCCACTTTATAAAAAGAAAGAACTTAATCAGCTAGAAGATAAATATGACAAAGACTACCTCAGTGGTGAACTGGGTGATAATCTGAAGATGAAAATTCAGATTTTGCTTCATTAATTCACCATCCAGAGACCAAATAATTAAAAAACAAAGATAGATAGGTAGAACTGAATTTTTCCCCCAATCAGAATTTTATATCATAGGTACAGTCTTTCACCACATCAATTTCTATAAATAAGCACTATTCTTGTATTATGAAAGCAAGGTACAGGTGATTACCCTACTTCCAAACAACCACTTTCTCAGGCTTCTCGTGTGTAGCTAAGCTACCTTGTCCTATGTATTAATTCTTGAAAACTGGGATGTGTATTTCCAAGGGGGGCGGGCCGTTCATGCTCCCATGCCATCCTTCCAGCAGATGCACGGGAATGTGCTTTCAATTGATGGACTGTTCTGTTTTATCAGATTTTTAAACTTTGCTTCTCCAAATAAAAGTACTAGGTCGGCCATTTCTAATATCTATTTGGTGCTAGTAAATTCTCAAACTAGATTCATAAATGCACTGTAATAGTTACACAACTTAGAAACCAAATTTCAAGTATTCAGCTCAAATACTTCATTAATTTCAATCAACCAAAGTTAGTTCAGTAGCTTATCTCAGTTATGAGTATAATACATTACATGTAAATTAAGAGTGTGTATACTGTAATCGTGCTATTTTTTATCATTGAAACATTTATAAACTAGAATAATAATGCCCTTAATATGAGGGTTTGTAATGGTGCTTATTAAGACCAAAGACTTGTTAAACGTGTACACCGAGTGGTCTGGAAGTTTCTGTGACGGGCCCGCACGCGCGTGGAGGCCCGGGAGGCCCGGGGAGCAGCCGCAGCAGCCAGAGGCCCAGCGCCCCCTTCTCACCTGTGCAACCTGCCAACATTACCCTCCTCCGTTCTTGTCAACAAGGGGTCCATGTCATAAATGTCACAATAAAACAGTCTCTTCTTTTTGTAGTGTCCCCCTTGGCTTTGTGTTCTCGCATGGATGTGGCACTGGGGGAGCCATTTGGAGGCTAAAGAAAGTCTCCTGAATTTGAATTATCTTGGGTCTGTTGCTTGCAGCTGCTAAAGGTGCCAAAGGTAGAACCTCTATAAGCAAATTTAACACATTGGAGTCACTCTCTTATTTTATCGTTCACTAAAAACAGCATTATTTCTCACCAATAAGTAATTTAGATTGTAGCATTATTTCTAAAACATGGCCTAATTACTCTGGTGACTTTTAAACTATTAGACTCAAGTGCTTTAAAATATCAAGTTTAATCGTTGTCTTAGAGCACATGCGTTTCATTACATGAGATTTATCATGCCCCTTCCTCTCAAACACACACACAGTGCTGGCAAGCCTGAGGTGTTCCATCCCTCTTTCCCCACTAAACATCTGTTGTTACTCAGCGCTGGTCTAATTACAAAGGGATAATTCCAAATTGAATCCAATGGAAGGCTATACCTCTTGTTTTCTGAATGCCGTATCTTGAAAATGCAGTTTTATTTTAAGTGCAATATTGAATATTTAACAACTAAGCTCATTCAAATGATATGAAATGATTTTTAAAACCCCGAAGGCCAGTACAGTAAAGGGTGATGAAAATAAAGGTGAATGAGATCGCTGCACGCAGGACACAGACAAGCCCTCTCGAAGTCTGCAAAGAGCTCAGCTGAAGAAGATGGAGTGGGTATGTCCCAGAAGACAAAACTACAGTCAGTTGGCGTGGAGCCCCGTCTAGCACACACCTGCCCAGTTAAGGAGCTGCCTTCTGAGAAATCGGGTTTCCTCGCAATGCGATGACTTCCCTGTCACTAGCGGGAAGGTTTCAGCCCCGGCATGATGTCAGCCAATGGACAAGGATGCTTGCTTCTATCTGAATGTCTTCGAGTATTTTTTCTATCTCTTATTTTACCAGAAAATCTTGCTCATAATAGGTGCTCGACAGAGATGAGTGAAATGCCTATTTTGGAAAGGATTTGTACCTTAGTCAGGAAGTTAAAATTATGACTCAAAGTTTCTTTCTCACTCTGTACGGATGGTTCTGTGATGGAAGTGCACTGAAATTGTTAGAGACTATACAGCATATGGTAAATGACAGTTTGCATAGATGGAAAATGTCTTTGATAATTTGACCAAAACTGCATTATATTCAATAACGGATTTTCTGTATAACAAACAACAGAAGAAAATAGAGTTGGCACATAGTAGATCACTTTGATATTTTTAATAGTCTCAGTCTGGATTTTATTTATTTCAGAGCCAACAATTTTCATCGGCATATTTTCCATGTTTCTGACTGTAACAAAACATTTTCCTTGTCGTTCCATTGTAAATATTCCTCTCATCGGAGCCCTTTTAATCCCAAGACTTAAACCTGTGCCTTCTCATTGTTTGCCACCTCTCGATCTTACTCTCTGTGGTCGAAGACCTTGGTTTTGGAAATCCCCAGAAGCTTGACAATGTCTTGTCTGCCCCCCGACCCATTTCATCTGCCAACAGCTATTTTGTAAGCAGGGTTGCAGCGCACTCGGCTGGCCCTGTGCAATGTTAAACTTGCACAAACAACTACATTTTTGTTCAACAAATAGCACTTCACTCAGCCAAAAGTGCTTTGGACACGTTCACTACAAATACTGTTAAACTTCAGAAATCATGTTTGTAAATTCGATGAGCCCAAATAAAGGACAATTAAGTCGAGACTATATTCCACACTGCAAGTCATGCACCTATAAACCCTTAGAGATTTTAAAATCATGGTCAGCTTTGTCCACAGAATGTGCTTTACTCTGATTTAACTAGAGGGCTTGGAGGTTATTTCAGAAATGTAATTATTAAATGGTGTAAGGACGCTGTTGTTAAATGCTAGCAGATTATTCCTGGGAGAAGGAGTGGTTTTCACATACATAGCTGAAGACACTTATTTCCCCCTTGCCAATTTTAAATGACCCTTTTGTTTCAAAAGAGAAAAAAAGCAAACTAATTGGCTTCACTATACTTTTTGAAACCCAAGGTGAGCCTGACGTTATGTGCCGTTAGGAGAGGGTTCTCGGTGTTACTCTGAGTTCAGAATCAGAAACAAGAAGGCCGTGAATGTTGTTTTGCAAATTTCCATATGTATCCATGACTGGGTTCACTTCCAGGGCTGGTCTCGGGGAAAGGTCCTGACATTCTCACACACGTCTGTGTAAACATGATGGTCTTGTACGTTTGACATCCTGCATACATTTGGCAGGGCCTGGCAATGTCACAAAATCTGTTATTTCTACTAACTGCTAATGAATCCAAAATGGGTTTTTTGGCAAACGACATCATAAACCTCTTTTTAGGACATGGGCTGTTTTGCATCCTTGATTCAAGCCTGAATTGTGACCTCTACAAATGCATGTCAGTCTCCTTTTTACCCATGGACAGTGGAAGCTGCATCCTCTTCAACTGAATGAAGTCATAGCTCAACTTTTTGCCTTCCATTGTCATTTTTGTCCCACATAAAAGAATATGCATTGTTATTTTTGATCCCTGTGACTATTCCCATTTCATAAATAAATGCAGCATTAACTTCTCTCTGCTCCTTTTGCCTCTTAGGAGTTGGTTATAGTGTCAGCTAGAAGGCTTTACTCAGTATTTCTAAAATCCTAACTCAGGTTCAAAGTTAAGCAGCACCAAGGTAGAGTGGCTTAGCAGAGAGCAGCTGCTCCATTCAGCAGTTCCCGGGTAACTTCCATATCCCGCCTGCTGTGGGCGCTGCAGCTGTGCTGGGAGCTGCAGAAACCAAAAGAGATCTGCTTCATTTTAATGTAAAGTTCTCCTGGGGGAGAATTAAATCAAACCCGAATGCTTTGCTCTTGCTTCTCCTGGAAATGGAGACATTTGAAAACATCCTGATAATAGTCACGCATGCCATCCAGCCCACCAGCTATTGACAGAAAGAAGCCACAGACCTGTGTTGTTGTGTCTGCATGGTGAGCTCTGCTCTGGGTGTCCCCAACAGCTCTGCTGGGTAGAGGGCCAGACCTCTCAGGAAAGATTAATGGGACCTTGACATGTCAGAATTTCAAAGGCCTGGCAGGCTGGGCGCGGTTTGCTACATGACCACGTAAAATCGCCATCATGTGTTGCTCAGCCTTTCTGCCTCCAGTTGCACCAAGATTATACCCGTCAGCTTATTCACCACTCTTTTCTAGGGCAGTCCTGGGATCCAGCTCCAGTGATCCCAGGTAGGGTTACAGGCTCCTCCAAGACCCACTGCTTCCCACACGATTGTAGATCAACTGTAGCAGGGTCTCTTGTGGGTCATTCACAATAAGCAGTAAGCCTGAGAGAGTGTCCGCTGCAGAACCAGCTTCCAGGAGCAAATGGCTCCTGGTCGTGCCCACCCACCTGGCCTCACATCCCTGGGGAAAGGGTGCGGACGCTGGGGCACCATCCCCTAAAGGCTGATGCTCTTGGTCTCAAGTATTTTCCCCTCAAGGTCTGTGATTCTTGGTTCACAGAATTTCAACCTCTTCTTTTCTTGTTAAGAAAGTTCGCTGAGAGTTCGGTCTGGTCCCGAGGTCCTCGGGAGCACCCGGCCCCGAGTCCTGACGCTGCAGGAAATTCGAGGGCAGAGTGCTGTGTTCAAGCCTGAGTTCCCTCCTAAGCTATTCACTGAGGGCAACTCCTTGCTGTGTCTGAACCTTGTTCTCCTCCTCAGTATTTTGGGATTAATAATAACACCTTCCCTACATGCTCACAGGGATCAGTACGGCCTACGGTAGATAGATGATAGATAGATAGACAGACAGAGACAGATGTAGCTATTTTTTAAATCTAACACCTCTAGTTTGAAAAGCACTTGTGAGCAGAGTCCCTCTGACTCTCACCTCAATCCTGGGTAATTATAATGTTCATTGTTCACGAGTTCAGTTGTCTTGCCAAAGGTCTCTCACCTTAAAGAGGTAGAACTGACCCTGGCTGGTGTAGCTCAGTGGATTGAGCGCGGGCTGGGAACCAGAGGGTCCTGGTTCGATTCCCTGTCAGGGCACATGCCTGGGTTGCGGGCCGGGTCCCCCGTGAGGGCCATGTGAGAGGCAACCATACATTGCTGTTTCTCTCCCTCTCTGTCTCCCTCCCTTCCCCTCTCTCTAAAATAAATAAATAAAATCTTAAAAAAAATAAAGAGGTAGAACCGAGACTAAAAACCCCAGGCATTCTGGAGACACAGCAGGTACTTATTTCACCAAAGAACAAGGAAGATACAATATATGAGCGCAAAATAGGAACCTGTAAAAGCTACAAATTACGTTTCTGATTCGAGAGTTAGGCTGCTCTCTGCTCTCGCAGCAACCTGGTGATGACCAGGCAGGGAATGAGCTGGACGTTGCTCAGCCCTCTTGCTTCCTGCTTCCCCCACCTCCCTAGACCCCAGCAAATGCTCATCACGAGCCTGTCACCCACTGCTGCCTCCCTTATGTCATAGGAGCCTCTGATGGCAAGAGTCTGCTTTGTCCTCACAGCTCCATTGCGCAGCTGGCACGCAGCAGATACTTCACATGTGTTGAATGGATCAGTGACTAAGATTGGAGGAGGTAAAAACACAAGTGAAAATAGGAAAAACCCATTTCTTCTCTCTCTATGCAACCTCTTCCTCTCCTTCCTTTTCTTTGTTTTTCTCAACAAATATTTTTTGAGCACTTTCCTTGTGCCACCTGCATGTAGCACTAGGGACACATGTGAATGAAGCCAGTGTCTAGCCTACAGGAACTTTAGAATAAGGGGCGACAGCAGCTCTCTCCCCCAGTTGTATCTTTGGTGGGCACACGGTTAGACTTTGCAAGCTTCTGAAGGAAGAGACAGAGGTAGGCGTCCTAAACTTCCCACAGTCCTAGGAGACAGGAATAAGATATAGGTCTGTAGTAAATTCACCTTTATGAATCACCAAAATTGGAAACACCGTCCCAGCATGTCTCCCGCACGTAAGGATGAAACATGATGGCTTTCATGGGTGACTGTGCTTTTGGGGTTAAGATTCCTGTGTTTCAGTGAAACTCATCCTGAAATGTAGCAGAGCTGCTTGGGTTAAAGCCTGGGGTCTCTCTACTCAGTGCCCCCAAAACAATTTTTATTGAAATTACAATTGAAAGGTTTGTTAGAGTTTCATTGATTTTACAATTGTAAGACCAGCATAATTTATAAAGTTAACTTTAAGAGTTGACACAAACTCTAAGCCCACGGCTTCTAAATAGGGGCAACATAAACGCATGACAAATAATTAAGTTGTAGACGTTTCCATAGTATTAATGTATGGCAGAGACTGGCCCGATGCTCTCCAGCCCCATTTCTCACTCCTGGGCCCATACAAAGATGTCTAACTTCCTCTGGTTCGGTGATGGATTCTAACCATGAAGATAGCAGAAATGCTATACCATTTCCAGGTCTAGCTATATATACATCCAGAAAGTATCCAGTCATGTAATATAAAAAATAGTGACATTTATTAAAGAAGACATGAGATACAAGAACCATTGTACACAGGACAATGATGCTTCAGTCCCCTTCAAAGCAAACACCTTGGGACCTCACACAGTTCTCCCAGCATCTCTTCACTGTTCAAAGCACTCTGCAAAATACTTTGTTGGAATCGCCATCAGCTGCTCCATCGTATTTTTCTGAATCTCATCAGTGGTCTGAAATCTCTTGCCTTTCAAAGGTGATTTTGTTTTGTGAATAGCCAGAAGTTGCAGGGTGCCAAATCTGGGCTGTAGGGGCACCGAGTTACCTGGGTGATTTGAGGCTTTGCAAAAAAAAAAACTCTGCATGAGATGTAATGCATGGCAGGCGTGTTGTTGTGATGAAGTTGCCAATCACCAGTTGCCCATAGCTGCGGCCGTTTTTGTCATATTGCATGTCTCTGATGAAGAACATTGAGGTAGTACTCCTTATTAATTGTTTAGCCTAGAGGGGTGTACTCATGATGGACAACACCTTCCCAATCAAAAAGCATAATTAACATTGTCTTGATCTTTCTGCAACTTTGCAGTGCCTTTTTGGGGCTTAGAGAACCAGGTGACTTCCATTGGGATGACTGGGCCTTCGTTTCTGGATCATAGTGATGACCCACAATTCATCTCCGGTTATGACCTTCTTGAAGAAATCTGGTTCACTGGTAGTGGTTTGAATCAAGTCATTAGCAACTGCAGCATGATGTTCCTTCTGCTCTGTTAGTAGAAGTGGTGGAACGAATTTTGCCATGACACATTTCATGCCAAGATCCTGCATCAAAATCTCAGGCACAGTAGTTTTTGGAATCCCCAGATCAGCTTCCAGTTCTTGCACTGTGAGTCGCTGATCTTTGTTGATTGCAGCCTGAACACGTTCAACATTCTCAGGTGTTCTGCTTGTGACAGGTCTACTGGAATGTGGATCACTTTCAACAGATTCTTGACCATCTTTGAAGCATTTGTGTGATGTTTTATTTGTACTGCCTCATTGCATTGTCCCCAAAAGCCTTCTGAATCATCCATATAATTTCCACGGAGGAATGTTCAAGCTTAACACAAAGTTTGATGCAGATTTGTTGCTCTACTCACTCAGTCATTTTGAATGTGACAGCCACACAGTACACATGCTCACTCAATGGCATTTACCACCCCACTGACTGGTACAGTGATGTCATCATTGTTCACACATGCGCATTCCAGTCCACTCTCCTTGGCTGCCAGGTTACATCGATGTCATGCAAACTGTTCTTATTATATTAACAATGGCTGGACTTTTTCAGGACAGACCTCATATGTATACATATACGTATGTATATACATATATACATACATGCACATATATAAATACACACATACACAATCACTCACAATCAAGAAGTAAACTATTGCACTAGCCACTGATAGTTTGGGATTATTTCTTATATATTTGTTATATTTATAAATATGTATATATATTTAAATATATGTATATTTGTCTAGGCTGTCTAGAGTCATATATATATTTATATATTTTATTACCCTGACTAATACAATTATATATATATTTGTATTAGTCAGGTTAAGTCCTATATATCCACTTTTTCACTACGAAGAATCGACATCAACCTTAGCAGCACATGAGGGTGACTCAGGGAGGTTTTAAAGTCCCAGTGTCCAGGCCGCACCTCAGACCGATCAGTTCAGAATCTCTGGAGCTGAGGTCCAGCCACTATTGGTTGTAAGAGCACTCCAGGTGATTCCAATTTGCAGCCAAACCGCTGCTGAAACCACTGCTCTAGATCTTTAGGCCCGTTGTGAAAGTCAACTGGGAAAGATTCGCCCAAGTAATTCTTACATGCATTCCATCCACCGTCAACACTGCTAGTGTATATGTCACTGAGTGTCACGTAATTATATTAACCCTGACATTTCTGACTGCGCAGATGGCATCTTTAACTGGAGTTTGGGATGCGGCATCAGTAGGGAACAATCAAGCAGCAGCGAGGTGTGGATGTCACCAGGGGTTTGTCTAGACTCATTAACCGACCACATGACTGTCACTCGCACTAGCCTTTTGGCAAGATTGCAGTTTTTGCCTCCAGCCCGGGTAGTTCTCAGTCTAAAGGAATCAAATCTCTAATGTGAAGTCTGTTCACAGCAAAATGTTGGGGAAGCCCCTAAAATACCTCAGTCAAAACTTAACTCAAGTTAACTCCAGTTAACTCAAATTTCCTCATATTACTTTTATAAAACTGGCAAAGATAAATTTGATCTTTAGAAGTGGATAGTTCTCTGGAGTGAAAATGGAAATTATCTTTTCGAGAAACAATCAATGTCTGCTAAGAGCATGCAAGGCAACATGGTGGGAGCGAGGGTCAGGCCGCCACCCAGCGCCCAGCCTGACTCCAGGTTCACCCACTCAGCCTTGACGTGCTGCAAGGACAGCATGGCGCCCTCTACTGGGAATGAGCGATGCGTTCTGTCCCTAAAATGTAAACCTCTAACATGCCTTCCGAGAAGTTTTTTGCTTCAGAAAAACTTTGAAGGAAAAACTGAAGACAAAACGAGAACTATAGAAATGTAGAATGTTGTTGCCAATATGAAACTCAGAAAAAAAGAACTTTAAAATATGTTTTGGATGAGAATGCTCAATTGTGTTTCTGTGTACTTCATGTGTGAAGGACTTTCTGATTATAGAGCACAACAAAGACGTCACTGGTCAGGATGGAGGCGTAGGTAACCACGCCTCACCTCCTTGGACAACCACAGCAAAAACTACAACTAGACCACAAAACAAGTATTGCCCAGAATTGTCAGAAAATCGAGCTGTATAGAAGTCCAAGAACCAAGGATTTAAAGAAGCCACATTCATTCAGACAGGTAGGAGGGGCAGAGACGCAGAGACATGTGGAGAGGCGTGGAGACCCGGAACAGGTAGTCCCACATCCGTGTGTGGTAGATAAAAATCGGGAGGGATACCTCCGGAGCAAGGGATCACAGCCCCAGACCAGACCATCCAGTCCAGGGTTCCAATGCCAAGAAGATAATTCCCCATAACTTCTGGCTATAAAATCCAGTGGAGGTTGGGGCAGGAGAAGAAACTATGGGATTCTCAAGAGACTCCTCTTAAAGGGCCCACAATGGACTTAGAACTCACACAGACTCAGGGCAAGACCTGGAAGGGCACTGGTGGCATACAGAGAAGTGACTGGCAACAGGGCGAGTGCCAGGAGATAGCTTCCTCCTGGGCAAAACTCCAGAGGCCAGGCAGCGACATTGTCCCCTCTCTGAGCCCTCCTACACACACAGGGGTGACATAGGTGGCCCCACCCTGGCAGTTTCCCAAAGCTCTGCTCCATACAACTTATAGGTTTGCTTTTCTACAATAGCCCACGCTACTAAGACAGGGAGTTAAAGCAGCTCTATCTAATACATAGAAACAAACACAGGGAAGCTGCCAAACTGAATACACAAAGAAATATGTCCCAAATTAAAGAAAAGAATAAAACTCCAGAAAAAGAACTAAATGAAATGGAGATAACCAACCTATCAGATGCAGAGTTCAAAACACTGGTTCAGAGAGGGCTCCAGAAACTCATTGGGTACTTCAACAGCATAAAAAAGACCCAGGGAAAAATGAAGGTTACATTAAGTGAAATAAAGAAAAATCTACAGGGAACCAACAGTGAAGGAGATGAAGCTGAGAATCAAATCAACGATTTGGAACACAAGGAAAGAAAAGGCATTCAATCAGAACAGCAAAAAGAAAAAAGAATTCAAAAAAATGAGGAGAAGCTAAGCAGCCTCTGGGACATCTCCAAATGTACCAACGTCTGAATCATAGGGCCGCCAGGAGAAGAGGAAGAGCAAGAAATTGAAAATTTACTTAAAAAGTAATGAAAGAAAATTTCCCTAATTTGGTGAAGGAAGTAGACATACAAAACCAGGAAGCACAGAGTCCCAAACCAGATGGGCCTAAGTAGGACCACACCAAGACACCCAATAATTAAAATGCCAAGGGTTAAAGATAAAGAGAGAATCTTCAAGGCAGCAAGAGAAAAGCAGAGAGTTACCTACAAAGGAGTTCCCATTAAACTATCAGCTGATTTCTCAAACGAAACTTTGCAGGCAAGAAGGGGCTGGCAAGAAGTATTCAAAGAGATGAAAGCAAGGACCTACATCCAAGATGACTCTATCCAGCAAAGCTATCATTTAGAATGGGAGGGTAGATAAAATGCTTCCCAGATAAGATAAAACTAAAGGAGTTCATCATCACCACGCCATTATTATATAAAATGCCAAAGGGAATTATATAAAGAAAAGAAGATTAAAATGATGAACATTAAAATGGCAATAAATTCACAACTATCAATAGTTGAATCTAAATAACAAACTAAGCAAACAAGTAGAACAGAAACAGAGTCACAGGTATAGAGATCATTTGGAGGGTTATCAGTTGGGAGGGGGAAATTAGGGGGAAAGGTGCAGGGATTAAGAAGCACAATTGGTAGGTACAAAATAGACAGGGGGATGTTAAGAAGAGTATAGGAAATAGAGAAGCTAAAGAACCTACATGTGTAACCCATGGACGTGAACAAAGGGGGGAGACTGCTGGAGGGAGTGAGGGTACCAGGTGAGGATGGACAAGGGAAAAAATTGGGACAACTCTAACAGCATAATAAATAAAATGTATTTTTAAAAAGATGTGAAATAAAAAAGCACTTCCAAATAACTTTAAATGTTTTATTACATTCAATGCATGTAATAAATTCTCTATGTGGAATATAAAGACATCTATTTCAGTTAAGAAAAAAATTCAGTTTCTCCCTGTCCCTGCTAAGTGAATGTTGAGTAATATTGAAACACTATCTAGCTGAAGGCACCAACTCACTAGCCTGCCTGGAGCAGCCGCATGTCAGTTTTGCCGGCCGCCTGGAGCCGTCCTCAGACTCTACTGGACACAAACAGCTGCCAGTCTTGCCAAAATGCAGATTATGAGTTTGAAGGTCTGGGGTGGGCCTGTGGTTCTTCATTTCCAACAAACATCTACGTGACACCCACACCGCTCCAATAAAACTTTATTTACAAACACAGTAGCCAGCCCATAGTTTGCAGTTTGCATTTTTCAAATGTGACATCTCTTGGTTCCTGAGTGTTTGGGGTGCACTTAAGAAGAGCGCCCCACGTGCCTTGCCCAGTCCTGGCCCTTCGCAGAGCCTGCAGGCCACACTGGCAGCGGGGACTTGCTGCTGTCCATCGGTCTGGTCTGCGACTGATTCACACGCACTCCACTTTCTAATCTAGGAGCTTCGCCCCCCAGCCGGCCCCCACTCCGCACCCCCAGGTCTCGTCTCACATAAAATGTGTCCAAAAGCCCAAGGTTTCAAGAAGATACTGGAATGTGTACTAATCATACATGTTGTTTCTGAAAATTTTAGCTCTCCCTAAATGGAGCTCCTATGTCAGAGAAATAATTTTTAAAACACTTTACTATAATTGTAGATGTTATATTTCCTGATGGTGTGTGTGTGCATGCAAGCATGTGTCTATCTATCTATCTATCTATCTATGGGGGATACCTATATCTATGGATATATATGGATATGTGTATATATATATAAAGTCTAAACATCTAAAAATTTTTTTCAAATGGGGCCTCGTGAAAAAAACTTTGCCTCCTAATAGGTGGGCATTTAATGGGTGGGCATTCATTCTCTACCTATTATCATCAAACTATTTGTCAGAAGAGATTAGGAAATATATCTATATATGAAAAGCATGTAAACACTCTCAGACTTAGGAGCTTCCACTGCCCGTTCAACAGTGGAGGGCAGACTGGTTTTTTTATAATAGGCAACTTCAGATAGCCTATCACCCCTTCATTGCTCCTATTTTTTAAATACGTGCCCTCTTTTCAAAAACACATTGACACAATTCCCAGACTCAACATACCAATCTGATGAGATGGTCGATCCTCATCAGTTTAACATTTTATCACTGGCCGAGGCGCTTAGCAACATCTTCCAACTTAGAAATTTCATCACACACCTCCTGTCTTTAGCCTGTTTATGAGCGTATGAAACGAAGTCACCTCCAGTGTGGTCCCCTCACAGTCTGTTTCCAAAGACCTCAACAATCAGACCTCTCCCTTCCCTGTCTGGCTGCGGCTCCATTGGTTACAAACCACAAAAGGACTTTTATCCAAATAGATACACCCATTTACTCATTGACTGAGTAACAAGTTTACACAAAAATGCACTTTATAGGGTGGGGTGGCGGGGAGCTGAGGAGCTGGACCGGCCAGGAACAGGTCTTGGAGGAAGAGAGTGAAGGGAGGTATGTGATGGGGTGGGTGGCGGGTGGCCGAAGAGGGGAAGTCGTCCAAGAGGTGGCACGGAACATGAGCTCCTCTTGTTTTAGACCAATATAGCTTTGCCTTTCAGTAAATGTTTATTCATATCTTCTACGTGTTTTGCCCTGCGCTGGGCTTTCTGGCAAACAGAGAAGGGGGTCTGCAACACCAAACCACTGCTCAAGGGACTTGAAATCTAGCGACAAGATTAACGCCCAGGAAGCCACTCTGTGGGAGAGCGCGCGCGCGCACACACACACGCACACACACAAGTAATGGGGAATATTTGGTTTGTACAATGTCCAAGAACTTCAGAAACATCTTTTTCATGTCTCATAACCATTCTACAGAGTTAGGCGTGGTCAAGCCCTTCTTACCGATGGAGAATCGGAGGCGCAGGAAAGGCGAGGAATCTTCCCAACGTCACACAGCTAACAGGTGGCAGAGCTGGAGTCAGTCCTAAATTTGTCTAACTCTGTTTCGGTCAAAGAAGATCTCAGGGGTTTAACCGAATCAAAGTCTATCTCTTGCCTGGAGTCTACAGATGTTCCTGGCTGGCTCTCCCGGGAGTTACTGCCCAAGTGAAGACTCAGGGTCCAGGCCCCTTCCCTCCTGAAGCCCTGCTGTTCCCGACGTCCGGCACCTGAGATTGTTGATGGAGAGGAAGGGTGAGTGACAAGGGCACATGAGATACTGTGACAACCCCTGTGCACGGGAGCTACAGATCACGTTTCTTTCATTGATCATAACGGGTTTCATAGGCCCAGTGAGACACAAAGGAGGTGGGGAGTGGAGTGGTGGGTGCCTGTGTCCCAGAAACAACTCGACCGAGGTTAGGAGAGCAAATCTCTTTGCCTGTCAACTACCTCTCTCTGCACAGACTCCAAGGCCACTAAGTGCCACGCTTCCTACCATGTGAAGAAGAGCTAAATTAGGTGGCGCTAAGTTACAGGTCCTGAAAGAAGTCCGAAGGAGTGGGAGAGCAGACGTTCGGAGCACAAAGAAGGGAACCTCAGTAAGGTGCTGACGAGTGCGTATGAGGAAGACAGTTCCAGCCGAGAAGAACCGGGGTAGACGTGTCATGTTGGGGAGGCAATGGTGCACCCACAGTCCTGCCATGACGCCTGTCTGTGAGGTGCTGCAAACGCAGTGAGTCCGTCACAGGCTAAGCCCCAGGGCAGGGCGGCTCTCTGAGGAGCACAGGGCTCATAAGCGCTTGTCAGCTGCTGCAGACCGTGGGCTTCCCAGGGACTTCTTTCTCCAAGTGTAAACTCACGCAGGCCGGAGCCTGTGTTTTCCATGTTGCATTTTGATACTCAGCACCTAGAACAGAGCAATTGCTCAGAAATGATGAATTGTGAATGTTCTATGGACCAGGATGGGCTTTTGGAAAATGAGCCAAGAGGTGGATAACTCAAGTTCTTCCAGTTTCCTTGTCAGCTGTGGGGCTTTTCATTACCTAAAGGAGTTGAAAATTCCTTGAGTCTTGTAATGTACATCTTTTTCACAAAAGACGTCCTAAAATTCAGTAAGAGAGTATATAGCAGAGGTGGTGAAAGACTGTTTCCATCATGGGTGTTGGTGAAAGCTTCTTGGAGATGTGGCAGCCACGCTGGGCTTTAAAGAGAGAACAGTCTGAGTAAGGGCACTCAGCGGGCAGTCGGGCCAGCTGGCAAGTTCAGTCTGTAACGGGAGGAGCAGGGTCATGAGGTGCGGTCCCGGAAGGACCACAGTGCTGCCTGGACCAACTTGGAACGCAGTGGGCTGTCTGGGGAGTATTAGGAGTACTAACCCAGCAGGCGTGTACAAGACTGTCTGAGGCAGTTGAGCAAATCAGGAAGCCTCCGATTTCCCACTTTGCATTGCTTGTTGGCAATCGCTTGGCCCATGCCCCCCTATCTCGTTGGGCATTTAGGCACAAGGGCAGGGCCTGTTTCTGTCTCCATCAGTTGCTGAAAAAATGCACTCCTGCAGGAGTCCACGCAGGAGGCCTCAGCCGGACGGAAGGGAGGGACGAGGTTCAAGAGCCCCACGGCACGAGCGGTCCTTCTCCCCTCACGGCTGCTCTGTTGAGTGACACAAGGAAGCTCACTTCTCTCGTTGTCTCCATTCTTCCACCTTTACCTGGTCCCCTATATATAAACACTGAGAGCTAGGATCATGGAAGAGGTTATGAAAGACGTAAAGGGCTTGTATAAGACCTTGGTAAAAGAAAAGAAAGGTGAAGCAAGTGTGACCGGGGGCTCAAAGTCTCAGGGATGGGTGACCTCTTAAGGCCGTAGTGACCGTGGAACGCAGGACCCTGTGGGAAGATGGGAGAAGTGCCAACAACAACTGAGTTCATGGCGTGTATGTGAAATTAGCGACTGCAGGCTGCGGCTTTGCCATCGGAGAAGGAAACTCCTTTAAGCTTGTAAACAGCTACCAGGACAAAGGCGGCAGCAGGGCGGGTGGCGGATCTGGGCAAACAGGTGAGCCTTTCTGTGCTTCAGCTGGCACACCCGTGAGAGGCAGATGGTGCAGTTCTGCCTGAAAGCTGCCCTGGGTGACCTCCCGGGTCCGCCTGCTCCCCTGCTCCTTCTTCCAAGCCCACCCTCTGCGCTCCCTGCACTCAGATTCCATGAGAATCAATGACTGGGGTGGCCCAGCTGATGTCACTCCCATTCTTCTGGTTTCTTTAGGGACACAGAAAGGCTCTGCGCAAGAATGTAGAGCCCAGGGTTTGCCACTGGAGTTGCTAATGGGGTGCCTCCACCCCAGCATGACTCGAGAGATGCAAACCCCCTCTGAGAGAATTCGCACAGGACCCTGTGCTCGCAGGCTCGAAAGGTCCTACAGCTAAATCCTAGACCCTGTGAGGTCTTGTGCATTTGGAAAATACTTTCCAATTTGCAAAGCACTGTCTTATGGGCATGTTTTCCCCCAAGACTGAGGCTGATAAACAACCTGCTGAGCCCAGGGTCTGGCAGCTGTGTGTTCCAAGGGAGGGGAGGTGGCCCTGACCAAACGAGGTGCCCCACACCCTCTCTCCTCCCTTTCTCACAGCCTCCAGAGCCCCAGGGAGAGCTGGAGGAGATGAGCTAGTGCTCAAGGCTCCCAAGTCTGAGCAAGCCCAAGGCCACCCCCTCTGCCTCCCAACCACAGCCAGCTAAGAGGAAAGATGCTCCCAGCTCAGATCTGTGGCTGGAGCCAGAGTTTCAGGAGAAGGGCCGGGCAAACTGGGTCAGACTTCTGTGCTGGGATGGGAGATTCCTTGGAGTGACTGGGTATGTGTCAGCTGCTAAATGATTCCACTCTCCCTTCCCAGCTCCTAAGCCGCCACCCTCCCTATGGGGAGCATCAGCTGCCAAGGAGCACTGCCCTGCCCTCTGGCTGCTGCGGCACGTGTGCTTAATAAAAAGGAGCATCGTTTATGGAGCCCTTAAAATGTGTCAGGCAGCCTGCTAACCACTTTACAAATGTAACCAATTCACCAGCTCAGGATATGAAATGAACTTACATTCTCTCAAATGAGCGTTCAATGCCTCTGTGTCATGTTCTAAGAGCTCCGACGCCCAGGAAGGAAGTCTTCTTCTGTCCAAAGGGTTGGTAGGTGAGAACTACCTTAAGGCATAAAACCCAAAACCTTACCCAGTCTGCCAAGGAGCCTCGTTATTTTTGGCTGTGGTCGCCGCTGCCAGCAGTGACTGTTGAGATTCCACAAAACCTCCCTAGAGACATTCCCTCAATGACATCGATGACCTGACGTCGTAGGTGGCCACTGCCCACTCCAGGAGCCAGGCCATCCCACATAGGCATTTGCAGAAATGCACCTGCTGTGCTCCTCTGTCCTCCGTCCACGTCACCTAAATGCGAGGACCCTCAGACGTCAAACACGAAGTGTTAGGGCATGGCTCTTTCTACACAGCGCTCAGAGTTCACACACAGTTTCTGTTCTCGACTCAGCTGCACGCTGTCCTTTCTCTGCCTGCCAGCGGTGAAGGAGGGACCCCCTCTCCACACATAAGATCCATCCTATCTCTTGTCTCAGGACGACCAAGCATATTTTGCCGGGAATCACCCACTCAAATTCTCACACCCCCTTGTATTATTAGCTTCATTTCACAATTGAGAAAACAGGCAAACGATGATAGAGAAATTGCTCAAGCTCACTCAGCAAATACCTGGTAGAACTAGGGTTAAACCCACACCCTGGTTTACAGCACAGCACCGTTCCGTCTCACTAAGTGCTCGTGGCTGGGATGTCCATCCAAGATAAAGTCAAGGGAAGAAATTCCTGAAGTAGTAAGTGTGTTTCTCTGTGGAGCCTCTAGACCTGGGGAAAATGAGGAAAATCACAGAGAGGCAGCAGGGCTGAAAGCCCTTATCCGATCTGCCGTGGAAGAGATGAACACCGAGCGGTTTGTGAGCAGCCAGGACATGTCATGCCACATGTATGGTGTGGCAGTTTAGCACACATGTTGGCATTGGACCGTGGCCTGGCCTGACTCTCTTACTAGGCCAACAGCCTCAGTTGGGTGGACCCAGAAGGGAAGACCCAGAAGGGTGAATGTGAGAGAATCTAAAGGCATGTGTGCCAGCTGAGCCAGTGTCCATCCCTAAACTGGTTTTGGCCTTAAACTCAGCACTAGCCTCCTCGGCCATCAGTAGGTCTGAGGCTTTTTGGAAAGAAACACATGGGAATAAAGGTTTTATTTGGTCTCGCTTAAAAGTCATGTGGATATATGACCTTGACTTTTCCAGTACCATCCTAGACTACCTTCTTCTATTCCAGCATAGGCCCACCATGATGAAATATTATCTGATCCAAACAAGAAGTTCAGATGGAAAATATTTGAGCAGAAGTCAGATTTGGGTCCCAGGCAAAAGCCAAGCAGCTGAGGGAGAGATCCGAGAGCAGAAGTTATGGGTCCAGGGAAGAGAAGGGGCAGGTGGCTCCGAGAGCCCCATATTAGGGGTGAGGGTGGAGGATTCTTAGCAGGAAGTCAGCGGCGAACCACCAAGCCAAAGCAAACACAGGATCTCAAGCTGCCCATATGGTCCGTCCATAAGGAACGTTGCCAAGGAGGAGCACAGCAGGGGGAAGCGTGGAAGATTCACGGCACCTTGCTTAGCAGCCAGCAGCTGGGGAAGGTGGCGCCAGCAATGCATTCTGGGCTTTGCCTCTTGAGTAACTCAGATGGTGTGTTCCCCCCCTTAGATCTGGGTGGAAGAGGCTCGAAGCCCATCTCCATCCCCACCCCCTAGATTGAAACTAAATGCTTTCCCCTGGATTTCTTTGAAATCCGGAGGGTTTATATTATTGCCGTCTCTTTGCCACTTAAGCTTCTACTTCCCAGCATGCTGGGTCTGTTGTGTACCATGTTGTCCCAGATGTCAAACATAATGACCTCCTTCAAATTTCTGCACACCTCTTCCCTACTGCCTTCAAAGTGAACTTTAATGGATTTTAGTTGGAGGGGAGCTGGAGGAGAAGATTCTTCATGGTGACGTAAAGCAAGTGGTGTAGTTGACAATGTTCTGTCCTCATTGTATCTGCTTGTTCTGAACTTTTTCAAAGGGTGAACACTTGCTACTACCTGTGCCTAAATATATGATATCGCCTTCCTGACAGTGGGCAGATGGATTTTTAATACAAGTATCAGATAATAACCATAAGTACAGACAACATTTATTGAGAATGTACTACATTTTTAATTTTAAAAAATTTTTATAGTGAAAACAACCCAAATGTCCATTGACTGATGAATGGATTAACAAAATGTACTATATCCATATAAAGGAATAGTATTTGGCAATAAAAAGAAATGAAGTACTGATACATGCTACACTGTGGATGAGCCATAAAAACATCGCTAAGTGAGAGAAGCCAGCGACAAAGCACCGCAGAACGTATGATTTCTTTTGCTAAAGAAAGATACACTGAACAGGAAAATCTGTGGAGACAGACAGTAGATTAGTAGAGGACTGTGTCTGGGGAGTACAGGGAAATTGGGGTTGATAGCTAAGTGCTACAGCGTTTTTTTAGGGGTAATGAAAATGCTCTAAAATCGATTGTGGCAATGGATGTCCGACTATGTGCATACATTGGACTGTGTGCCTTAAATGGGAGGACAGGAATGGGGTGTGAGTGGAGAGAGTTTAATAAAGCGGTTATTAACAAAGAACCACAGGAATGGTGAACCACTGGGTACCACCGAACGGGAGACCTTTTCTACCGCAAAGCCTGATGCAACCAGAGGAAGAAAGAGTCCTACCAGAGTGTGTAAGAGCCAGAACCCAAGGGGCAACGCAGTGCAGCCGCTGCCAGAACTGTGGGGTGGCGGAGAGAAAGCCAGGAGAACTAATACTCCAGGCACCTTCCTTCCCCACCCTTCGGGCTTATGCTGTTGCCCGCCAACCCCCTCCCCGCCCCTGCAACTGACGGACCTACCTACAGCTGGGGGAAAGCAGCCGGTGCTATGGTTCATAAAGCGACACAGTGCAAGGCACAGAAAAATGAAGACTGGAATAGGGGTGGGAAGGCAGAAGCAAAATAACCAGCACCTCTCACCGCCCAGCAAGTGCACTTAGAGGTTTACACAATAAACAAGCTCAATGCATCACAGACAATGTGTGTGCACAGGGATAGGGGTAGCATCGTTCTCTGTAGTAGACCCAACCTGGAGACTACTCCAACACCCATCCATAGTAGAATGGACAAATAAATTGTGCTCATTTATCCATTCAATGAGTTTGTATAAACTCACTCATACAAAGGAACACTACAGAGATGGAACGAACTAACTACAAATGGACAAAATGGCAAGGATGAGTGCCCGAAACCTAATGCTGAGCAAAAGAAACAAGAAAGATATGTATGATTCTAACATATATAAAGTTCAAAACTGGGCAAGACTAATTTATATTGCTTAGCAATACATACAGTGATAAAACTGTATTAAAATAACAACAAGCCCTGACCGGGTGGCTCAGTGGGTTGGAGCATCGTTCCATACACCGAAAGGTTGTGGGTTCGATCCCCGGTCTGGGCACATATGGGAGGCAGCTGAGCCATAAGTCTCTCTCTCTCTCTCTCTCTCTCTCTCTCCCCCTCATCAATAAACATATCCTCAGGCGAGGATTTTTAAAAAAAATAATGATCACAAAAGTCAGGATAGTGTTGCGTGCAGGGAAGAGAGAAGGCTGTGGTACATGCTGTGTAAGGGGAGGGCCGGGGAGGGGGTCTTTGGCAATGTCCTACTCCTTGATTTGGCTGTGCTTACACAGAAGTTTGCTTTATACAGGTCACTAGAAATATCTGTCTGCATATTTTTAATATATTTAATAAAAATAGAAAGAAAAACATCTCAATATAATTTTCACATTTTCTAGGCATACACATATACAGAGCGAGTGTATATTTAACATTATTTCTGCATTTGCAACTTTTCTCACTTAGGCTTAGAACATAGGGCTTTCTGAAATCAATGAAAACCCTTTTCCAGGCTAGTTTTAAGGCTATGTAATATTGTCAAATAGTATATATTATAAATACTTGACCATTCCCTTACTGAAAACATCTAGGTTGTATGGAGACTCTCACCTTTATGACATTTGCCTCTTTTAACGAGTAGTTATTTTAAGAAATTCTAACCCATACTTCCTTCTTTTCAATTTATATTTTTCAATTACATGCAATGTTATTTTGTATTAGTTTATATTCAGTGTTATTTTGTATTGGTTTCAGATGCACCACCTGGTGGTTAGACAATCATATACTTTACAAAGTGCTCCCCCCGAGATGTCCAGCGCCCACCGGGCTCCACACACAGTTACCACCATGCTATTGACTGTGTTCCTGATGCGGCCCCCCCCCCCGCCCCCGCCTGAACGGGGTCCATGTGTTGTGGTCGCTGCAAAGAACAAATGCACACAGACTACAGAAGTCCTGTGGAGAAAAAGGGACGGCATGGCTGCTCTTAAGTGAGAGAGAGGGCAAGAGAGGGCGACCCCTGGCTAGACGGGCTTTTATTGCTTTTCTGGGTACATTACATGGAGGATGGTCCTCATTTACTATGCACAGTTTCCCTGTAGGTGATTGATTACCTTTTATGGATAACAAAGGAAAGAATGTTGCTAATTATTTCAAAGAGAAGGATGTTACAGGTCCAGGGGAAAAGTGGTTGAACCGGTCACACTCCATACTTAGGAAGTTACTTTAGAGATATGCAGTAAACATTTGTTGCCTCAATTGGGGTGAGGGAGTTTTAGCAAAAGCAAGTCTCATAGCAGTCTAGGTGCAATGCAGGCTTGATTCCCCACGGGAAAACCTATCCATGGACATGGATCCCGCTGGCCTTTCCGAGTGGGAGCTGGGCTACATTTCCCACGCCATGCGAAACAGTTCCCTATAATCCCTGTGCTGTACTTTTTTTTTTTTTTAAGCAAACCTATCCTCAAGATTTTATTGGCACATACTTAAACAGAATACGAAGTTGCGAACTGGATCACTGGCCCTTTCTCTTCCTGGCTCCTCCCAGTTCAGAATGCTCCCGTCTCCTAATAGCCAGCATTCTCTCAGACCTGCAGCATTCCAGCCTCAGCACATCTTTGTAGTTTTAGCCTTTTCGCAGAAAATCAGCTGAGTCTGCCCACCATGGCCACTCTGCTTCCTGTCATAATGCCGCTGTCCCTGTGCACACAGAGAATCCTTGCACTTCTTTCAGAAAGTCGGGTGGGTTTTAGGAACGTTCACTATGTTTGCGAGAGGCCTGTCGGCATGGGAAGCCCTGTGCTGGGCTTTACGTCCCAGTGACTATTCTGTAACTACGAATTTGCACTTCTTCCTCCCTTCACCCTTTTTACCCATCCCCAACCCCCTGCCGTCTGGCAACTGTCAGTACGTTCTTTGTGTCTATGAGTCTGTTTCCATTTTGTTTATTTTGCTCATTAGATTCCATGTATAAGTTAAATCATATGGTATTTGTCTTTCTCTGACTGGCTTATTTCACTTAGTATAATACACTCTAGGTCCATCCATGTTGTTGCAGGTGGCAAGATTTTATTCTTTTATGATTGAGTAATATTCCATTGTATATAGTACCGACCATCTAACTCATATTTTAAAAAATAAAGAGTCTCAGTTAAAGGTTCCATGCACAGACTTGTTTAATATCTCTCTCCCCTACTGGGAGCTCCCTGAGGGCAGAGACCACATGAACTCTGCTGACCTCTGTCCTCAGAACCAACACGAAGCCTGCCTGGCACAAATGAGAAGCTCACTAAATATTTGTCAAATGGATGAGGGAATGCGTGAATGAACAGAGGACTTTGTATCTAATCTGTCCTGCTCATCTTTGAAAATGAGTTCATCTCCTCTAAAATAGCCTTACAGAGTAGAGACATCACTGGGTGTCCAAGCAGAGGCGGCATGAGCAATCGGGAGGGACAAGGGTGTGGACAGAATTCTTTCCCCGGTTGTGATTTGGACTAGAGGATGTATGAGGTCCTTCCCACTCCCCCAACTCTGGGATTCATTACCTGGCCAGACACACCCGGAACCCGAGACCAGAAGAGTGGAACCTCGTAACCCTGTAACCTCGTGTATGAACAGAAAGAATTTGTTTAAAAGTAACTGAAGAGTTATTAAAGCCATTTTCTTTCTTACTAAAAAGAAGGGAAAAAAAAGAAACCTATTGCTCTGGTTGCACAAATAAATGAACTTCAAGGGAGTGACAGAAACACCTCCTAAATGCAAAAACAAAAAGTATTACTAAAATTTGGCAAGGCTTTAAAAAGAGATGTATGTTCTAGTAGTTTGTCTCAAAAAACCGGGCCACTAATTGCCCATGGCTTGCGCTTTTTCACAGTCTGAACTGAGAGGGGTTCCAAATCCCCTCTTAGTGAAATTAGGAACAAGCAACATTTATGGTTAGAGTTTAAAGCAGTGAAACATAGTTCATAGATGGTGCATAAAATCATTTTTAAAAAAAAGGCTCCTCTAGAAAGAGAACTCTGTACGATGGAAAATTGAAAATGCTCCAATTTCAAGATGAGTCAGCAGATAACTTTGGGACGGGGACTTGGGAGCCCTGCTGAACAGACAGACCCACTTAAATGGGAAATCAGACCTACTTCCTGACTTGCAGCAGCTCCTATCACCTGAAGACCTTTGTCAGGGGGTTTGCCTATGTCTTTGCCTGGTGAACTTTATTAGGAACAGAGCAGCATATCCCAGGACGGCATGTCCCCACAGGAAAGGATTTGAGTTCAAAGGAATGTGATGACATCAGGCCGCCTCATCCCACCCAGCCGCTCAGTCCTCGCTTTCCCACAAGGTACAAGCCGTTTGGCAGGGCTGCCAGCTTTTAATTAGAAATTCTCATATTTGCAGGGAAATCATCAACACCTGCCCTCACGCTCACAGCTCCCACCATCTCCTCATCCCAGCCCCGAATTCATTTCCCCTTGCTCCAAGGGAAATGCTTTTGCCAAACATTCTTAATCCTTAGCAACTTGTTCACTCAAAGAAGGGAAGTGGGGAGGGCAGAGAGGACAGGAGAGGTGATGAGTTCTTTCCTTTCAGCTCTGGTCATCCAAAAAACGTTGGCATTTCCTGGCGCTTCACTTGATGGCTTCTTACTTCTGAGGTGGCCCTGCCCCCATGCAAATTACCTGCAACTGTACCTTTAACTGACAAGCCTGACACCCTCTGCTCCCAGTGGACTTCAGAGTAGAGACTGAGTTCTTCAGGGTTTTGAGATCTTGAATCAGTGACACCAGTCTGCTTAGTAACTCCCCACCTTCCTCCAAACTCGGAATCCAAATAGGCATCTCAAATTTTATTTAGCTCAAAATTAATTTTTCCATAAAAATGTCATCCATGGTGGGCAACGCCCGATTTTCTACAGTGAAAAGAGGACCAACTTGAGTTGAAAAGATGAGTTTTCCCCTCTCGCAAGTTCAGAGCCAACGAATGACGGGCACACTTCGAAATGCATTGGTCACCTTCCCTCTGTCTGCCCGGCGGTGCTCTGTCCGTCTGGGATCGCAATGCCCTCTCTTCGGGGAACTGCCTCTGCACTTCTCTGATTACATCGATCTTCCTAGGGCAGAAAAACTGGCTCCATCTGAGAATCGCCCCCCGGGATCTGATGCCTGGAGAAATGACGGTATTTCTCTAGTAGGATGTCCAGTGAAGCATAACTTGGATACATTGTTAGCAAGAAAAGCTGCCACCAGCTCTTGAGTCTTGGAATTGCAGAAAGCCGCACTGGGACAGATCACCGGTGGTGTCTCCCTGTAACACTCGAATGGCCTCCGTCAGGTCAGCATTGGCCATTCTCCGGGGCGAGGCTGTGGTACTCCCCTGTCTCAGAACCACTGGGGCGCTCGTGGAGGGCAGCAGCATTGAAGCCTCGCTGAGGGACTGAGATGGGCCCGACGGAGGCTCCCGGGACACCAGGAGCTCCAAAGGGGAGCTACCCGTGCTGGAAGGAGGAGTCTGGACCAGCGAACCGCGGGACTGTATCGTGGGAAAAGCTTGCTCCAGTCCAGGTATGGCTGGAGTTACAATCTTCCTTGTTCACCCAGACCAGCCACCCTGGTGTGGTTGCTGTGTTTGGGAAGCAATAGCTGATCCTCTGCCTAAACCGAAGAGAACCTAAGCTCTGAAGGCCGTAGGTGAGGTGTGTCCAGATCTGGTGCAGGGCTCACAAGGGCCCTGTCGCCGCTGTGGACGAGAACACAATGAACCCTGTACACCACCCCAGGGCATCAGCAGCACAGCCAGCCTGGAGCTTAAAAGCTGAAGCAACAAGCCCGTTAGGTTTCTGTACTGCTCAACCTGTGGGCTTCAGATAGGTACACCCAATTTCCTGCTATCGTGGGCAGGTGGAAAAGATTGTCAAACTATTAATTGGAACAAATAAAATGTTGGGGCCAGATATGCACCTCACTTGGTTTAATGGGTCATCCCCAGGGACATTCCCCACACTCGCCTCTGTATCCAATTAGTCACAAGAAGATTCTTTTCCTTTTGTCAATGTCCATTCTTCTTCTCTCAATGGTGTAGAATTGGGAGAGAGAGGGGCCTTTGTGTGAATGGTTTATCAGTCAGGAGGTACCTGCAGCCGAACACTAAACGCACATCTCAGGAAAGTGTTTCTACACCCTCCGCCCGCCTGTGATCAGGTATTAGCTGTGTCTTGTATTTCAGGGTTCGCGCTGCGTCCTCTCCACATCTCTGTCAGTGGAGATACATTTTGTAAATTAAAAAGTGAGACCTAAGAGGACAAAATACCTGAAATCAAAACTTAACTTTTAAAAATCTATCCTTGAATGCATGCCTGTGTTGGGTTAACAAGTTATTATATACATGGTTTATTAATGGGTTAAATTTATTTTGCTGTTAATTATGAGTGATTTATTGGTTCTGATATAAGTTCATGCAGGGAGAAGTTACTCTTGTTACTCATACTAACGGTATTACTTTTATTTGATACTAGACTAGTCCAGTGTTAAATTTGGAGTTAGTTTATATTGTTGGGACCAGGATGGTTGGATTGCTGAGCTTCACTAGGTCACGGTACTCCATGGGACCGGCGTGTCAGCGGACTGGCTTATGAGCCTGAATCCTAGAACTGAGTTGTCTTGGTTCAAATCCCAGCTTGACCACTGAACTAGCTGTGTGACTTTGGGAAACTTACTGAAACTTTCTGTGGCTCTTCTCCTCATCAAGAGAACAATAGTGCCTTTTCCTAGACTTGTAGTAACAGTTAAGTGAGTGAAACGTAAAATTCTTAGAACAGTACCTGACACATGGCAATAGGATTTACCTAATGTTATTACTACCAAACATATTTGCCTACGGAAGATAAATAATTGTATTGTGGTTAGCAATAATAACAAATGTAGACATCTATTGTTTTTGCTTCCAAGAAAATTCCTCTTTCATGTGGTCATAGCACCTTTTTCCCTTTTTAACTTTTTGGAAAGTATTTGTTAAGGGGAGGAAACTTAGCCAAGTCTACCGAGTGAAACTTAGCTTAGTGAGATTGTTGTCCTTTTGGGGAAAGGGAAAATGCTAGGATTTCTAACTGGGAGGATCGTATGAGCCCCAGACTGCTTATAGGCCTATCTGCTTATAGGCTACAAGTAAAGCCATCAAAGTAAACCATTGCATTAGGTATTTATTGCCGCATCAAAAATTACCCCCAAACTTAGTGGCTTAACACAACAAGTATCATCCCACAGGGTTTCTCAGGGCCAGGCACCCAGGAGTGGCTTAGATGGACAGCTGTGGCCCAGGGTCTCTTGTGAGGTGGCAGTCACTTTGTCATCAGGGGCTACAGTCGTCTGAAGGCTGCACTGGGGCCAGACGCTCCCCTTCCCAAAGGGCACGCTCCCGTGGTGACCGTCAGGAGACTTCCATTCATCACAGCGTGGGCCTCTCCCTAGTGTCCGGCGCAGGGGCTGGACTCCCCCAGAGTGAACGATGGGAAGAAGGCAGGGTGGGGGAGGGAGAGAGAGAGAGAGAGAGAGAGAGAGAGAAGCCACCGTGCCTTTTACAACCTAAACTTAGAAGCAACTTACTGTCTCTTCTGCCTTATTCTACCGATCACACAGACCAGCTCTGGTATAAGTGGGAGGGGGTCACAGTCACACACGGGTGTTACCTGAAGGCAGGGGCAGCTGGGGGCCATCTGAGAGACTGGCTACTGCAACAGCAGAACCGAGAGGAGCAGCAGAGTCTGAGTCTCACTGACACTGCTTGAGCCCATGGCACGCGTGTGCCTTATATGAGTCAATAAATGCCTTTCTGTACTTAGGTTGTTTTAGCTGTTTTTTGGTCCACTGCTACCAAAAGGTTCTTGACTAGTACAACTGCTGACTCTTACTGAGCACTTAGTCAGTGCCACACAGTGAGCTCAGTCCTTTTCACATGTCATCTCATTTAACCCTCATGACAACTCCAGGAGACAGGGACTATCATTTTCAATCTCCTTGTTCTAGATGAAAAAGGGGAGGCTGACGGAAGTTGCTAGGCTTGGGAAAAAGTCATGTAACTGGTAAGTAAGTAATGCCAGTTTCATACCCAGGCAGTCTTACTCTAGAACCTAGTCTCTTGCCATATAAAGGGTTACTCTTTATGCACTTCTCCTCTTGATTCAGTTGGAGATCTCTTCCCCATGAGAGGAGCTGTGAGCTTGGATTCTCCTGTGGAGTGGCTCACACCCAAACTGAGCCTGGGCTCACACTCACGGAGCCCTGGGTCCACAGCCCACAACAAAAGCCGCCCTAACCACAGGGGAGAAAAATGCTACCCTGCTAAGCCATTCCCACCGTGGCATCCATGGTGCATATCCAACAGAAGGCAGGGCCAACCAGTCATCCATCACCCACCCAAAAGGTGTCTTCAGTTTCTCATCCTGGTAATTGAGGACATGTGTTCCTTTGCAAACAGTCCTGATGAGAAATGGCTGAGGTCCTCTGAAGCTTGGGAAATGAGAGGGAAGAGGAGGGGGGAGAAGAGGAGGCTGAACATTTTCATTTTCTTATGTTAACAACTCTAAATGATTAAGGGTAGGAAGGGAATGGCAATAGAATCTAAAAATGCTTTGTGTAAGGCTCACATTTACTCACACTTCTAACTCCACTGTGGCTTATTAGTTCATGGGAAAAAATGACAAAAAGGAATAAAAACCTGACTGAATCCAGGATCAACAATTTGAAGCCATGGTAACCAAGAAAGTGCAACTCATGAATTAAAAAAAAAAAGTGTAAAGTGAGTGTGTGTGTGTCATCAGGAAGATGTCAGAAAATGGTACTCAGTGAAGAATGCAGTTAACCCCTGGTGGCTGAACAGGCAGCTCTGGGCCGGCCGTGCACACGCCCAGGTGCACACCGGGAGTGGGCGAAGAAGCTCTGATCCCTATTGGATGGACTGTCCAACTCAGCTGTGAAGATACTCACTCAAGGACAAAACAGCATAAAAAAGCTCTGCTTAACAAGACTTTCTTGATTTCTTTTGTTTAAATCGAATTTGGTTTGCATTAGTTCAGCCCAGATTCATTACAGGAAGACAATAGGGTGTGTGGCTTCTCGCGTGTCCCCACAGCTAGCTCTGGAATGACTTGAGGCTGCCTCGTGAACATAAATCTGGATAAAGTACGGCAGCCCAGGGCTCAGGGCCACACCCCATCCTCTTCACCTTTGGGATATGTCATCGGGTTCTTATTTTTGTAGCCAGATCTCAGCAATATACGGCTCCAGGGTCCTGGAAGGAAGTCCAAGCAAGTGCTAGTGGTTTTGGAGGTCCTGGGGCCATCACCCAGATGGCAGTTATGGGCAATTTAGGAACCATCCGATGATCAAATGTGGGGTGGAAAGCATCTCTAAGGGTCATCTAGTCCAATGAGACATATGATGATTCTTCTTTTTCCCCAACCTTTGTGCTGAAGAGGAAGTTCAGCTCATGCTTAGACCCATCCTTGAAAAGGAACTCCCCTCACTTTGGGGCAATCCATATAGTTTTCATGCCAAAGACTCTTTTTTTCTTTATTTTGATTGTTGACACTGTTACAGATGCCCCCATTCCCCCCGCCCCCCGCCCACCTCCACCCAGCCCCTGCCCCTTCCCTCTGGCCGTCCCCACTCTGTCATCTGTGTCTGTGGGTTATGCACAAGTGTTCTTTGACTAGTGCCTTCCCCTTCTTACAGCCAGTTCTCCCCCCTCCCCTCAGACAGCTGTCAGTCTCTTCCATGTGTCCATGCCTGTTTCTATTCATCGGTTTATTTTGTTTATTAGATTCCACATGTAAGTGCGATAACAAGGTATTTGTCTTTCTTTGACTGGCTTATTTCACTTAATATAGCAATCTCTAGGTCCCTCCATGCTGTCATTTCCTTCTTTTTTCATGGCCGCATAGTGTTCCACTGTGCACATGCACCACAGCTGTCTTACCCACTCACCTACTGATGGGCACCTGGCCTGTGTCCAGATCTTGGCAACTGTAAATATCGCTGCTATGTTTTCCCTGTAAATTACCATCCACAGCTCCTTCAAGCAAGTCAAGTATTCATATATTTGAGAATATATGGCTATTTTGTCCTTAGACTTCTCCAGTCTAAACATAAAGTATTCTTGATCATTCTGCATTTAGCTCTTCTCCTATGAACACCTCCAGAAGGCCCCTTAAGTATGGTCCCTCCCTTTAACTAAACCCCTGTAAGGAATGTTCACAACACTCAATGAATATTCTGTCAGGGAAAGGAAATAGCACTACTATTAGCTCTGTCGTTCTGAGATTCTACTTCTGTGAATGTAGCCTCATAGTTACATGTTTCTAACGGCCTTGCATATTTTGGGATTTACGATTAATTTACTTCCCACTAAAATTTGTGTAATGGGAAAATTAATGATACTTCTGGTAATCAATGGTCAATTCTGCTCTATTCTCCAGACACTTGGGAAGTATACATGCCCTGACTCCTTGAAGTTAGCTGTGGTCATGTGATCAGCTTTGGCCAATGGGAAATGAGCAGAGATCTCCTGTGTCAATTCAGGGCCGAGGCATTTAAGTACTCATTCTCAGCTTTCCAACCCATTTTTTCCCATTACGGCCATTGTCAACGCATGTGTTGATTAGGAAGTGTCGTGGATTGAATCAGGCTGGGATGCCGAGTCAACACCCAGAGGACAGACGCCCTGGCATGTTGCCTGGACGTACGGAACAATTTGTTTGAGTAAAAAGCTTTTGTTGCTTTATGCATGAGATTTTGGGGTGCTGTGTTATTGCAATAGAGACTAAACTTCCCTGCTCGATTTCTAAGGTTTGTGCATAAGTAGAATCAGATTTCCCACCCTACACAGCCCTTGACACCACCTTTTTATATTTTAATAATTGGTTTTGGAGTCTGAGTCAGAAACTTATATTGGTTTTTCTCATGATGATTATTTTAATCCTTTTGGTTCAATGACCAGTTGAATTAATTAATTTTGTTTTGTATTTTAAGTCCATCAAAAAAAGGTGCATATCTACTCTTCTACTACATCCCCTGTACTTGAAATGTTGATAGGAATACACAGGATGGGGCAAAAGTAGGTTTACAGTTGTTCATATGGAAAATAACGCAGTAATTAATAAACGATAATATGAGAATAAACTGCATGTGCCCTGGCTAGTGTGACTCAGTGGTGGATGGAAGGATCGCTGGCTCCATTCCCAGTCAGGGCACACACCTGAGTTGCGGGCCAGGTCCCCATTTAGGAGCGTGAGAGAGGCAACCAATTGATATTTCTCTCCCTCTCTTTCTCCTTCCCTTGCCCTCTCTCTAAAAATAAATAAATCCAATCTTTTTAGAAAAAAATAAGTGTGTGTTTAAAACTGTAAACATATTTTTGCTGCACCCTGTATTGAAAGACTGGAGAGAAGACATTTCTGATGGCGTGCTTTCCTTAGTTCCCCATCCTGTATTCCCACAGGAATGTTCAACCCTAATGAAGACAGTTCTAGAGTTAGTGTAGAGGCTTAAAAAAAAAGTCACTGGGGGCCGGTAACCACTGGAGATCTTGCCTTAATTAGCTCGATGAAATCTTAGTCCCTGTAATGAAAACAAGGCATAACAATGGGGCAAAATATGATTGCATTCCTTTTTGAGCACTCTGGGGAGAATCTAATGATACATACGACTCTATTACTATTCTCAATGAGTCTAAAGCACAGACCTGTGAAAAACTTAGGCTGAAATCAGGCACACAAGCTCTTTTCAGAAAAAATGCCTCAGCCAACACAGATGAGGGAAATCCAAGCATAAGTACCGGTAAGATGCTTGGAATATCAGACAGCTCGGCAAGAGGGCAACCCTAGGACGTGTGCCTTGTCACACTGCAGCCTCAGAATGACCAGGTCCTATAGACTGAATGTCTGTGTCCCCCTCCCCCCCACCCAAATTCATATGCTGAAATCTAGCCCTCAGTGTGGTGGTGTGTGGAGGTACGCCTTTGGGAGGTAATTGGGTCATAAGAGCAGAGCCCTCGTGAATGGGATTAGTGACTTTATAAAGGAGACCTCAGGGGGCTGTCTTGCTCCTTTGGCCATGTGAGGATATGGCGAAAAGATGGCCATCTAGGACTAGGACGTCGGCCCTCCCCGGACAATGAGCCTGCCAGTGCCTTGATCCTGGCCTTCCCAGCCTCCAGACCCGTGAGAAATAAATGTTGTTTGTAAGCCACGCAGTCTATGGTATTCTGTTACAGAAGCCAGACAGACTGAGACACAGGCCAGCTCCTCCTCTGGTGGTGGCATTGAATCCAGCTGCAGGGGGTTTTGGTAGCAACGCTCATAACCCAAGGGAGATCCTGGTGGTGCAGTGGACACTCACAGGCCCCGTGGTGATGGGACATGGCTGGAGAACAGGCCTTGACATCTAGTCAATGACAAGGAGCAGAATCCTGTCGCCCAGTGGGAGCTGTTCAAGACATTTCCCAGAAATGCTAGGGAGGAACCTTTCTGGCACCTGAAAATTCTATCAGGGGTGTCCAACCGCAGCCTGTGGGCCGCATATGGCTCAAGATGGCTATGAATGTGGCGCAAAACAAAACCATAAATTAAATCTTTTTTTTTTTTTTGCTCACCAGTTTTTGTTAGTGTTTGTGTATTTAATGTGTGGCCCAAGACAACTCTTCTTCTTCCAGAGTGGCCCAGAGATGCCAAAAGGTTGAACACCCCTGCATCTACTTCATACAGTGGCCCTTGGTACCCTAGAGCGGCATTCTCTAGGGAAACATGAATTGCACCTGCAGACGAAATGATGGGGAAGGGTATTCCAGTGCCATGGCCAGACGCCGTGTGGCTGAGGGGGAGCGATTGAAGCAGACTGCCCTCCTCTTGCTACTCCGGCACGCCGCCCCGCTCTCCGCCCAGCTCTGCCGGCTGCTGCTCCTCCGAGCGGCCTCTGACCCGCCATCCTCTCCCATTTCTCCTGACCCTGGCAGGCCCCATAGTCAGATACTATTTTTTGGTTCCAATTCTATTTAATTTTTAGAAACTGGATTTCTATTTGCGTCTGACTCTGTAGTTGTTTTTCTCAATTTGTTTTATTCTAGATTCTTAAACACCTCGTTTCCTATTTCTCTTCTCCTCAAAGAATGGGTGTAACGAGCAAGATTGAAATTGTTTGACATAAAATGCGGACTACTGTGTTCTAAGTTCTTTGGCCAACAGGTATACATCAATAAGAGGTGATCTGGAAGTTTGCGATGGCTTCAAAGGAGATAAGATTAGTTTACTTAATCCTGCGTTTCTCATTCTGTGGTTTGCGAAATATTAACTAAGTGTAAAACTGATTTTCTTAGAAGAAATTAAGGATTTGTGGAAGCAATGTTGACACTTTGGAGCTACAAGGGCATTAATGACTTAGGTTTCAGAGTTTTGGAAAGCGTCTACCTGCCCTCTTCCTATCCTTTGGCTCCCAAAGGCTGTGCCTATGTACACAGTGCACCTGATTGCTTCGACAGAATGGACTGAGTGCCTGTCGGACATGGGTTGTGGACATACCAGTGGGCGAGTGTCATACCATGTGGTCATACGTGAACTTCAGTAGCTGAAGTTGGGCTCTCTGCTGCTCCTTGATGGTTGCTGGGCACCGGCACTGAAGCCAGCACTCACTGACCGGTGCGAGAGTCTCACCTGACTCTCCTCCAAGTTGGTCCCTGGGAGTGAGAAGATGGAAGCTGTCACCGCTGGCTCCTATATTCTCCTCCAGGTGGACAGAGCCACAAGGGTATGCCACGCAGAGAAACACAGGTAAACAAGTTGCAAATTGCTCTTTACGGTTTTCCTTTCATATTTCAGCAGGCAGGCCGTCTGTGAAAACAGAACGTGCTCAGTGTCATCACCCAAGAAAAGAAAAGGAAGGTGTGTGGGCACTTGGGAGGATGCTCCCAGTGCTTGAGTCTAATCCTGGATGCACCAGACCCAGTGCATAAATTGCTCTTCTAGTCGGTCATAAAATCCAAGCTTGGAAATGGTCATGTTCGTTTTCTAGGAAATGAAATTCCAGTGCCATCACCTCAGCCATTTTATTACCAGAGGAATGGCAGCGAAAGAAAGAAAACGAACATGTCGGATTGGTAAATGTGCACAAACACAAATCCCTGGTGGCTGCTGAGTATGTTCTGTCCTGAGTAGGCAACAGACACCCAAAGTGAGGTATGACTTAATTTTAATTGCATGTTTGATTACAATAAGCATGGTTTAAAAAAATAGAGAAGTGTTTTAAAGCAATCTTTCTCTATACTTTTTCCAACCTACCCATGCCCATCCATGCCATGCCCCAGAGGCAACCACTCCAACGGCGTCATCCTGGGTAATAAGCATGAATTTCTATTTCTTGATCTATCAAATCTAAATGATACCAATTTACTCTTAAAATGACAATTTAACTCTCTTATATTATCCTTCATCTTCCCTCCCCTTTTATCCTCCTGATCTTTCATAATTGTATTACTCCTTATGGTTCTTCCAGTGGCTACCTTTGCACCTTTATATATCACTATTTCATCCTCCATCCACCTTAGTCTACATTTCAACGCTTTTCTCTCGGAAAAAAACTACAACTACAGACATGGTCTCTGCATTACCAAAGCAGTCAACATTTATCGGTGCTTCTGGTGCCAGGCAGGTGTGCTTTGTTACGCAATGGAATTCTACCCAGCCATAAAAATGAAGGAAATCTTACCCATCGACGGACCTGCTAAGTGAAATAAACCAGTCAGAGAAAGACAAATACCATATGATCTCACTTATATGTGGAGTCTAATGAGCAAAATAAACTGATGAACAAATTAGAAGCAGAGGCATGAATACATGGAGCAGACAGACAGCTAGCTGTCTGATGGGAGGGGGAGGGAGGACCGAATGAAAGAAGGGGAAGGGATTGGCTAAAGGACACACATGCACGACCCATGGACACAGACACCGGTGTGGGGATGGCCAGAGGGAAGGGGGCAGGGGCTGGGTGGAGGTGGGAAAAGGGGGCGTCAATTTGTAGTACTGTCAACAACAAAAATAAATAAAATAAAGTTATTTAAAAATAAAAGACAAAATTGAATACACAACATATATACTGCGAGTGAATAAATATTGTGCACTGTAGAACTAAGAAGTATACTAGGCTTGTATTTTCTTCTCAGCAAGTCATCTGGGCTGTGTAGGAGAAATACTTTTAGCATTCAAAGACAAAAGCATTCTTTTTTCTTACACATTATCAAATGCTTAAAACCAAAGCAGGGTAGGGTCAAGGGTGGGAAGTGGGGATGGCTGGGATGGGGGGAAGTGGTGGGGGGGGGAATGGAGATGACTGTACTTGAACAACAATACAAAAATTTGAAAAAAATAAAATAAAAACAATCAGAAAAATATCAGAGCTGTTATTATTTTTGCCATGTTTGGGCAAGACCTTCTTGCCTAGATTTTGGAGGGTTTTCTTCTGGAATTCCTAACAGTCTTTTCTTTTCTTTTTTAATTAACAAAAGAATAATGTGCTTTCGTGATTTCCTTCAGTGTTTTTTCTCGCTCACTTATGCCATTGTTGGCGGGGCTGCCTCCCCCAGCAGGGCATCTTCTGGTTTCACGACAGGCACGTGACCTCCCTTTACTGCACTCTTGGGTTGAAGCCTCTGTTTCCTGAACCTCATGCTTCCTCTTCCTTGGCTTTCTTTTTCATTTTTTTCCTAACATGCATCCCTAAACAATCTCAAGCAAGGATGCCCTTACGTGTCAGGAAAGATCTTGATTTCGAACTTACACTTACTGGATAGTTTGTCTGAATTCAAGATTCAAAATTCCTGACCTCACGCACAGCCTCATAGGCATTGTGATGAGCAGACTTTCGTAAACATGTCTCCCCAAAGTTTCATCAAAAATGAAAAGGTGCAGTTTCAGAAAAATCCTTCTTGTTATTCTGACTTCTGCCCCTGACCATTCATGGAAACAGATCCCTCCAAGACCGCAAGCTGTCCCAGCTAACGAGCTGGGTTCCGTCCATGGGCCTAACCGTGGTGACCGTGTTCCAAGCGGTTGTTGTTTTGGAATGCGCAGGCGCTTTCCAGCAAACCCTCAGGAATCCAGCATTTTGACTGGAGTGGGAGAGAAGAAGGAAAGCAAGAAAACAGGAGCCAAGTGAGGGCCAGAGGAAGAGAGGTAGGGAGCGCCGGGAGTGTGGGAGGAGACCAGGAAGAAGAGGGGAAATATTGAGAAAGAACATTTTCTTTCTCTCCCCCTTATCCTCCTGCTCGTATAGGATTATAATAATAGGGTTAGATGATAAGAATAGGGTTATTCTCCTATTATTATAACTTATAAATAGTCTTATTAATTTAGTTCTTCTATTAGCTACTTTTACAAGTTTAAAGAACTCATTTATGTCACTATTCAGAAGAAAAACAGATGGTTTGGCCTATCCGTGAGTTGATTGGGTTAATATTTAAATTGCTTTATTGAAATATGATTGACACGTAAAAAGCTGTACATATTTAATGTACACAACTCAATGAGTTTGGGGATAAATATACACCCATGCAACCATGACCACGATCAAGGCCATAAACATGTGGTTTTCAGAAGGAGAGGTTGGTGAGAGGGGAAGGGAGGTCTCGGCAGAGCGCTGTTCGTGTGCGGGTCATTGGGGGCAGGCAGGGGGACTGAGATATCGAAGCACTCCGTTCCTTCTCTGAGCACCACAAAGCGGGCCACATGCGGACAGGGAGGCCTTGGGCCTGGAGGACAGGCACGATGCACCCCAGAGTCTTCCGCCTTACCTTCAGGGAACACAAAACGCCCCAGTGCAGCTGGGACCCAGAGAAACGTGCCGTCATATTAGCACCTTCAGGGTTCTAGCTTTGGGAGCCCCAGGAAGCGGTGCCCCACAGAGGGGAGGGAGCCAGAGGTCATGGAGGGATTCTCACAAGGAGCTAGGGAGGTGGCAAGGTACCCGATTCAGTGGCCAGTGCCTGTGAGGGGCTGGAATGGACGACTGTCAGAACTAGGTGTGAGCACATGTCAGGTAGCCCTGGAAATGCCCAAAATACCTTGGGAGGCTGAGGTCCCACTTCATGTACGTGGGACACAGACGCTTGACGTATGAATCACGATAGTCAGCTCGACTCAGGACCTGCTACTTGGGGAGACCTATGGAACTACAAGGTCAAGTTGATAAGGCAGAGAAAACACACTGCCACTTCACAATTTTTAAAGTGCCCTCCCTGGTCATAACAGTATGCCACCAAAAGGTCCAATGTAACTCAATCTTTGGAAACCAGATTATGCTGGTCAACTTCCAACTCCTCATTTTGCAGATCAACAGGAGAGGGAGAGAGGGGGCAGAGAGAGAGACAGAGAGAAAGAGAGAGAGAGAGGGAGATTGAGAAACATATTATATATACTATATCCACTCCTTTTTATCCCCATCCCTTTACTTTCCTGCATTTACTAAACGAAAAGTAATCTGCCCAACATTTTCATTAGGGAACTCCCCTCCCTGCTCCTAACCAGTTTTCTATGCATAAAGGAATAAATATACTTGTATTCTTAGAAATAATAGAGAGCTATGAATTCAAATGATGAAGTTAAATGCAGCTTCCAGAACTTCAGAGCTCCTGGGGATGCTAGTGATCATCCAGTAGAACACTCTTTAGATGCATGTGCTCTTGGTCCATCTATTCTCCTGCCCCTTCTGGTACAGAGAAAAATTAGATTAGATATTATAACTACATGATATTGAAAAAAGACTAACAGTGGGCAAAAGAATGAGTCATTTGAAGGTAGAGTATGAAGAGAAATGCCAACCCTTGCAAAGATTTGCTCAATGGGGAAAAAGACACTTTCCTTTGAATTTAAATCTCAGCATTATGATATTTAAAAAGAGAAAAGTGGATAGAGGAATAAATATAAAAGATGAAAACTGGGATGAATAAGGAAGGGTGGGACTCAGGAAATGAACAAGGAGGATGGAAAGAAATGGATTAGGAAAGCGAGTGGGGCTGAGAGCAGAGAAAGGCTCCGAGGAGAAGAACCGCGCAGGGTGGGGAGGGGTGGGGCTGCCCCAACGGCTGGTCAAGGCAGATAATGGCAGCCTGGGGAAGGTGAAGCAATCGTGAGCTGAGACAGGCAGGGAGTGACTGAGCAAAGGGAATTAATAAGCCATCTGAGGAGGAGGTCGGGAGAGGAGAAAGGATGGCCCGAGTCCAGGCAGCCGCACAGGGGGAACCTCGGAGCAGTGACTCACAGTCTCTCCTACAGGAGACTTGCCGCAGTCCCTGGGTTGTACAACTGCTTGGAATCATCAAGAAGCACAGCAAATTAAGAAGTTAAAAATATAAGGGTCGAGCCAGCTGTTGTTGCCAACTTTATATGATGAATGTTATAACAGTCACTGTTAGGGCTTAAGGCATCCGTCTTGTCATTGACTACTCACAGTCTGCTACATCATTCTTTTTTTCTTCACCTGTAAAGCCCCGGGGTTCCCTTTCCCTAATATCCCTCTCTGTGGAACTGCAGCCTCCCTCCACCTCCCGTCTCAGTCATTTGACTAGGTGTCAGTGACTTTAGCATTAGGAGTGAGTTTACCCAAATCTCAGAAGTCAGCACCTCTGCCTTTCAAGGACTTTTTAAAAGGGAGATGGGATACTGCCCATAACGCAGTGGAGAAGTAGATGCCATGCTCCTTGTGTCCCGTGGTGAAGCGTCTTCAAAGACGGCACCGTTCAGAGCAGGCAGCCCCTCCTCCTCCCCCAGTTTCTCTCCCTCGTCGCAGAGCGATGGTGGGGCAGGGGCGGGAGCCGAGGTTGAGTTAGATCAGAAATGGCTCAGGAGTTTCCTCTTGCATCTTGGAAACAGCTTCCCATCGTGCTGGGGTGAAAGAAATTTCGAGACGGCATCATGGCTAATTGAGAAAATGTTAATACGCCTCAGGGGGAGTATAGAAATGTTTTGAGTATTCTGTGAAAGTCGCTGTTCTAAGTGATTTACACGAATTATGTCATCGTTATCCCACTTTATGGATAGGGATCATCAAGGAGCGATGGGTGGTGTCTGCTGTGACCCTGAGAAAAGTAAGAGGCAACACAGAGGCCATGGGTTTCTGACTTCTGCACCAAATAATCTCTAAATTCTTTTCTTTTTTCTTTGAGTGCTCTGATCATGTGTGAGTGATTCCAGCAGTGAGCTGCCTTAGGTCACTGTCCTAGCTCGTGTCCCTTTTGTTCCTTCCGGCCCTCAGCACCCTTTTCTCCAGGATCTTAAGAGCTTCTGCTTAGATTCATTGAAACGGTCGCGGACTCTATGGCGACTTTTACGCTGCTGACCCAGGCGGGCTGATAAAGCGTGCCTCGCTCTGGCTGCGACCTCACGTGGGTGCTTGATTGACACGCTGCACTGGTGGTTCAGAAACTTACTGTTTCCCCAGCGCTGTTAGAGACCTGAGTTTAGTGGCTCTTCTCTGCTCTTGGGCACGTTGTCATTGGAGATACGCATCTTCCCTATATTTCCTCCTGGCACATGCTGAGATTCATGACCATGGGTCATAGGTCAACACTGCATCCATTGCACTGGGAGGATGCTGAAAAACAAGCCAGATCATTTTCCTTCTCAATTTGTGTCCTCTATGTGTGCCTCCAGAGACATTAAGCTTTTAAGATGATGATTATGGTCTAACCAAACTTCCTTGGCTGTAGATCTCTTGTCTCCAGCACTCTAGCGTAGTGCACGTATTAATAATAACTTAGAAAGCATATAAAATGCAGAGTTTACACAGTTATGTAGTGAGCTTATTTTTATTTTCACTCCCACAACTAAAGTAGGTATTATTATCTCTATCGACCCAGGAAGAAATCAAGTTTTAGGGAGTTCAGAGGATCCTGACACACAGCTGGAAAGCAGCAGAGAACTGGAATTGGAATCCAGATTGTTCGACTAGAGGCCCACAGAATTTACAAGAGCAGCAAGTTGGTGAAAATTCGGAGAAGAAATTGAGGAAGGGAACGGGTGACTAGCTGTGCTCTAGGTCACCTCCATCCCTTGCTCTGAACGGGATCCAGGACGCTGGGTTCAGAGGCGGGTTGTAGGAAGAGAACTGTAATTACGGAGTGAAACAGCTGTTGAAATGAGCCGCAAATGTTTGGCTCCCGCTTCCCTTTCAGAATCCTGTATGTTGGTGGTTCCGCTCTGCGCTGAGGGCCCAGGAGTCTGCGAGTATTCCTCAGCGCGGAACGGCCCCGCAGTGCCGCATTCCTCCGCCTTAGGTCCCGGGAAACTGCATACGACTTAATTTGAAGAAAAGACATTCCGCTACTTAGGAAGAATCTTTTAAAATCATCATTATACAGGACTATTTAGCCTCTTGCCTCTTTAGTTCTCTAAGACATCTGGATAAGGTTTGGCCAAGGAATTTGCCACTGAAAGAGATGAACCAGGACTTAAAGTGACACAGAAGGACCTAGGAACTGGAGTAGTAATCCAGCTTAAGACACAGGATTAGAAGCCACAGGGGCACGGTCATCTGGGGTCAGAGGAGGGCCCACCAAGGCTGTGCAGGTGGAAACTCTGATCTGAGCAGGACGGCATCAGGGAATGTGTGTGGTATGGACAGGAACTGAAAAACGGGTGTAGGGAATCCAATGCCTGGTTTTTCTCATGCCGACACCGGAGTTCTACTAGGTTCTAGTGGCCCAGCTTGGGCTTCACTCCCAGGAACCTTGCTGAGCTAAGTTCAACTGAAAGTACCACTGACCACATTGAGCAGAATCGGGTCTTGTCTTTGAAGCGTTCCACGTTTACTTGTCGCTTTCATAAATGTGCGGGATTGGCCTTCAACCCCATCATATGGCTACGACTGCTGAACTCCACAAATTCTACTAGGCTGATTTCAGGTCAGACTGGATAAAGGATCAGGATCAAGAATGGATACACATTGACGTTTGATATAAAAATGACTAAATTTAATCATAAACCAACATCATCCTCTTCCTAAGTCTGTTACAGAAAGTTAACAAACAATTTTTTTCACTGCATAGGAAAAGTCAGGGATCTTGTCGGAAAGCATTTGGGGATTCTGAAATGAAGACGTCGCCGAGGCATGAAAAAGAGACCAGCAGTGCAATGAAATGCTCTCCTTTCCTTGACCCTTGCGGCACAGAAACAACAGCTGATACACAGTATTACTCGGAGACGGGAAAAGACCTTGGTGAGTTTAGTCCTGCACAGCCTTGGCCTGGGTTCGAATCCGGAGGTGGAGCACTGGCCTGTGCACGTTAGTTCCTGGTACTGCAGCCACGCAGCCCGAGTAATCCCCCTGGTCTCCGCGCCTCCCCACGGCAGTGCCCCGGGCTCGCTGTTATATTAGGCAGCTGTGGCAAGCTGGTAACCTGATAGCAGCACGTTATGTGGTTATGTGGGAACTCTGGTTTCTGGAACGGACGGAGGTTCCCAAGCTCTGGTCTTGTGCTGCTTGGGTGTGTCTTTCATGAATCAGTCTTTACGTAAAAAACAGACTAACACAGTAACACCGTCTTTGGGATTTTTTCAGTAAGAGCCTGAAACTGGCCCATTTCTTTCAAAGGATTCTTGCCAAAAAGGAGAAAAGTTGATGAAAACAATAAAAACCTCCCTTTTCTGTCTGATATTTGTCACCTAGCTTGTTGAAATTCTGTTCTTTTGGGTAAGTTATATTTTTTATGAATTAAAATGTAGTAAAGTAATTCTCTATTATCTATTTAGGAGGTGCCTTGAACACACGTTTCTTAAATAATCCACTGAACTGGGCAGAAGGGCGACATGTAACATGTCAGGTTTAATAAATGAAAACGGGTGGGGAGAAGTAATGAGGGTTTAAGTCCCAGTTTTCATGGTTGGACTAAGAACCAAATTCCTGGGCCTTGTCATTTACCCTTTACAAAAGCTGGGTTTGAGAAAATAGAAATAAAACAGAAGCAGGAGAGTCGAGCGTTTTTATTATTCAACCTGAGGGACTTTTCTCAGGGAGATGAGAAAAAAGAGAAATTGGATTTACGTCCAGTGGCAGCCCACAGTGTCATCTTGGGCCACACAAGCTGCAGTCCCTTGTTTGCAGTGAGGATTCTGACCCTACATGGGGGTTGGCCTCCCTAGTCAGATATCCTTACAGGTTGCTTCTGAAGCCGTGTTGGGGAGTCAGAGGTCATGGATTTACCACGACCAAGTGGAAGCGGGAGCCTGGGGAGGAGGAGAAAATGAGGGCGGAGCGATGGAGGGAAAGAGCAAACTAGGACAACAGGGGAGAACTCAGAAAAGCTCATGAGATTTTGTTCTCTCTCTCCTAGATAGATGTAGGAGAATGTGAGGCTTGATTTGAAACGTGACAAACGCAAACCGAGGAAAGAGAATTTCGGACAAACACATTTGCTGTCTGTGTCCCCAGTTTGGCTTGGTCACACCGATGGTTAAGTGCCCGGTCCCTAGCATAGTGGGCAAGATCCCTCTGGCCTGTTCCCCTCAGGAACTCCATTGTCAAGCATGACCGTGCCTTCGTGCGGGACCTCTGTGCCCGTGACGCCTGAGAGCCTATTTCCCATCCAACTCTTCTGACAGATGAGTTGCTCAGTTGTAGTGCGACCGCTTGGCACTCCCTCTGACGTGAGTTAGGGAGACAACCTGTGATGCTGTATCTTAGAAGCTTACACAGGTGAGATTTTTAAATTTGGGAGATAGCACGGCAGACTTATTTGCTGACAGATTTCACATAAGAAAAGTTTCCAAAGAAAAGAGAGTGATCACTCAGATATGCAAATTTTCACTAGAGGAAATTTCCAAAAACACTTAATATCACTGGATATTTTTTTTTCTGATATATTATTTGTATTTTTAGAGATTTCTCATTTGAAATCAGCATCCCAATAGTTATACATGTTTTAAAATCAAATCCAGTGCGCCACTCACTACAGTTTGGGGCTGTAAACTCTGGCCGCATTGTCTGCTAAGAGACTAACCCTTCAGCTGGAAGGGCCAGGTCCTGGCGGCCACGGAGTTCTGAGTGGCGCTGCCTGACAACGTCACGTCGGACCACAGTGGCCTCTGAGTAAAGGCAGCTCAACCACAGGCAGGCCATGAACTGGTGAGAAAGGAAGAACCGGTCCAATTAACTTCCTTTCTTGAAATTTCTGGACTTGGAAAACTGAGGTAGTGACTTCTCAGCTGTAAGAAAATCATGTAAATTAGGGGGTTGGGGTCGCCATCATAGGACATGTGCTGCGTGAGAAGAGAACAGAACAGATACAGCAGCAGAAGGGAAGAGCAGGGAAGAGAGAGGGAGGAACATACCCTTAGAACGAGTAGTTTGGTTTCCAGCAATATTCCAGGTCCCATGAGCTCTTGTGGTTCTTCATTTCTTGTGTTCGAGTTCCTGTGACTCCATTTACAGCCATCACAGCTCCCTACCACGACTCCCGACAACCGCCCTTCTGAACTATCGGCTCCCGACAAGTGGACCTGCCTGGCTCGCTCTTCCTTGCAGCCATGAAGATAAATGCCTGAGAAAACATCTCTCTGACTCTCTTTGGGGTTACCTTTAAAGCCACCAAGCCAAGAGAAATACAAAGTGCCAAAAAAGAAAACAGAAAAATATAAATGAAAAAGAAGGAAATAATAACAAACTAAATGTAAGAGATCTGACCAAAATGCAAGTGAATTTGTTAAATTTAAGCTCTCAAAGTCACAACTGAAACTAGAAAACATGTACCCTGATAAAAGGGAGAATGAACGAGGACAACACAGTGAACAGAATAGAAAAAGATGGAAAAATTTTTAAAAGAGTGAATGGTAAAAGAAAATAAACTAGAGAGAACACCACTGTTTTTTCTAAGAGAAATGCCAAAGGAGGATACCTACTGTGTGCCAATTGCTTTCTCCACATGATCTTGTTGGATTCTCACAACCAGACCTATTTTATAGGCGTATAAACCATTGACAACAGTGAAGTAACCTGCCAAAGTTGGAAAGCAGAAGGGAACAGAGTCCCAAGTCTGGTTGGCTCTGGAGAGGGTGCCCTGAAGGCAGATGTGTTTGTCTGAAGAGCCTCCAATCAGGCAACCGCTGGAAAGGCTCACGGGTACTGAGACACAGGGCCCTGGGAGGGAGCATCCTTCAGCAGGTTTCCCCACCTGCAAGTCTCAGCCACAAAAAGCTGAGGAGTCTCCTCTATTGAGTGTTTGCGATTGTTGGGACTTTCCATACAGCTGGACCTTTTACAAAACAAATCCTGGCCTGAGCCATGATTACCAAGTGAGACAGCTGCGGGGTGGGACTTGCCCGTAGTCTTGCCTGAGGTCAGCATTGAGCAAACAAGATCAGGCACATCTTGTAAAAAGCCTTGGTGATCGTTACGGGAGGAGGAAACTGCCCATGAGGACAGCACAGCCTCAGTGGTGGGTAGCTTCTGTTGCCTAGATGCGGGACCTTCCACAGTGGGGCTGTCCTTGCCATCCAGGCGTGTGGAAGGAAGGACTTCACCTGGCACACTTCAGCTACGGCGTTTGAAACAGAGGTTCTCGTGACTTATTTAGAGCTGGCCCAGGAGGCTTTGAAGCTCAAAGTAGGTTTTTAACTCCTTTCCAAAAAATGATGACATTTGTGAGGTATCCCCATTCCACAAGGGAGCACAATGAGAGTAGGAAGACAGGAGTTAGTTATCTAGATTATACACTGCAAACCCAAGTCAGGCGAAAATCAGGACTTGGAAGTCCTACTTCCCAGCAAGGAGTGTGCACTTTGGTGCCTTTGTTTACAATACTCAAGGGATCTTGTATTATCTTTTCCTGATTCATCATTGGTTACATGCGTATGGAGATATCTATGTCTGCGATATCAAAGGCACTTTGTCAAGTGCTAAAAAAATTTAAAGAAGACGTGGTCTCAGCGCTTCAGAGCTGAGAGATACAGCAGTTCTCCACTGCAGGACTGGGAAACACAACTTCTAAACTCTCCATTGTAGATTGGGAAAGCAGAACTGATCTTATACAAGTGGATTCAGTGCTATGTGAACACAGGAAAAGAACAACTTTGGTCTGGAGGAATCAAATAATGCTTTCTAGGAGAAGTGAAGAATGAGTAGATGTTTCATGGGAAGAAGAAAAGTAGAATCCAAGTAACAGGAACATACTATGCATGGCATTGAAAAGGAGAAAGAGCAGACATGTTTGAGAAATAGCAAATAACCCTGTATGCTCAATGGTTGGGTTAAGATTATAAAAGTTACCAAGAGTCAAATTATAAAATCTTTTGCATGCTAACATAAGGTTAGAATTAACGCTGTAGGTGAACAAATTTTAGAAAAAAGAATGATATGATTATATTTAGCTTTAGAAAATAGTTGACTCAAATTATGCATGGAAAATTGAAAATAAGCATTTATATAAACGTCCCCTACAGCTTACTGAAAATGACAGTGAGGGAATTAATGAAGGTGTGAACTCCGAGGACAAAGAGTGCCAGAGAGCAGGCATCAGACAAGAGCTGTCAACTGCATTGTGGAAGACGGGAAGCTGAGAGAAGAGGAGTAGCTGACTGAGCAGAGTAGAGGAAGCTAATAAAATCTAAAAGCCTAATAAAAACCTAAGATGAAGAAATCAAGAAGAGGCAAGATCAGTTGCTCTAAAGAACTCTGGCAAGGTCAGAAATTTAGGGTCCCTGGTGCTTATGCAGATGAAAGGGGTGGGTGGAGCAAAAACCACAAAGAATTGTTGAAAGTGTGCATAAGTTATAGACCCTTCCCTGTGCCCCGCAGCCTGGTAAGCACCGCTCCCCTGCCCCTGTAGGAAGCAAGAAGTTTCTTCTCTGGAGATGCTGAACCAGCAGAGCTCTGCATCAGTGACACCAGGAAGTGAGACAGAAATAGGGTTAAGTGCAAGTTCACATTCTGAGGTGGGGAAACACTCCCTTAGTTCCATGAATGTACTCCAAGCCTATACGCCCCATGGAGGTTACTGGTGAGTTCTTCTTTGAAGAAAGTGATCAGCCCCAATAGAAAACACCCACCAATACTGACAATACTGGCCCTACCAATATATGGAAGTCACCCAATGAAATGCCTGGGTCCCAACGCGTCACTCCACAGAGAAGCTCGCTAGGCAGTAAGTCTTTCCCATGTACAAAGGGCTCCCAATCAACTTTTTATTCCTTGACACCTAAATGTAACCAGACAGGCAAAGATCTCCAGATATACTTTTATAAGGAAATCCTCTAATGTGAGAGATTCGAAAACCAAAAGCAACCACAAATCAATGGGGAAAAAAATAAACCATAAAGAAAAGAGAGGCAATACAAGAAAACTTTTTAAAAAGTTTATTAAGCCCTGGCTGGTGTAGCTCAGTGGATTGAGCGTGGGCTGGGAACCAAAGGGTCCCGGTTCGATTCCCCGTCAGGGCAAATGCCTGGGTTGCAGGCCGGGTCCCCAGTGAGGGCCATGTGAGAGGCGACCATACATTGTTGTTTCTCTCCCTCTCTTTCTCTCTCCCTCTCTTTCTCTCTGCCTTCCCCTTTCTCTGAAATAAATAAATAAAATCTTAAAAAAAAGTTTATTAACAGTTATTACACCTATAAAACAGCTAGCTGCAAGATAAAAGAGAATAAGTAAATAAAAATCTCATGCAAATTACAAGTATATAAGCAGAAATAATTTTTAAAATCAATAAATAATTGAAAGGTAAAAAATCGAGAAAATCGAGAAAATCTTCCAGAAAGTAGTACAAAAATGTAATGGTGGAAAATAAAAAAGTAAAATATCCACACCAAGGCATACCATTGTAAAATGTCCAAATATGAGGGATAGAGAAAAATCCTAAAAACTTCCAAAGAGACATAAAGAACCACAACAGCAGTGGGTTTCTTAAAAGTAACACTTGCAGCTAAAAGACAATGGAGAAATGACTTCATGATTCCAGGGAAAATAATTACCTTCTACCTAGAATTTAACACCTGGGCAAACTTCCATTTCCATATGGCATTAGAACAGAGATATTGCCAGGTATGTGAGGTGTAGTAGACATATACTCACCAATACTATACGTCCCAAATTCCTCCTAGTTAGGCGAAGTCACTAGGAGGACTGCGTTCTGATCCAGTGGCTGTGGGAAGTGACATGTGCCACTTCCCAGCCAAGGCACTGAAGACAGAGGGGTGAGTTCCATGCCCGCTGAGGAGGCTTCATGTTGACACGGCAGAGCAACAGGACTGAGGCGGCATGGACTGCTGAGTGACCACAGGAAAGACAGCTTCCCTGGAGAGTTGCCTGGCCTCCAGCAGACTAGTTGGAACCAGAAGAGACTTGATAAATTAAACCCTAAGTTGTGAGGCTTATTCGTAGCATATTCTGGCCTAACCAATATATAACCTACCAAAAATATGTCTAACTATAGTATTTCCCGAAAAGTTAATGGCTACCATGTGACCCAGCAATTCTACTTCTAGGTGATATACCCAAAAGAAACGAGTACAGGTACAAGACTATGTGTAGCAGCTGTAATTATAATATCCAAACACTTTACATTCATACCACTTGCCATAGCAAAAAACAAACAAAAGAATAAATTACTGGTACAAGCAACAATGTGAATGACTCTCCTGAACTTAGAGAAGAGTAAAAGAAAACTAGATATAAGAGTAGGTACTTTATGATTTTTTATATGAAGGTCAAGAACAAGCAAAGTGTTGATGGTGATTGAAGTCAAACTCGTACTGTCGTTGTTGGGGGTGGTGTGATGGCGGAGGGTGTTGATAGGGCAGGGGCAGGAGAAAGCCCCATAGTGTGGGGAGATATTCAATCTCTTGATCTGGATGGTGTTACATGAATGTTTATACAAAAAATTATTGAGCTGGACACTTAAGTTTAGTATACTTTACTATGTTTGCTGTACTTCAACTAAAAGAATTTTTTAACATTTTACTTACTAATTTTAGGGAGAAGAGGGGAGGGAGAAAGAGAGAGAAAGAGAGAAAAAAAAACATCCATTCAAGAGAGAAACATTGATCAGTCGCCTCTCCTACACGCCCTGACGGGGAACGGAACCGCAGCCCACGCATGTGCCCTGACTGGGAATCAAACTGGTGGCCTTTTGATTTTCAGGAAGAGGCCCAATCAACTGAGCCACACTGGTCAGGACATCAACTAAAAGAATACTTTGTAAGAAATGACTGGAGACTGTGATGCTTCCAAATAAGGACAGAAAGCCAGAAGCAGGAAAGCGTGGGATACAAGCAACAGGAAGCCCCCCCAGGGGACAGAGATGCGGGGGATTCCCGCAATGGTGATTCCCATGACAGCAGCTGCATAGCAGGCTGGGGCACAGCTGGCTATGATGGGAGGCAGAGGCAGAGAGAAGCATCTAGAAAAAAAGGAAAAGAAAAAGAAACAGATTATCTCTGTGCTCAACTCTATTCAAGAAAATGTTAGGATTCCAACAAAGAATTTGTGGAGGAATTAATGACAAACACATGAAAAACTAAACAACAACAAAAAAGAGGCTATTACTAATGGAAAGAAGTTACATTAACACCTTACCGTAGTATGCTATCTGACGACTATAAATTTAGCCAAACTCTTGTTGTACAATTGCACTGGGACAATGGGAAGAAGGAAGGTGGGTGGGTGGGTATGCGGCCAAGTGGTATGTATGGTAAGAAAGCTTAATTCCAATCAGCTGCAGAAGAAAACCTGGAGCGTGCCTGAATTAAAAAAATAATAAAATAAGGAAATAGCTGCACATGCATCTTATTTAGAAACATGAAAGCAAAGAAAATAACAAACAGTTGAAAGTGTTGTGACTCAAGATGGAGAAGGAGGAGGACGGCTATTTTTTTATTGTACATCTTGTTATAACATTGGCTTCTAAAGCTACATACACAAAGTATTTCAGCACCATGTTGAAACAGTTAAAACACATCTCAGAAAAATGTAAGACATTTAAAATAAAATAGGATAACTCATTTCAAAGCACATTTTGATTCCAATTAGTTATTTTAACTTTATTTATTTATTTTTTGGAGACAGGGGAAGGGAGGGGAAAGAGAGGGTGAGAAGCATTGATGCAAGAGAGGACATTGAATGGTTGCCTCTCGTATGCGCCCCAACTGGGACCGAACCTGCAGCCTCGACATGTGCCCTGGCCGGGAACTGAACCTGAGAACTTTTGCTTTGCAGGATGACACCCAACCAACAGAGTCACACCAGTCAGGCATTTTGTAAAGGCATTTATGATACCTAGTAACTTTCATTGGTAGAGAAGGGGTTTGTGAGATGTTATAAAATCACACTGTAATCTCTTTAGAGATCCAAAATACTCGACATCAAACGGTCAACACCAGGTGTTTACTTAAACAAAGAAAATAGGGTCGTAAGAAAGTAAGTTCTACCAGCTATCAACTCTATCACAGACAATAACATGATGATATTGTACCAGGGCTTAGAATTTGTTAGATGTAATCACTTTTTTCATGAATTTAAATTCTGATTATGCTTTTAAAAAATTAGGTTCCATGGTCCAGTCAAGATGGAGGCGTAGGTAAACACGGCTCACCTCCTCATACAACCACATCAAAATTACAATTAAACTACAGAACAACCATCATTCATAACGATCAGAAACAGCTGAATGGAAGTCCTACAACCATGGAGTTAAAGGATAAACTACATCATGACCTGTAGGAGGGGCGGAGATGTGAAACGGGCTGGTCCCACACCCACATGTGGCAGATAAAAATTGGGAGGGCTATCTATGGAGTAAAGGGTCCCTGCCCCACATCAGGTCCACCAGCCCAGAGTTCCAGTTCCAGGAGACAACGTTGCCTTAACTTTTGTCTGTAAAAACCAGCGGGGATTGAGGCTGTGGGAGGTAGAAACTGCTGGACTCCCTGGCAGTTCCTCTTAAAGGGCCCACGCACAGTCCTGCTCAGACTCACTCCCTCTGAGCTTCAGCGCAGGGGCAGCAGATTGAAAGGCATCAGAGACATGTGGGGAGGAACTGAATAGTCCAGCATCAGGGAGAGAACTGGGGGGCAGCTTTCTTCCAGACAGAACTTCTGGCAGAGGCCGTTGTTCCTTCTGAGCCCCCGACGAAGCCACAGAGCAGACAGGTGGGTGCTGTGTCTGAAACTCCATCAACCCGGCTCACACCGTATACCCCACCCTGGTGCATCTCTGAGGCCCTGTCCCATCCAACTTTCAGACCCACCCAAGCTGTTTCCAGTAGCTTTTCCATGTGAATGGCTTATCTTGGCCCATGCTTCAGATTTTCCTAAATTCTATCAAACAAGCAGCATCTGGTTCAGCAAGCCCTGTATCTCCTGGTAAATGGCCCCAGGTTTGGCACTAGCAGCAGCCAGTCTTGGTTCACAGTGTGTCCTCGCCTGGACACCTCCAAGCCCAGAAAAAATAGCAACGATCTGCAGATCATTTTGTAGCGTATGCTGTGTGACCCTGGACAGAACAGTCAGTGGCTAACATTGGCTGTGTCAACAACGATCAAGGCTCAAATACTACAGGAGGGTGTACACAGCCCACACGATGGGTGCACTTTGAGTACCCAGCCTGGGTGGCAGGGGAGGCTGCGCCACTGGACTCTCCAGCACACCTACTGCCCTCGACCACTCTACCAATCCTGGAAGATATAGAAGCTCTACCTAACACATAGAAACAAACACAGGGAGGCTACCAAAATGAGGAGACAAACAAACATGGCTCAAATGAAAGAACAGAACAAAATTCCAGAAAAAGAACTAAACAAAATGGAGACAAGCAAACTTCTAGATTCAGAGTTTATAACACTGGTTATAAGGATGCTCAGTAAACTTAGTGACAACTTCAACAGGATAAAAAAAAGGCATGGAAACCATAAAAAAGAACCAGTCAGAAAGGAAGGATACATAAATTAAAATAAAGAACAATTTACAGGGAATCAACAGGAAAGTGGATGAAGCTAAGAATCAAGTGAGTGATTTGGAATATTAAAAAAAAAAAAAAACCTAATCAGAATGACAAAAAGAAAAAAAGAATCCAAAAAATGAGGATAGTGTAAGGAGTCTTTGGGACAACTTCAAGTATACCAACACTCACAGCATGGGGATGCTGGAAGGAGAAGGGAGCAAAAAATTAGAAACCTATTTGAAAAAATAATGACAGAAAATTTCCTTAACTTGGAGAAGGAAATAGACATACAAGTCCAGGAAGCACAGACAATCCCTAACAAGATGAACTCAAAGAGGTCCACCCCAAGACGCATCATAATTAAAATGCCGAAAGTTAACGAGAGAATCTTAAAAGAGCAAGAGAAAAGCAATTAGTTGCCTATAAGGGATCTCCCATAAGACTGTCAGCTGATTTCTCAAAAGAAACTTTGCAGGCTAGAGGGAACTGGCAAGAAATATTCCAAGTGATGAAAAGCAAAGACCTACAACCAAGATTGCTCTACACAGCAAAACTATCACTTAGAATCAAAGGATAGATAAAGAACTTCCCAGACAAGAAAAAGCTAAAGGAGTTCATCACCACCAATATGAAATGTTAAACAGTCTTCTTTAAAAAGAAGACTCAAAATATGAACAATAAAATGGCAACAAATGCACATCTATCAACAACTGAATCTAAAAACAAAATAAACAAACAAGTAGAACACAGACAGAATCATAGATAAAGAGAACATTTTGATAGTTGCCATATGGCAGGGGTGTCAGGGGGATGAGTGAAATAGGTAAGGGATCAAGAAGCACAAATAGGTAGTTACAGAATAGCCATGGGGATGTAAAGTACAGTATAGGAAACAGTGTAGCCAAAGAACTTATATGCATGATCCATGGACTTGGACAACGATGTGGGAATTGCCTGAGGCAGCTGGGGGAGGGGGAGTTACTGCTGGCTGGAGGAGGGCAAAGGGAGGAAAATGGGGACAACTGTAATAGTATCATCAATAAAATACAATAAAAAATTAGGTTTTGTTAAAGGGAGCATAGTCCCATTAAAACAAGGCACCCTGTACCTGGAAGAAGCTACTCCTGCAACTCCTGCAGGCTTATTAGAGCCATCAATTAGAAAAAATAGGTACTGTATTCATTAAGATGCTAAGAGTAGTAGGTAACCCAAAATAAGTCAACTCAGTGTGGCTTGAAGAATAAAAAAGGGAATTTATTTATTAACCTAAAACTCTCAGAGGAAAAAAGGATCGCAGACAAGGCGGCATCAAAGATGTCACCAAGTGTCCAGTTCCCTTCCGCTGGTCTCTGCTTCCCATGACAGGGCCGGCTCCCCGCTGTGGCTGCACCTTTCCTGGTTTTAAGGTGGCTGGTACTCTCTTCCGGGGCTAATATTTCCTCGTTCAAGTCCATTGGGAAAGCGTGGGCACCTTTGACTGATAATCCCCAGCAAAGTCCTCAAATTTTTCTCATTGGACAGGCTTAGATCACATGCCTACTGCTGAGCCAATGGTTGGCCATAAAATGCAGGAGAACACCAAGGGCACGCAACCTTCTGAGAAGCGCACTGAGAGTAAGCGCTGTTGGGAGAGCAGGAGAGGAGGCGGATGGACAAACTCGGAACGTTCCCAAAGGCACTGAAAAAGGGAAGAAACTCAGAATGTGTTGGCAGTTGCAAATGTACCATCTTAAGATTGTCATGCTACTGCTACCTCAAATTTCTTATTTTTTAAACTCTTGTCTAAACTTGAAGAGGGAAAGTCAAAAAGAAGAGGACATTGGGAGGACAGATAGGTCTTTTCCATAATAAGCTTCATGTAGAAGATAGCATGTCTTCCTAATAGGATAATGTAATGCTTTGGTGAAACAAAGGCTTTAGGGTTTTTTTAAATTAGATCTAATGATCTCAAAATAATAAGCAAACCCTAAGAAAATGCCTAGATCAACTCAGACCTGGGGACAAACCATAGCATATCAAGTTGTAACTTGACCATAGTGATGATACAATTGAAACAATTTGTTCAAAAGGTCAAAAGATGTGGGATTCTCCTGGGATTCCTGGGTTAAGTCATTTCTATTAGGGTTAATAACCCTGCCTGGTGTGGCTCAGTGGAGTGAGTGCTGGCCTGGGAACCAAAGGGTTGTGGGTTTGATTCCTAGTCAGGGCACATGCCTGGGTTGTAGGCCAGGTTCCCTGTAGGGGGTGCATGAGAGGCAACCACACATTGATGTTTCTCTTTCTCTCTAAAAATAAATAAAAATCTTTACAGAAAAGGGATAAAATGCCCTTCTCAAATAATGGTTATAAGGATCAAAACAGATACTACTTGTTTTAAGTATACATGTATGAGAAGTAAGTATGAGGGAAATATGAATAACCGTTGAAGATCGAAAAAGCTGTCTTAAGTTCATAATTTAAAATCTTTCTCTACTCTGAGGTTTTAATTAGTATTTCTCTGATGATTAGTGACATTGAGCATCTTTTCATATGTCCATTGGCCATCTGTAAATCCTCTTTGGAGAAGTGTCTATTCAGATCCTTTGCCCAATTTTTAATTGGATTCTTTTTGTATGTGTTGAAATTTATGAGTTCTTTATAACTTTTGGATATTAACCCTTTATCAGATGTATCAGTGAATATGGTCTTGCATTCAGTGGGTTGTCTTTTAATTTTGTTGTTGGTTTCCTTTGCTGTGCAAAAAATTTTAATTTGATGTACTCCCATTTGTTTATTATTTATTTTGTTTTCCTTGCCTGGGGAGAGGAAAACAAAATAAATATTTTACTGCCTATGTTTTCTTCTATGACTTTTATGGTTTTGAGTGTAATATTTAAGTCTTTAATCCATTTTGTATTTATTCTTGTGTGTGGTATAAGAAAGTGGCCTAGTTTCATCTTTCTGCATGTAGCTGTCCAATTCTTCCAACATCATTGATTCAATAAACTATTTTTAGTCCATTGTATGTTTTTGCCTCCTCTGTCAAATATTAATTGACCATAAAGGCGTGGGTTTATTTCTGGGCTCTCTATTCTGTTCCATTGATCTACATGTCTATTTTTATGCCAGTGCCATGCTGTTTCGATAATTATGGGCTTATAGTATGGTTAGATGTTTGGTAGTATGATTCCACCAACTTTTGTTCTTTCTGAAGATCGCTGTTGCTATTTGGGCTCTTTTGTGGTTCCAGATAAATTTTTGGAATATTTGTTCTAGTTCTGTGAAATATGTTATTGGAATCATGGTAGGAATTGCACTGAATCTATAGATTGTTTTGGGTAGCATAGACTTTTAACGATGTTAATTCTTCCTATCCATGAGCACAGTATATGCTCCCACTTATTTGTATTTTCTTCAATGTCTTATAATTTTCTGAATACAGGTCTTTTACATTCTTGGTTAAATTGATTCCAAGGTACTTTATCACCTCACACCTGTCAGAAGGGTCAGAAGGGCGAGAATGTGGAAAAAGGGGAACACTTCTGCACTGTTGGTGGGAATGCAGATTGGTGCAGACACTCTGAAAAGCAGTATGGAGTTACCTCAAAAAATTAAAAATGATTCTATTCTATGACCCAGCAATTCCATTTCTGGGGATTTATCTGAAGAAAACAGAAACACTAACTCAAAAGAATATATGCACCTTTATGTTCATTGCAGCGTTATTTACAATAGCCAAGATTTGGAAGCAGCCCAAGTGTCCATCAGATGAGTGGATAAAACAGCTATGGTATATTTACAAGGGAGGGACCCTCAGAAAAACAGAATTTATTTATAAAAAATTGTGTATTTATTCTTACGTTTAAATTTCAGTCACCTTCAAAGTACTCTCCATTTGAGGCAATCACCTATCTAGAGTTTTTCCACTGCTCAAAACAGTTTTGAATTCGTCAGTTTTGATGCCTTTCAGTGCTTCTGCTGTTTTTTGTTTCACCTCTTCCACACTGGCAAAATGTTTCCCTTTGAGGACTTTTTCATTCAGGGAAACAAAAAAAAAGTCGCTCAGGGCGACATTGGGTGAACAGGGAGGGTGGGGCACAGGTCATGCCATTTTTTGGTCAAAAACTGCTGAACACTCAGAGGCATAGTGTGGGCAGGTGCGCGTGCTAATCACTCATCATGAAATGGGCCCACATGTTGAAAGAGTCTTTAAACAAAAAATTGCTGTAGCCGAACACAGCCTCTCACAACAATGCCAGCTGGTACACTAATACAGACGGGTTCCTAGAACACTCACCTAGTGGGGGAAGCCTGTACTACAAAGGGGCCTGCCCTCCAAAAGGTAATTCCATTTTGGGGGAACCCTTCTCATACACAATAAAATACTACTCAACCTTTAAAAAGGAGAGGATTTTACACTTTGCAACAGCATGGATGGAGACCATTATGCTCACTGAAATAAGCCAGTCAGAGAAAGACAAATACCATATGATCTCACTCATGCGGAATCTAATGAACAAACTGAACTACCAAGCAAAATAGAGACAGACTCATAGATGGAGAGCAGGATGAGGGTTCTCAGAATGGGTTTGGGGGAATGGAGAGATCGAGCAAAAAAGAAAGAGAACTCAAGAACACAGACAGCACAGTAGTGATGGGAAGAGGAGGGGGTAGAGGTGGAAGAGGGTATAGGAGATAATGGGAAAAATGCAATAAAAAATGAGCTATTAAAGAAATAAAATATATCCTCTACTTTGATGCAGTAGGAAGTCTGATAAATGTCATACTCAGCTGTAAGTACAAGGCACTTAAAATATAAAATTGTGTACTTGAGTGGAAAATTGCACAAGCTTTGACTCTTCCTATCACTCCTGAGGCCGCCTGCTGGCGTGGACACTGACACGTGGTTTCGAGGGGCACCTATTGGAGACCCACCCGAATGGCAGCCCTCCTCCCAGGAGGAAATGAACCACATCTATAATGCTGGCCTTGCGGACTCAAGTCAGTGGTGGTGGAGAACGTCACTGGGAGGGAGAAAAACACAGAAAGATTCCATAATTGCAACAAATGTAAAACCCCCATCCTTCTGGTGTGCATCTGGGTTCAAGAGAGATGTCTGAATTTCGCTGTTTGTATAATTTTGGTCGGTATGTTTGCTGTACATACTGCAGCTGAATATTTGATGAGGACTCTTGTTTGGGTTGAACTGCTGCCACAGTGGAACCATAGCACTTAATTTGCTCTTCTCTTAAACAGATTATTTATTAATCACATGAACTTCTAACCCATCGCCTTTAAGAGTGCTAATCAATCTTAAATGTGGTGTGAGACTGTTCCGTGAGCAAGGATGGCGTTGATCGTGAGTCAATGCTTCCCAGAGTATTGGGGATATCTTAGGCTGATTTTTTAAAAGGAGAGAATGAATGGCAAGTGAATATATTATATTTTGCTCACTATCTCACCGTAGTCTGTCTTACATAGGCAAATATTTAACAATTGTCCTACAAAATATCCTCTAGATGAATAGATATTTTAAAGCATTTTTTTCTGTTTTTCAGCTACAGTTTATGTTGAATGGTATTTACATTAGTTCCGGGAGTGCAGCCGAGGGGTGAGACAATCATACTTCACAAAGCGTTCCCCCTGAGGTTCCCAGCGGCCACCTGGCACCGCGTGTGGTCATCACAACGTTGTTGACTGTATTTCCTGTGCTGTGATTCACTCCAATGACTGTTTGGGGACTACCGATTTGTGCTTCTTCGTCCCTTCACCTCTCTCGGCTAGTCTTGCACACACCCCCACCCCCGTAACCACCATGCGCTCTGTTTCCATGAGTCTGCTTCTATTCTGTTTGTTCATTTATTTTGCTCTTTAGATACTGAATATAAGTGAAATCATACCGTATTTGCCTTCTCATGACTGACTTGTTTCACTCAGCATAACACACTCTAGGTCCACCCACACTGTCTCACTGGCAACGGTTCACTCTTGTCTTATGGCTGAATAACATTCCGTGGTATATATGTACCCAACTTATTTGAAATATTTTTCTGTTTATTACAACCAGGAAGAATTTATAACAAGCAAGTTCATTGATTTTTGTGTTTGTGTTAAGGTGGTAAGAATAATCACAAACCAAATACAAGATGTATTTCCAGGTGCTCTAGTGACACAAATCTGACCCCAAACATAACTCTTTGCGGAGTTCTCAGCAGGCGAGCGTGACAGAGGCTATGAAGAGGGCCAGCGTTTGTAAGGACATAATTGTCTGGCTTCATAATAAAGATAATGATGGTAGATCCTACTGAGTACTTACGAGGGACAAGGCCCTGAGCTTGGCATTTTGAAAAATAGGTCTAATTTACTCTTCTAAGCAAAGTAAAACAAGCAGCTTACCGTCCCCCGTTTTACCAGAGGTGGCGCTGAAGCCCAGCGAGGCTGAGCCGCGCGCCCACGCCCAGAGTCGGTGTGCACCCCGGCAGCCTGAACTCGGGGCGTCACCGCAGCGCCTCCACGGCAGCGCTGAGACCGCCAGTAACTTCTGAGTTTCATTCTGGTTTTTTTATCTTCTTTGTTTGAAGGGCATTTCTTTAAAACATGACGGCTTTTAATTTTTAAAATACTTTTCACTTTTACTATGTCATATTATAGTTTTATATTGAAAAGGAGAAAAGGCGATAAATCAACTTCTATTACCGCACTTCATTTTTACTTCTCTAAAAGGAAAGCAGTAAGGTAGCGTTTGGGACTACGGGATAGGAATGCACACGCGTGTGGTATAAATGGAATAAATCTTGATAATACTATTTACATCTCTTTCGATTCAGCTCTGCAAAAGAAGATATTCCTTACGACACTGCAGAAGAGAAAGAAGTTCGATGACATGTTTAAGACCATCTTAAACTGAGTTTACAGTCCGTGTTTCAGACTTTTAGAGAAACAGTATTTCAGGGCAGGATGACAGAATGGGTCTTTTCAGTCCTCAATTTTTTCTGTTACTGCCTCTCATAGGCTCTTTATTAGGACAATATTTCTAGACTGAAGATAAAAAAAAAACAGAGACCTAGTAATATTTTTATCAATTTGTATCTGCTTCAGATGTTTAGAAAAATTTTGTTAGCTGAGAGTTTCAAAAAATTACCAGAATTGCTGCTATGTGATTATAAAAATAGATTCTGTAACGTTTTCAAATCAACCCGATCTGCTTTCTTCATGTTCCATTTAGTTCTTAACATTTCAAGATAAATATTTAGCAGTTGTCAATCTTTCAAGGTAAGTGGTGTTCAGCATGGTATTTATTCCCGTCTTGTCTGCACTACTGAAAAACAAAAGATAAACCGACAGAGACTGCTATCGAACAGCCGCCCTTTGAAATCAGTTGAGGGCCCTGGCTGGTGTAGCTCAGTGGATTGAGTGTGGGCTGGGAACCAGAGGGTCACCGGTTCGATTCCCAGTCAGGGCACATGCCTGGGTTGCAGGCCAGGTCCTCCCAATGAGGGCCATGTGAGAGGCAACCATACATTGCTGTATCTCCCTCTCTTTCTCCCTCCCTTCTCCTCTCTCTAAAAATAAATAAATTAAATCTTTAAAAAGAAAAGGGTTGAGGGACCCTCAGCTAAGCCTTTTGACGTTGGTGGTTTTTACATACAGAATCCATGTAATCGAAAGGTAGATGCAGGTATGTAGAGATTAGGCGACAAAGATGTTTCTTCTCCCCTGTGACATGAAATAGCAATTGATATTGCCCCCTAATGCGTGTTGGCCTGAAAACATCTTTTTTAAAAATACGAATATTTTAGACAGAACACAGTACATAAAATGTCTTTGTATAGTTAGGTCAAGTTGAGGAATTATGTGAGTTTAGCAGCAGCAAAATGTTCAAGTGTTCATTGGTTTAATAATTTTTGTAACTACATGAAAAATAGAAATCTCTTCCCGTTTCTCATGTGAGATAGCTGGGGATAAACGCTCTGATAATTCTCGTGCAGCTCTAACGTGTGCGCGACGGGCCCTCGTGCGATCGGGACCCCACGAGGCACTGAAGCAAGCATTCACTTCTCACACTTGAGGTCACAGATTTTTGCAAGTCAAAAATGCTGAGCCTGCCAAAAACAGCACACCGCACACTACCAAATAAAAGAACACTGTTATTCTTACAAGGGAAGGTTTGACAAGACAGGAAATAGGCAGGGTCAGAGAAGTTTACTTAATTCTGAGACTTATTTAACCGTCCTGAAGCCAAAATACAATGACAGTTTAAAAAAATAAACAAATAGCTGTTACACAAAACAAACCCCCAGGATACATGGTCTCTACTGGAACTGATGATTAGATTTTTAGCAAATACAGGAAGTGGGTAACTCCAGGGAACCCTCACAGAACTTCCAGCCATCTTCCCCATTTACTTTTGTCACGGAGATGATGTGGATTAAAACAGTTTTAATTTTGTGAGTAGAAACATGAATTTTAAAAATTGGCCTTAAAATGTTACAAAATAATTTCAGTAAGGGGCAATCCTTTGAAAAGTTACATTCTCCTAAGAATGGGAAGAAAGAAAAAAGAAAATGGAAGGTAGGAAAAATCTAGCCGTTCATTACAATTTTCCAATTTTTGTTTAAACACAGCAGGAGGGCAAAGCTGCTGGCTTCTCTTCATCCTTGCAAATGCCAGGAGTATTGTGCAAAGCCCGCCGCCAGCCCAACTGTACTTAAAGTTATAATGACTGTTCTCACATAATGGCTTTTGTCTGCTTTCACTCAAATGTTACTGCATCTTGTTTTCCGCCAGTTTGGACCCTCTGGGAGCCATGGATTCATAATTACAGATAAACTTTTTTTTAAAAAAGAAATATGTGTACCACCTTTACAAAAAAGCAAGCATCCAGCGACACCTAGTGGATATAGTGATGTCTGGATATTATTTTCTAAGGTTTCTAAATAGCAAGTCTCAGCAATGTATTGTCATAATATTGCTCGTCATTTTTGTTTCTTGGTGTCTCTGCCTTTTCCTAAGACAGAGAGACAGATTATCAGATAGAAAAGTTGTCATTTTCTTTTCTCAAGGAAAAAAATCTCTCCACTGCATATGAATAACAATTCTCAAGATAAAGCATTCTGGAAATAACTCACCTGTAACCTGTGCTACTAGTGTGCCAAGACAAAGGGGGCAGGCACAGTGTGTCCAGCGTGGGACACGTTTGGGCCACCATCAGCTGTGTAGGTGGTTCTCACGAGAGGACATGTCAAGTACCCAGTTTCTCTCTTCATCTATAAACTTGAAGAGAATCATTAATTTGCCAAATCTGTACTTAGTCCAACTCTTGTTCCTACTTTCCATTGTTGTTCTGGGTTTTGTTCTGGATGTTGTTTTTCCCTTGAGAAAGCTGGGGGAGAATCAGGCAAGTATCTAGGTCCCCTTGCCATAGCTTTTGGTCATGTTCGCTGGTTCACCACAAGGTATTACAGAAAAGCGGCTTTCCCAGGGCTACCCAGACAGCAGCCGTAAACTTAATTGGGAGTGTGATTAACAACTCCGCTCCGGTGACTCCATGTGTCTGGGAGGCTCTGTGGGGAACTGATGCCTTGCATTGATGTCTAGAGACTACATTTGTGAAACGGGACAGAAAGGAAAATTATTGACTGAAAACCTGAAAAATGGTGTTTAAATTTAGTATTTTCTTTCTTTCAAGGAAAGGAAACGGGAATATGCAGCTGGAACCCAGATGTTATCTGTCTGGCTGTCCCCAAGTTGTCTGGTCTCTTAGAGTTACTCTTCATTTCAGTAACACACACACACACACACACACACACACACACACACACCGCCCTGCATGCGGCCCTCCTCTGACTGCCTGTTGAAAACTAGCATCCTTTCCTTCCCCTCCATTCCCTGAATCAAACAAGAATTCATGGGAGCTCTGCGTATTCTTATCCTCAGCTCATAGGACATCAGGCTACGTAGAACTGTCTTGTTCCTGACCCACTTTGGCCAGAAAGCAGACTGTTGCTTTTAAAAGGTCTCCTCCAGCCCTGGCACATGATGGTGAGGCTCTTCCCATGGGCCGAAAGGTCGCAGGTTCAATTCCCCGTCAGGGCACATGCCCATGTTGCAGGTTTGATCTCCAATTGAGGAGTGTAGGAGAAGGCAACCCACTGATGTTTCTCTCCCTGTCTAAAAGCAGTGGGGGGAAAGTGCACTTGGACAGACACTAAAGCGGGGAGTAGAGTCAACTTTACTGAGGTTTGGGTAACAGGAGGGAAGCGACATCACAGAAGGCTCAGCACACTATACTCTGTGCAGTGATAACATGTCTTGGATTTGCTTAGAAAGAATTCATTGTGGGAATAATGCTCAGCCATAGAAAGATGAAATACTGCCATTTGCAACAACATGGGTGGACCTTAAGGGTGTTATGACACGGGGTAGATCGGGCCTGCCGACACCCGTGGTTGCCGTGACTCATGCGTGTACCGAGACACGCGGGGAAAGTAATACCAGGGCTACGTGGCTGATTCCTCCCATTCCCAGGAAAAAGCCCCCTGGCTTGTCCAGCCAGGGTTTTTATCAGGGGCATTAGCAATTTACATAGGATTGATTATTTATGGGATTAAGCAGAACAGGTAGGATTACTCATAGCAAGGCATTGGGATGTTGATTCAGGA